>CAUDMG010000627.1:10000-26901 GCA_958450375.1 Homarus gammarus | reverse complement strand
GGCACTTGTCTGCCTCATTAGGAAGTCAGGCTAACTCAAAAGTATTGACACCTTCTCGTTTGGTGCTCCTCCAAGCGTTACGGTGTGGAGTAATCGTCTCCCAGGTGAAGGGGTCGATTTGGCACTTTTTCAGGTTTGTCATAAGACTATCCTTATACCTCTTCAGTTGACCGCCAGCTTTACGTTTACTATTCGTAAGGCGACTGTAAAGTAGCTGCTTTGGCAGTCTACTGTCATCCATGCGGGTAACATGGCCAGTCCAGAGTACCGTATATCACGGCCTATGACGGAATTTGATCCTTAAAAAAATCAGCCCAAAATTAGGGGTCGTCTTAAATACCAGGCATAAAATTCTTACCTCTTACATATTGTGGTTTAGCTTGTCAAAAGTGGTGATGGAGAACATTGTAAACCACTCACACGGTCCTACCACTAATTATTTTATACTGAAACTTACGTTTGGGAAGCTGGATTAAAAATAAGATTACCGGAATATTAGAATAATAAAAATGTATTATAAACTTGTTTAACTTAACATAAAATAACAACATACCCGGTAATAAATGCAACTATCATCACGCACCGCCCCCCCCCCCCCCACCCCCACCATTTGCCAGTGACGAGACAAAAAAGGGGAGTGTGTTTTTTTTTACATCCAGAACTCGCTGTCGCTACGCACTTTTAGGGGCCATTTCCTTACTGATCATAATACGTATTTCCCTATCAGATTTCTTTTACACTATTTCAAGCCTCTTTTCCACTGACAGCAAAGTGGCCAGTGTCAATGGGAAAACACTCACACATTAACACTGCTATAAATGATGTAGCTGTCAGGGTACTTCACTTCAACGAGCCAATTCTGGTTTATTGTCACTTCACACGAACCTGCATCACACACCACCACCAGCATACCCTTCCCCAACCACCACTTGATGCCAATGCTCTCCATCAACTTAATTATTTTGTCTGAATAACAAAGACTAAGGTAGAAAACTCAAATACCTCATAGTATTTAAATGCAACAGAGCAAACATTATCACAGTACACTATTGGTAACTTTGTTTGGTTAAATATAAAGTATTACTATATTACATAAACCGACATCCAACTTACTTGATTTTTCTTGGGGTTTTACAGATCTTTTATGATCTCCTAGTTTACATCCCGATGTGGGAACAGAGTACTCCTCTTCACTCTCAAAATCACTCATGTCATGCATGTCATATAGTTTTGGTAGTTTCTTTCTCTTCTCCAGAGGAGAAGCTGCTCTCTGTAACACAAATTATCATAAATTATGCTGCTGATTGTATCAAGAGTTAAAGCGAGCATTAAACTGATATTTATTACTTGTACTGGACAATGAAGTGTGGGGCAGAATGTTGTAGTAAATACCCTTCTAAGTCTCCTCAATGTGCTCTACCTACTAACTCTACTCAAAGCCTCTTTTGATGTAAAAATTATAAATATAAACATACAGTAAAACCCTATTAAGGCACACCCCACTAAGCCGAATATCACTTAAGCAAGCCAAAATCTGCCCAAAAATAATTCACAAATTTAAATACGGAATTAAAAAATTAACAAGCAACGCCCTCGATAGCATCCCTTCAGCTCCCTCACTCTGTCGATAGTGTTTCATTGCCATTTAGACATGTTGAACTTCATTTTCAAACTTATTTGACATTGCCAGTAATGAGGTTACATTGCAAGTAGAAGTAGCATACATATTTTTGCATTTTATTTAAAAATTAATACAATAACCATGGCCCCTAAGAAGGTGTTTGGTATCCATTAGGGTGGTGAGAAGGTTAAGTCTAAGACCCTATCAGTGACCAAAAAGTTAAAAGTGATTGAAAAACTAGAAAAGGGTGCTGTTCCCTCGCAAATATGCGGTGAATACAGAATTTCAAAAGTTGGTATCGGATATACGAAAATACTCATCCCCGACTTACGTCCACCCGCACTTAAGACCTGCCTCAGTCGTACCAAAATTTGGTCAAATTACGTATTCTCGAGTCCCAAAGTCAGGACGCAGACAAAATTTTCATCTGTAATTCACTTTAAAATGGCTGGCAAGCTTAAAAGTGAGTGTTTTGTGGTGCTGAGAAGAAAAAGAAACCCCCATTTTCGATTTTCTATGTATTATTTAAGCATTTCCGACTTAAGACCATTTCGACTTACGACCTGGATGTCGGTCCCTAACCCCGTCGTAAGTCAGGGAGCAGCTGTACAAAGATAAGTTGCACAAATATGCTATGAAATTTAATGTGGACCAGGAAAAATCTGGCATTAGAAGAATGAAGGTTGGGAATGAGGATTTGGAACAGGCAGTGTATAAAAGTTCGTACAGCAATGTGAGAGTGGAATACAGTAGCAGCAGCCACAGGTGTGGAAATCCAGGTGCTACAATATTGTGAGAAAAAAATTGTGGCGAGAGGCTGCGTGCTGATATTCGCACTGTGAAGCCATTTAGGGAAAAATTTAAGGACTTAATGGATGCCAAAAACTTTCAATTATGCCAACTGTACAATGCAGATAAAACTGGACTCTTCTGGAGAGCTTTACCAAAGAATATACAAGCCTTCAGAAGCAAAAAGAGTGTGCCCAGTAAGAAACTTTCAAAAGAGCAATGTTTGCAAATGCCAATGAGAGCCACATGCTTACACATTTGTAGTGGGGAAGAGCAAGAAGCCTCGTGCAGTCAAGGACATTATGCAAAGGCTCCCAGTCCACTACTATAACTCCCAAAATGCATGGTTTACAGTACCCATAACCTCAGACTGGTTTATCATACATGCTGTGGTGGAGATCAGGCATAAGCAGGTGGAAGATCTGAAAATCCCTGCTGATGAAGTGAAGGCTATCATCCTCTTGAATAATGCTCCCTCACATCACAACATTGAAAAACTGTGTAGCAGGGATGGAAGGATCAGGTGCCAGGCATTGATACCCAACACCACCTCTGCCATACAGCCAATGGATCAAGGTGTTATTTATGCTACAAAATGGCTGTACAAAACGCAAAATTTTGGATGAGGTGAAGGAGGTGGAAGAGACAAGCGAGGATCAGGTGGAGGACACAGGAAGGCAGAGGACCTTCAGAAATCTTAAGTTATACAACTTCAGGTCCAGCTCTCACAATTTTGCTGCTTCTGCCAAAGAAGTCAAGGCAACAATCCTCATCAAATCCTGGGAGAAGCTCCTATAAGACATTGATGAGGAGCATGATTTTGAGGGCTTCACATCAGAAGAATGGCTCAGAACCCTTCTCTGAGAAGAGAAGGATGCTACAGTTGAGGATGTGGAGGCTTGGCTGGAGGTTGATAAAAATGATCCTGAATACTGAACAGTACCACAATTTGACAGAGGAGATTGTGGACCCTGTACATGGGGGCTGCAGATGACTTTGATGGTGATGAATAGGAGGAAGATGAACTACCAAAAATAAAACTGGCAGAAGCTAGGGACTGCCTGGACACCCTTAGAGAATTTGCCAATCAAACAAAAATAAAAAAAATGGAGCCTATTACGATCACTTAAGGTACAGGAGGGAACGTGTCTTACTGGAGCAAAGAAGGAAGATCACTCAAAGATTGACACTTTTTCAAGCCAAGACCCTCCAGCAGTGACTCCTTGTTGCACTAGTTTTTTGTTGATTTTTTTTTGTTTAAGGTGGACAACCTGTTATCCAGGACACCCCTTCCCCCCATTTAGCCCTCCTAAGCGAGGTTTTACTGTACTGTATACATTTTATTAATCTTTGAGGCCTTCTCCTGTTATACAGCATGGTGGCCAGAACCATGAGCAGCTGCAACTATTTCTCCTACCTGCCAGTCAAGAGGTAGCAGTCATACATCAACCTTTGTCGTGGTCATAATGACATGGCTAGTCTGTTAGAACCTAATAATTCATATTACGCTCCACGCCCACCACAAAACCTGTAAAACTTTTGAGTCTCCCAGTTGAAACATTCGTCCTCTATCCACTTCAGGAGATCCGAGTCCTCCGTTTTCTACGTAACATTACCGGAGAAACTCAAGTACCGTAAATACTCGTCTATAACCCCCCTTCGTATATAGGTCGACCCCGATTTTATGACCAAGAAATCGTTAATTTATGATATTCCTCGTTTATAGGTCGACCCAAGTTTTTGAGGGTAAAGGAACAACAAAACCTTCAGAGAAACACTACGTCCTATAAACTTGTTTACCATTTATTATCACGACACTTTACACTGAAACGCGGGTAGTTTCAACAAAAATATTGTATATTTCCATTCAAGTATTTACTCAAGTCAATTAGGAGGGAATATTATTGTAATACAACAGTTTTTTAACTAAACCATTCGAAAAGTGATTACGGTAACATCTTTTGAACGAAAGAAAGCGAGTCATTGTTTTCGTCTCGATTTTATCCCACTTTCCACTGTAATACGTACGTCATTTCAGCAAAAAATGTTACATTTCCGAGAATGTATTATATCAAGCACAGTATAAATAGAATATCATTGTAATATAACAGAATTTTAACCGAAAACTATTAAAAAAACGAATAACATCTCAAGAACATCGGAAGCTTAGGTAAAGTCTTTTGTTTTCGACATGTATTTTATCCTATTTTACATTGAAATACATCACGTTTCAGCAAAACTACTATTTATTTCCGAGAATATATTCATTCAGGCGCAGTTCAGGTAAAATATACATGTGATGTAACAGTTTTTTAACTGAAAACGATTCGAAAAACACGTACCCTCTAGCCCTGTTCAAGGAGAGGACTGGGAGAAGCTGTTTGGTGCTGCAGACGATGACAAGGAAAATGATTTGGATGGATTTTAATGAAAATATTCAGAAATATGGTATCGTAATATTTATTCAAGTCAATTAGGATATTATTGTAATACAATACAACAGTTTTTTAACTAAACCATTCAAAAAGTGATTAAAGTAACATCTTTTGAACGAAACAAAGCGAAAGTCATTGTTTATCACAATTTTATCCCACTTTCCACTGTAATACGTATGTCATTTCAGCAAAAAATATTACATTTCCGTGAAGGTATTATATCAACCACAGTATGAATAGAATATCACTAATATAACAGTATTTTAACCGAAAACTATTAAAAATACGAGTAACATCTCTTGAACATCGGAAGGTCAGGTAAAGTCTTTTGTTTTCTGCATGTAGTTTATCCTAATTTACATTGAAATACATCACGTTTCAGCAAAACTACTATATTTTTCTGAGAATATGGAAATGTAATATTTTTGCTGAATGACGTACGTATTCAGTGGAAAGTGGGATAAAATCGTGACAAAAACAATGACTCGCTTTCTTTCGTTCAAAAGATGTTACCGTAATCGCTTTTCGAATGGTTTTCAGTTAAAAACTGTTATATTACAATAATATTCTATCCTAATTCACTTGTGATGTAAAAGTTTTTTAACTGAAAACGATTCGAAAAACAAGTGTACTGTCTAATTGATACGGCAGAGCCCTGGTCGCGGAGGCTTTGTGTTTGCATCGGCCCTTCTTAAGCAGCTTTTAATTTTAGCGTATGTTGAAATTGTGTTTACCGGTACATTCTTATTTTCTTGCTTCTTATTTTCCAGAAATATGACAAGTTTTTATATAATACAATGTTACGGTACTTTTAATTTACAAGTATTCATTTTTAAAAATACAGAAGACACCAAACAAATACTAGTACGGTTATTTGCGTGACTCTCCCGCCAAAAAAGACCAAACAGCTGGTACTCTCCCCCTCAGCCCTACCAAAAATAGCCCAACATCTTTCTTGTTTATTCTCTTCCAATTTCTCACTTTAACTGGTATTTTTTACTTCATATTGCCTACATCAGATAAACTACAGTAACTGAGGTTAGAAATTGTTATAAATTTGATTACCGGGTCCTGGCAGGTACCGTTAGAACCACCTGACCCTACCAACAGTGTTGCAAGTCAGACAGCAATTTTTTTTTTTTTTTACATTTTTGGGGTCTCCATTTGTTAATTTTTTTTCTGTGGGGTTTGCACAATAGTATACTGTTTTACCTACAGTATTGTAAAACGATTTGGGAAAAGAAATACTCGGTAACTTAAAATTTTAAAAGGAAAATTTTGAAACTGGCAACTGTGTGTAGATGACCCGACTCACATCATATTGATGTTTCAAATTTAATTAACAAAAATTTATGTATCTATAAACAAACTTTTAAAAATGAATACTTTATGTTTTACATACTCCTGTGCATACCATACCATGCATTTGGCTACTTTGGGCTTGCTATGATGACGCAAGAGATCTGCCCTGGCAACTGTACCGACACTCACAGCGGGTGGTGCGTTGGTGAGTCGTTTCCATTGTTTACTGGTAGTTACTGGTAAATATTTTTCAACCTAACGAAACTATTACCCGTATAGAGGTCAACCCCCAACTTTTTGCCCAAAAATTTGGTCTTAAGAACTCGTGCTATACACGGGTATATACGGTATACCTAAATTCCGCACAGGGTGTTCATGCATTTGAATTGGCAGAACACCCTTGCTTTGCGTCAACTTAGAGATGTCTGATTGCAGATGAAGCATTCAAGATTCATTGTGACTGATATTGAAAACTCCAATTGTATTTACTGTTAGCGTAATTGTCAATATAAGTCAAGGTAGAGTCGGCAGTGAGAGTGAGGTATTGTAGCGCACTGTATGTGGCCAGTTGTCGATCCTCTTTAGTTGTCTATTTTCTCTTTGTATGGGCACACAAACATACGTACAAGTAGATATCTCACACTCAGGAATGAGGTGGAATAGAAACTCACAATGCATTTTCTGTATATATATATTGTTGTACAGTGCAGTGCTTAGGTGTGACGAGGTGAGGAGAAGCTTGCTCAGAGGTCCTGTAGGGCGAGGAGGTTTCTGAGGAAGCTGGGTGGTAAGGAGCTGTGAGAGGTGATGCTGGTCCGGTAGCCAAGTGTAGAATGAATTCCCCGGACATGACATGAAATGCTAGTGACGGGGGGGAAGGAGGTTCAGAGGTTCAGGGGAAGAATAAAGGGAGGATTGAAGTGAATTTTAGGAGGAGAGAATAGGTGCAGTGGCTAAACACCGCTTGCGTGAGGGAGTATAAGTTGGAGGCAGCAGCAACTCACCCGGACGGGGCCAGGAGGCGGCAGGACAGAGTCAGGCTAGTGTTAGGTGCGTGTTGGGTTGGGCCATGGATTCTCAGTGCTTGGTCGGCTTGATTGTGTGTGTTGTTTTCTTGTGTGGAGGAAATGTCCTGGTCTTCTGTCTTGGTGTTCTTCTTAGCTTGATGTAGATTTTCTTCTAACTCTCCTCCTCTTCTTGCTTTTTTTGAAGTGTCCATTCATTCGTCTTCCTCGTGTCTTATGTCCTCATAGGTGTGGAAGAAGTCGGAGAGGGTGAGGTTGACCACGTGGGCTACAGCTCCACGGTCCTCGTGGCGTTCTTGATTCTGTGTGGCGGGTGTCTTTTCTCGAGTTTTGTTTTTTTTTGGGTTTTGTTTTTTGCTGGTTTTTTCTTGTCTTGGGAGCGTACAACAAGGAGGGCCTCTTTGTAGCTCAGTTTCTTGTCGAGTCGAGCCTTGGCTATCATACATTCCTCCTTCCATTTCGGGCAGGTCCGATCGGCGGAGGAATGTGGGCCGCCACAGGCAGCGCATTTTTTTTACTGTGTTGGGGCAGACCGTGTAGCTGTGTCCGGGGCTGCCGCACATGAAGCAGGTGTCCTCCTGCGCCTCACACTTGTTGACACTGTGTCCGTAGTGCTGGCATTTGTAACAGCGTTTCGGTCTGCAGTAGGGCTTGACTGACACATTACCCAAGCCAGTTGAGCCTCCTTGGGTAAGGTTGTATGGTGTCCGATGAGGGCAGTGGTGTCGGACAGCTTCTTCATAACTTGGAGTTGCCCCTTGAGGAGCTCACTCAGCTCTGCTTGGTCCACGTGGGCAATTTCGGCGTGGGAGATTACACCCAGCTTCAGGTTGTCCCACTTGTAGGCAGCCGGGGCCGTATTTATGTGATTTAGGAAACTCAGGATATGAGGTGCTCATAGCGCGAGGGCCAATCACGGCGGCTTAAGGTGTGAAACGCTCTGATCCTGAGCTGGAGGTTGAAGGTCGAGACTAGGTTGGCGATCGTACCCCTTCGTCCACTGCATAGACCTTGTCTCTCAGAGTAGCTGGCTGTACGCTGATTGGCTGGTAGGCGCGTTGCCGAAGCTCAGCTGGGAGTTGTAGGGGAGAGGATCCACTACAGTATCATTGGGGTGCTTGTGGTAGAAGCGGTACCGCTCTTGCCTCGCAAGCAAGATGTCACGGGTTCGATTCCCGGGCAGGCGGAAGTTGTTTGGACACTCTTCCTAGCCCCCTGTTCACCTAGCAGTAAGTAGGTACCTGTTGTAAATCGAAAGGTTGCAAATTCGTATTCAGGGAAAGTTGTTGGAGCTTCTAAACTTGAACCGACACCATCCAGAGGAGTGGTGACCCGAGGATCACACACCCAACACAGACAGACACCAAATACCAGCTAGACCCCGACTTATGATGGGGTTAGGGACCCAAATCTAGGTCTTAAGTCCGACATGGTCGTAAGTCCGACATAGATATATAAAAAAAAAAAAAAAAAAAAAAAGAAAAAAAATAAAAATAAAAAAAAAAATTAATAAAAAATCTACATATAAATACAGTACAGTAAAAGTAATGAATAATGAGGAATGGATACAGTACAGTGAAAGTAATAAATAATAAGGAATGGATACAGTGTGACTGAGCACTTACCTTAAATTTAGTCGGCTGAATGCACATGGGGCCCCAATAATTTTCTAATTATACATGGAGACTACATTAACTGGAAACGTTTCGGTATAGAAAATGCGTGTCATTTGAGAGAGGAAAAAAAAAAAATTAATAAAAAATCTGCGGCGGTCGTAAGTCGGGGTCTCACTGTATATGCACGAGGTGCTAACCAAATAAACGCAGTCGGGTAAAGCCACGGCACTATCTCTCCCACTACAAATCCCTTTCTAACCTCCTGCTCCTTCCTCTGTCACCTTCCCAGCTCTGACTTTCGCTACCAACAACTTGGAGCTTCTAAACTTGAAACTTGAACAGTATCATTGACGTCGGCCCTAGAGATGCCAATGATTGTTGACCTCTTTTCACCACGAACATCAGAGAATCTGATGTTCATGGTGAAATTGTTGTAAGGTTGTTAATTACGAAAGTAATTAATTAACCTGAAGGGAACTGTCAGACCAGCTATCTTTGAGAATTGACGGGTGTAATCGGACACTACATGTCGTAGGCTCCGCCCACCAGGGACTGCCATCCTGAACCTTGAAATCAATTTAATTCTTGTCTTCGACAGCTCAGTCAGTGCATAGATTGAAAAGGGAATCTTAGGAAATGGAAATGAGTTCGTAGTCTTAGTTTCAAACGTCAAAGTGTACAGTAACGTAGTACATTTAAATAGTCGGGGCGAGTGGAATTCGAGCTGAGCGGAGGAGGAGTGACACTCTCGGGCGTCGGTCCAGCGTCTGAAATGGCTCCACCTGTTAGGTTCTGAATAATAAGTTCTATATACAGGAGAGAACACAAACACCTGTATAGTTTTGTAGGTTCGGTTTACTGGATAAGAGTATGTACACAGAGGAGAGCAGCGGTCTCCCTGGCTAAGCTCCTTAATCAACTGCTATAGGCGACGTATGGCAAGTGATACATTAGCAGCTTCCATACGTCGCCAGGCACATTAATTAAGCATGTGGGATATGGTAATAACATTGCCACACGCTGCTAGCTAGGCTGAATAAATAATACATAAATGGAGCACATACATAATATACATACATGATATATAATCCAGCATACATAATATACATACACCACCCACAGGTAATGTCTAGCTCCATATTATACCTCGCCACATTAAGTGATTTTGACTTGGTTAATAGTCTGAATATGCAAGTGATACAGCAACGTAACTGATGTGTTTTAAGTGAAGTACAGCTAGACCCCGACTTACGACTGCTTCGACTAACGACCGCCGCATGTGTGACCATTTTTTTTTTCAAATGACGCACGCATTTTCTATACCAAAACGTTTCCAGTTAATGTAGTCTCCATGTATAATTAGAAAATTATGGGGCCCCATGTGCATTCAGCCGACTACATTAAAGGTAAGTGCTCAGTCACTGTATCCATTCCTCATTATTTATTACTTTCACTGTACTGTATCCATTCCTCATTATATATTACTTTTACTGTACTGTATTTCATTGTAGATTTTTTTATTTATTTATTTATTTATTTATTTAACTTTTTTTTCATCTATGCCGGACTTACGACCATTCAGACTTACAACCTGGATTTGGGTCCCTAACCCAGTCGTAAGTCGGGGTCTAGCTGTATTCTTACGCCCTTAGCATCCTTTTAAAACGATGATCTTCGTGTCAACAACCTCAGTCCAGCGTCGGAAACTCCTCCACCCACAGGTTCCTCTCGGCCAAGAGCCTTGTAGATTGGGACGACCTCCACACTAGTGTGGGAGATGGACGAAGACCAGTAAACTCAGGTAAACTCGTGAATACGAGCTTCGGGAACTAACCATCACCTCGGGTCCAGTCAACTGACCAGCCGTTCACCTGACGCGTTCGCTGTCCAGCTTGTTGATATCACAGGCCGAGCAAACACCGCCAGCCCCCATCATTGTTATGGATGAGCCCACTACTCAGTAGGGCTATATGGTGGCTGTGTTATTCTTCCGAGTACACCTGTATGTGTTTACCTGAATTGTCTGAGTGTTTGGAGTCAACAAGAGTAGGTTGACCATCACTTTGCTTGTGGGCAAAGGTACCACAGTGGTGAAGAGAAGCTACTAATTCTGGTGATGTTAAAGTATTAGCGTTGGTGCTGTAACTGGCATCATTGCCACTTGTAATAATGGTGCTCAAAGGTGCTATGTATTATGTGTGTTCTTGTACATGTACACCCAGTCATGGTATAAGTAGAAAATGTACCCAAGTTTAACGGTACAAAATAAGTAAAGCCAGGGAGTTGACCCCTGTAGTCGAGTGTTACTGAAATTATTCATAAAATATTACTACATTTTAATAAACCATTTTATAATTTTAATAAACCATTTTATTTGTATGTGAGGAGTATACTGCAGGAAACGTCTAGGGCCCCATCCATGATGAAAGGGTTAGGGAATAATAACTTTTCTGCGTTGATCTCTGATAATTTCCAAACTTGGGAAAGCAAAATTAGCTTGTAAAACACATTAGTAACATAAATATCATTGATAATAAGAAAAAGATTACAATATTTGTGCGTGTTTTTATTACCGGCAAGAAAGCCAAGAAACTTATTTATTTGATCATTTAAAGAAAGGCACGAGCGCCGCCAAGGATGGCCGGTTGTTTGGTGTGAACAAATCAACAGTGTGTGCATGGTTTTCTTTCTCCACTTCTCTTCCAGTTCTTCCCTCACCCTTTCTTACCTCTACATTTTTTCTGCCTTATTCTTCTCAATCCCTTCGTCTTCTGAAGAGGTTTTACTTATATGAGTAATGTCAGCAGTCTCTGTAGTGCTACAGAACAAGTACCTGGAATAACAAAGGAGAACATATAGCATACACAACCTCCACAAAGTAACAGCAACACTGTACAGTACTTGTCAACTCAGTCCAACTACTCTAGCACCTTTTTCAAAACTGTGACCCTAAGTTTTGTCCAAATGTAAGTAGGCATCTGATGACATTGCTGGTTATTCTTGGTTGAACTGTTTACTAAAGTTTGTAACTTTGTATATCTGGGTTGTTTTGAAACAATGAAATTTGAATTGAAGTGAAAAAGTATTGTCTCAAGAATTGTTTATTACTGTATAATGTATTCTGTTCTTCACTGTTTGGCTTTCTATTGTACTACTGTACTTGAGTATATCCTTTGCTTTTAGTATATGAGCATTAAATATGTCTTCAATGTTTAATTCCTTAAAAAAGCTTTAAATACTCCAAATGTTTCACTAAATATGTTTTCAATTATCAGTCAGTTAAGAAAGTCTTAACTGGCTAAAAATATTTATGTACCACATATTGGATTCATGACACTCACGGGTTGGCTCCACAAGACTCGGGTCAATCATAATTTAGTATTGCAAGTGCTTGAAAAAATAGAATTAAGTGTTCAAATAAGAAAAAGTGGTGTCTTAAGGAATTCAATAGTGAATGTTTTGGTGCTGTAGTACCCTGTTCTAACTCTCTCTCTCTCTCCTTCCAACATGCATCCCTCATCTTTTACATGTTTCCATTCAATGGCTTGTATCAGGATTCATTTAGCGCAAATTTGCCTGGCCACTCAACTCGCCAAACAGGCGTCAGTTTGTATCTCTGGTCAGTCGAGGTAACATCTTGCTTAACACTCTCGAACATACTCTAATTTTACGTTTTTACAGTACAGTATTCTATTGGTTTTTTTTATTTATTATTTAGGTTATATTTAATGTTTTGTGAATTCTATTACTGGTATACAGATCCTCTCATAAGTCTCATATCCAAGATCTTTTTGACTGCCACGCTTCTCTCCTCCTCATCCTTACTGCAGGGCATTGTCTACAAAACTGCCTCGGGATGAGCATACCAGGAAGATCTCCTCACAGTCTGCTCCACAATCTGAACAACCTTCCTTGGCTGACTCCTCAGGAGCTCAAGCTGGAAGAGAACATTCCTCGGACCTTCGGAGAACGATGACTTGACCTTGGTGTTGAACCAATTTGGCAAGTAGACACTCACGATGAATTGGACAATAAGTCTCAGGTTGTGAAGCTGGTTCCCTTTCAGTTCATGATGAGCGACCCAAATTCTGCAGAACCTGAGAGCCGTTGTGAGCCACCTAGAATGTGAGACTGGACCTATCTGCAGGTAAGCAAGTCTATCAGGCATGACCCCAGTTTTGATGGCACTGCAAATCATGTAACCATAGTACTGGTCAGTACTCAGGTCGTCAATGACAGTATGTGCAAGCTCAACGAGTGGAGGGCCAACTGTGATTTTTTCAAAGCTCGGATTTATTTCTAACTCAGTGGCAGAGTCCAGCATCTTGCCAAGAGGACCAGACCATCTGTTGTTTGAAAGAGTCTTGCCATCCAGCTCCTGGATCAGGTGTCTGAGTGGCAACTCGTTGGTGTGGAGGTCACAAACAATCCAGACCAGCTTCCTCCCAATCTTCCGCTCTATCCACTGCATGACCCCCCCCTTGCCACCCTGTGTTCGTGTTGGTGCTGCCCCCTCCAATGGCCTGCAGGGTCTGGTCTACGTTCCTCTCTCTGAGCCAGTTCACAATGTTATCTGCCACTATCTCAGCTGGTTTCCTGATGTCATCTTTCTCTGGAGTGAAATGCCACAAATACTTCCCTCCTGGTTCACTGCAGCAGGAGTAGTGTTCCTCCTTCACCATGGCAGGGAACAACTTGTCAGAATCTCCAACTTTCATGAACACTTTAGTGTCATCCCTTCTCCCATCAAAGAACAAACAATTGATTCCATTTTCTCTTATCCCCTTATCAAACTCCTCTTCTAGGTTACTGACAAGTTTCTCCTGAGCTCTCCTTACTTTGTTATGATCTATCACCAGGTGAACATCATCAGGTGTTATCAAACCACCGTCAATGCAGGCAGCTGTTGCTATCTCTGCAGTTTCTCTGAGACCAGTGTGGTGTCGCATGCTGGCCAGAGCTATGCTCGGGATATCTTTCCTATTTCGAATCTTATGCCTGGAAGGCTTGGGATCATTATTTTCTGGGTTAGGGGCAAAGTCACCATTCTCCTGGTCAGCACTCGGATCAGCCATGGGGGAAGTCATTAAACTCTGAATCAGCTTGACACCAATCATCGGCCTTTTTTACCTCACCCTGGGCCTTCTCAAGTCTCTTTTCCTCGGCAACTCTTCTCCTCTTCTGTCTCTCTGTGGCAGCCTCCTGTCTCTTGGACTCCGGAATATCTTGGCTAGAAATCATGAGAGCCCCTATACTGCCAGTCTTCTCTCTCTGTGCTTTGACAAATGCCAGTTCGATCACAGGAATCTTCAGTTCACGCTTGCAAATACAGGAGATGTGGGCCTCGGATTTACAGTCACGATCGCATCCAAACTCAGGACAGAGAACAATTGGGCACTTGCAAGTAATTATGTCAAATAACTGGTCCAGTTGCTTGGCAAAGCTGTCCTTAACTGCAAGTTTTCCTCTCCCAAGAGAGATATCTCTTGCCTTTTCCCAACTGGCTAGCAGTCTCTCACTAATCTTCTTCTGACTTGTTATGACTGGAGGCTTGAACTGAGCATTAGCCAGAGTGTACTGTGCCAAGACAGCTTTGGTCATATCACTGGCAATGTCTTTGTGTAAGTTCTTTGGTTCTTTTCACTGATTTGCCTGATTAAAACACCGTATCTCAAAGCATCTCTCAATGTAGGCAACTCCGACTTCAGGAGCTCTCTCCCAGACCCAAGATAGTGACTGAGATGGCTGGATTTTTGGTTCCTCGTCCTGACACAAGCTCTAGCCAGCCATTAGGGTTAAGTAGTGAAAAGCAGCGCGATTGCTGATCTATAAGAGAAAAAGCTTGAGTTTTGACGTTTTTTCGCAAAAATTCATTTCTTATATTTGAATTCGCGACCCCTAGAATATGTTGGATTTCATTAATTCTGGCACCAATGAATTTAAGAGTAACGAAATAATGGGAAAAAACACCCCCACCCACAATTTTCTAAAATTGGGAAAAATGAGCAACCCTAGTACACACACACACACACACACAATACAGATAAAAGAAATTACTGTCTAAAATGAATGGCTCCCTGTCCCGGCCGTGAAAATACCAGCAACTTCAAAACTACCCTTAGACATTCTTGGGTACTTCCAGGGTGTCATCCGCGAATAATAGAGGACTGTGAATTAAAAATCCGTGAATTGTCAGGGCTTGCTGTACAGTACATACAAGAACAATTGAAAACTGTGGAATAGATAAGTTGATTAGTCTTGTGGGAGACTGCATACAAAAGGCAAAATTTACGTGGGGGGAAAACAGGCCATGTACATGCCTTTACTTTTATACTCTTCGTCACTGATCGGATCGTTAGCCGCTTGTGGCGATCGGTCACGTCTCTGTTACGCACTGTTGGCAAGTACTGGACATGCACCAGCTCCTGAATACTGTATATCGGAAACTGCTCCAGTGTTGGTCAAGTCTGGACTTGAAAGAGCTCACACTCGGAGCAGTCACAACATTCTCTGCCAGAATGTTCCAAGAGTTCACCAGCTCCAGGAATGTATATTCAGCCACAAGAATAAGAATACACCCACTGTTCGTGTTTGAGTCAAATATCTGGTAACACTCCTGAGCAGAACAGACAAAATTACAAAATGACCTGTAATTTGTTTTATTCCTACATAAATGTTATAAATACATTTGTTGCGAATGTTTTACAAGTGTCTTGTGTTTATATTACAAGTAATATATTGTATCCAATGGTAGTAAACTTGTTGCCGAATAGGATTGCACTTATCGTACGGCTCCCTCCTCCTCCTCCCCCACTTTTTCTCTTGCCCTACTTTTTTTTGACTGATGTTTGGATTAGTAAAGGAAGGAAGAGGAGTAAATAGAATAATAAAGGAAGGGAAACAGAAAATAGTTAGAGATAACAGGTGGGGGAAGCCGAGTTTCAACGTTACCAGACCATTTTCAGTGTATACTTATTCCTGTGGCCAACGGTACCTACATTCATCCGAGCCCCCCCCCCCCCCCCCCCGAGATGTTTATAAACTTCATTTAGGTCACTTCTCGCCCATTTGTAGTATAAGCTAGGAAGTTACAGGCATTCTAATCTCTCTGGCTAACTGAGGTTCCATAGAGCAGGTACCTTGGTGGCCCCTCATGAGACATTTTCAATTAATTGAGTCTCTCGCATACATCGGGGGACCAGACGGGGTGACAGTACTCCAGATGGGGAAGCACCCCATTTAAAAGATCGCGACGAGCGACGGACCATCCGGGTATCTAAACAACCTTCTGATAAGATCTACTAGTTTCGTTGCTGGATTCACCTTCTTCTCACAATGGTCCGAGAATTTAAGTTCATTGTCGACATAAACACGTTTTTTTTTTTCACATTCTGTCTCAATTAATACAGTGGGTTCATCTTGTTGGGACATGTGATACACCTCCTTACTGTTATACTGTGACCCAGGTACATCCTCTTAGCAGCCATTTCTTCGACTGTTCTTAAAGCTCCCAAATCTCTCTCTAGCTCTTCACAGTCTGTTTCATTCTTAATTTCTCTAAATAACTTGGCATCGTCAGCAAACATCTATATGGAGAAGAGTATAGCTTCTGGCATATTTTTAATGAAGCGGACAAACAACAACAGGCCCCGTGGTACCCGGCTTCTCACAGGTACATATGACAATCCCGTACCATTTATCGCCACACGCTGTTTGAGGTCGGTCAGCATCTCCGTTCCAAGCTAGGGCAATTCCCTGAATCCCAAACCCTTTCAGTTTAATTCTCAGCCTTTCACCGGGTACGCTGTCGAAAGCCTTGGCAAAATCTATATCTCCGTTAGCCGGAGTCTCTCGACCACAGAACTCTCCAATCGCCGAAATTAAAATTTGCTCAGAATTTTTACGGAAAATTCCCCAAGTCCAGCTATGATATAATGATACGAGTTATTAAGGATATCACCTAGGTTGGCGAGTTCTGAAGCGACTAAAGAGGCCGATACAGGACTGGCAGAGTCGATCACAGATGTTGCACATGTGGGGGGGCTACATCTAGTGCGGGAGGGGCAGTGGCAGAGTGTTTCCGGCGCTGGCACTTGTCTGCCTCATTATGAAG
>CAUDMG010000627.1:0-5000 GCA_958450375.1 Homarus gammarus | reverse complement strand
GGGTACAGTGAGTTCTGTTATAACGCGTGTTTTGACAAGGCGAATTTGCTCTAACGCGATTTATGAATTGAGGAACGATATTTGTAAAACGCGAACTCATTTGCTCTAACGCGATTCCACTCGAACAGTTGTTATGGCTTCAGTTCACGTTCGACACCACATGTTCAATTGAGTTATGTGTTTTGTTTGTGAACAATTGCAGAAATAATGTATGTAATATTTATGTATACAGTATACCTATATATTATAAGTAAATTGTAAAATTTTAAATAACAGAGAAAATCAAATTACATAGCGTTTTACACCTGCACTCTCTTTACATCACACACAGTGTTTACAGTTCACGTTCGACATCACATGTTCAATTGATTTATGTGTTTTGTTTGTGAAGAATTGCAGAAATAATTTATGTAATATTTATGTATACAGTAAACCACTCACAAGGTCCTACAGTGACAAGAAAGGGAAAGTGACCTTGACTGTGACCGCCTGTGGCTATTTTAAGCCGTCCTTGTGTTCGGAGGTGGTCAGTAATGCATATCTGTATATTTACTGATCATAATACTTATCTCCTATAAATAATTCATTTGAAATTTATTTTTTTGCAAAGAGTATTCAGTAAATGACTGCGTTAATTCTTGAAACTACCTACATTGGTAAATTTAGGATATAAATGATGAACAGAAGTCACGTCATGGATTCGGAGTTTGGTCCTTAACGATCACCATAAATGTACATTACCAGGTATAATGGTAGCCTCCCTTTTTCGAGAAAAAAGTATATAAATTAAAGAAAATACTCGCAGTATATTTAATATATTACAGTATATTATAAATAAATAAATAAACAAATAAATTCAAATTCCCTTATCATCCTGTGTTATATACAGAAATACTTGAGTCCCAGAGCGAGTACACAAAAAGAAAACGGAGGACTAGGACATCCTGGAGTGGATAGAGAACGGACATCTCTACTGGGGGACTCAAACGTTTCTTATGTTTTGTGGGCGCTGTAGCATAATATGAATATGTAAATTACAATTTACTTATATATATATGTAAATTGTAAAAATTTAAATAAAAGAAAAACTAAATACGTAGCGCTTAAAGTGTACTGTACAGTGCTGTGGCTTGGCGCGGGGTTATGCAGTGTTTACAGTTCACGTTCGACATCACATATTCAATTGATTTGTGTGTTTTGTTTGTGAAGAATTGCAGAAATAATTTATGTAATATTTATGTATACAGTATACCTGTACAGTATAAGTAAAATGTAAAATTTTAACAAAGAGAGAAAAACAAAATACGTAGCGTTTTAGACCCGCGCGCTCTTTACATCACACACAGTGTTTACAGTTCACGTTCGACATCACATATTCAATTGATTTATGTGTTTTGTTTGTGAAGAATTGCAGAAATAATTTATGTAATATTTATGTGTGTGTGATGTAAACAGAGCGATTGGCCTCTCTCTCTCTCTCTGCATGAATGGAATTTGTGGTTTAGAGTGAGTGAATACTACTACTTAAACACATCAATACTATGTTAATTGATCACTGTATAATAAATTCATTCACTCATAATTTCAAATTCCCTTATCATCCTGTGTTATATACAGAAATACTTGAGTCCCTGAGCGAGTACACAAAAAGAAAACGGAGGACTAGGACATCCTGGAGTGGATAGAGAACGGACATCTCTACTGGGGGACTCAAACGTTTCTCATGTTTTGTGGGCGCTGTAGCATAATATGAAGATGTAAATTACAATATATATATATATATATATATATATATATATATATATATATATATATATATATATATATATATATATATATATAATATATATATATATATATATATATATATACACACAGTTAACCCTCACTTTACGCGGTTAATGTAACCCTGAGGGTCCCGCGTAAAGTGAATAACATAACATATGGGATTAATTGAAATGGAGTCCGGGCCGATCCCCAAACTCCACTTTTTGACGACACACAACTATGTTGTAGTAAAAATATTATCTTAACTTTTTGATGGTATGCACACACAATTAATAATCAAGAGAAATATCAATAATATTAGGTTTTTTAACACTTACATTAGTAGAAAAAATGGCTGGGCAAACGGGGATGGACAGTTGGTTCCGAGGCAGAGGGCAGATTATTGGCCCTCACCTGTGTCACTTGTATCAATTGTATCAATTGTATCACTATCCACCACAGAGGCTTGCAGGGCCTCTTTGTCAAACTCCCAAAAGTCCATATAAGTCCATATCCTCACCATAATTATCACTATCACTGACTTGGGCCGGCTGTGGTGGGTGAAAAACTGGTAATGTTTTGATGACTGGGCGACCTTGTGCGCACCATGTTCACGCCACTTACACAACATGGCGGATGGCGGGAGGTTTGGATCCAAAAATGGCGCGGCTCACCAGCCGCTCTCCGCGTAAAGGGGTACACGCACCGCGGAATGCGAGCATCCTGGGTTCCGGCAGGGCACCGCGTAAACGTGGAAATGCGGAATGTGGGACCGCGTAAAGTGAGGGTTAACTCTCTCTCTCTCTGTGTGTGTGTGTGTGTATATTTTTTTTTTTTTTTTTTTTTACAAAATCACACGGGGAAAATGGAAACAACGGAGTACCTTAGCTTTCGTCTTTATTCAAGACATCTCCAGAGGCAATTGGATTACATGGTCAGAGAGAGGCTTAAATACACAGGGTGACCTTAAAAACATGAGGTCAGGTCATAATGATGACATCCACTAATCTACACGTAGAGGAGCTTAAGAGAAAGGAGGTGACGTGACTAGCCAGGTCAGGTCAGAAAAAAGGGACCCACAAAATAGAGTGTCTAGAGGGTGTGACGTCAACACTGTATATTAACACAGGCTCAGTACAAGTGTAGTATATAAAACACCAATGCGTGTTACAGCTTTATTATACTAGTTCAATAGGGAAGATTAATAGGGGGGTTCGTACACAATTTATGATAGACTATGGTATTCTCGTATAACCTAACCTCACAATTAGAATGGGCACTTCACTAAGTCGATCGTTGGGGAGGTTCGGGATCACTGCACTTCTACAGTCTACACAGCCAGCACTTACTGTTACACGTGGAGTTGACAGCACTCTGTCGATGGACCTGGCTGAGACTTCGTTACACTTAGTGGCAGGCTTCTCTCCAGCGAGACTGGGGACGTAGTAGCTGGCCCTTCCTGGTCACAAGACACACACTCTCTCTGTCCCTCTCTGGCTCTCTGTCTGGGTATCTCTGTCTGCGAATGTCCACGAGGGAGGACTAGGACGTCCTATATATTGGGAGGCGAGCCGTCAGGTTGAGCTGATCCGGGGGGGGGGGGGGGGGGTCTCCTTACATTTGTCCTCGCTAATGTAGGGTCAGGTCTGGACTTTTTCAGAGACTATAAGTTGTATCTTCTGGAAAAGTCATCAAATGGGGCCGTGTGACATGAGAGGCCCTGGTTGATTTGTGGCCCCTTGAGTTGGGCTCCGAGGGTTACATTTGACCTGGCTAATGTGAGGTCAGGTCTGGACCTCTTTCTGCGGTGTAGGATATTGTGTATATTGGGAGAGAGTCAGCTGGTGCCCTCTTACATGTTTGTCGGCCGTGTGACATGGGAGGGGAGCCCGCTGCTACCATTATAATAACTAAGCGAGGAAGGCGTGGATTAACGTATATAGTTCGCTGCCACCATTGTAATGAGACAAATCTCACATGAAGAAGATTACATATAGGTAGAATATTGATAGTATAAGAGTATAAAAGAGAGGAAGATTTTGGTAGCGTGGCCGTGATAGTTGTTTACACTGTCAGTACACTTATCGTATCTTATACGTCAATACACAAATCTTACGTTCTTAAAGGCGACTTCTCAAACACCGCTTCGTTACAACTCTTTATTAATTACGAACATGACATGGATACATTAATAACACCTTCTATTGAAGTTACTAGGACATTATATTTACGTTACTATGACATCATATTACGTTACTAGACACGAACCTGAAATGAATACACTTCCCACATAAGTAACTCATCCCATGGAAAGCTCTGACAAACACTCACGTGACCTAGGGGAGGCCTAGCAGGTAGTCCTGGGTTGTCTCTATGGGAGACGGCTTAGCTGGGCGCCGGAGGGAAGTCTCGGTCCTGACCGGAGGCGACTTGCCTCCGGCCCCTGACTTCTCTCGAGCAGGACTCGGTACGTGGTAGCTGGTCCTTCTTGGTTACAAGACACCCTCTCTCTCTGTCCCTCTCTGGGCTCTGACTCTCTCTCCGTGTCTCTGGGCTCTGTCTCTCTCTCCGTGTGCCTGAGGGAGGACTAGGACGTCCTATATATTGGGAGGCGAGCCGTCAGGTTGAGCTGATCGGGGGGGGGGGGGGGGGGGTCTCCTTACATTTGCCCTCTCTAATGTAGGGTCAGGTCTGGACTTTTTCAGAGACTATAAGTTGTATCTTCTGGAGAAGTCATCAGATGGGACCTTCACATGGGAGGGGAGCCTGGCTGATTTATAACCCTTGGTCAACCGTGAGTTACCCTACACTTGACCCCCCTAATGTCGGGTCAAGACTGGCCTTCCTCTGCGGTGTAGGATATTGTGTATATTGGGAGAGAGTCGGCTGGTTCCTTCTTACATGTTTGTTGGCCGTGTGACATGGGAAAGGGGAGCTAGTTGATTTGTAACACCCTTGAGCACCCGCGGGGGATACCCTTACACTTGACCCCCCCTAACGTCGGGTCAAGTCGGGCTTTCCTTGCGATGTAAGCTGTGGTCTGACAACCCATCACTACAGACAGTACACCGACGACCAGGTGTTTAACATGGACGAATCTGGTCTTTTCTGGAAAAAGCTACAGTCCAAGACCTTTGTTGTAAAGAATGCCAGCAAGATTCGGGGCCGGAAGATGCAGAAGGAACGCATCACCGTCCTGTTTAGCACCAATGCCTCCGGTACCTGTAAACCAA
>CAUDMG010000626.1:0-389160 GCA_958450375.1 Homarus gammarus | reverse complement strand
TGTGGTGTTATAGTTGTGTGTGTGTCTTGTCTGTAGTGTTATAGTTGTGTGTGTGTCTTGTCTGTGGTGTTATAGTTGTGTGTGTGTCTGTCTGTGGTGTTATAGTTGTGTGTGTGTCTTGTCTGTGGTGTTATAGTTGTGTGTGTGTCTTGTCTGTGGTGTTATAGTTGTGTGTGTGTCTTGTCTGTGGTGTTATAGTTGTGTGAGTGTCTTGTCTGTGGTGTTATAGTTGTGTGTGTGTCTTGTCTGTGGTGTTATAGTTGTGTGTGTGTCTTGTCTGTGGTGTTATAGTTGTGTGTGTGTCTTGTCTGTGGTGTTATAGTTGTGTGTGTGTCTTGTCTGTGGTGTTATAGTTGTGAGTGTGTCTCGTCTGTGGTGTTATAGTTGTGTGTGTGTCTTGTCTGTGGTGTTATAGTTGTGTGTGTGTCTTGTCTGTGGTGTTATAGTTGTGTGTGTGTCTGTCTGTGGTGTTATAGTTGTGTGTGTGTCTTGTATGTAGTGTTATAGTTATGTGCGTGTCTCGTCTGTGGTGTCATAGTTGTGTGTGTATCTTGTCTGTGGTGTTATAGTTGTGTGTGTGTCTTGTCTGTGGTGTTATAGTTGTGTGTGTGTCTTGTCTGTGGTGTTATAGTTGTGTGTGTGTCTTGTCTGTGGTGTTATAGTTGTGTGTGTGTCTTGTCTGTGGTGTTATAGTTGTGTGTGTGTGTCTTGTCTGTGGTGTTATAGTTGTGTGTGTGTCTTGTCTGTGGTGTTATAGTTGTGTGTGTGTGTCTTGTCTGTGGTGTTATAGTTGTGTGTGTGTCTTGTCTGTGGTGTTATAGTTGTGTGTGTGTCTTGTCTGTGGTGTTATAGTTGTGTGTGTGTCTTGTCTGTGGTGTTATAGTTGTGTGTGTGTCTTGTCTGTGGTGTTATAGTTGTGTGTGTGTCTTGTCTGTGGTGTTATAGTTGTGTGTGTGTCTTGTCTGTGGTGTTATAGTTGTGTGTGTGTCTTGTCTGTGGTGTTAGTGTGTGTGTCTTGTCTGTGGTGTAATAGTTGTGTGTGTCTTGTCTGTGGTGTTATAGTTGTGTGTGTGTCTTGTCTGTGGTGTTATAGTTGTGTGTGTGTCTTGTCTGTGGTGTTATAGTTGTGTGTGTGTCTTGTCTGTGGTGTTATAGTTGTGTGTGTGTCTTGTCTGTGGTGTTATAGTTGTGTGTGTGTCTTGTCTGTGGTGTTATAGTTGTGTGTGTGTCTTGTCTGTGGTGTTATAGTTGTGTGTGTGTCTTGTCTGTGGTGTTATAGTTGTGTGTGTGTCTTGTCTGTGGTGTTATAGTTGTGTGTGTGTCTTGTCTGTGGTGTTATAGTTGTGTGTGTGTCTTGTCTGTGGTGTTATAGTTGTGTGTGTGTCTTGTCTGTGGTGTTATAGTTGTGTGAGTGTCTTGTCTGTGGTGTTATAGTTGTGTGTGTGTCTTGTCTGTGGTGTTATAGTTGTGTGTGTGTCTTGTCTGTGGTGTTATAGTTGTGTGTGTGTCTTGTCTGTGGTGTTATAGTTGTGTGAGTGTCTTGTCTGTGGTGTTATAGTTGTGTGTGTGTCTTGTCTGTGGTGTTATATTTATGTGTGTGTCTTGTCTGTGGTGTTATAGTTGTGTGAGTGTCTTGTCTGTGGTGTTATAGTTGTGTGTGTGTCTCGTCTGTGGTGTTATAGTTGTGTGTGTGTCTTGTCTGTGGTGTTATAGTTGTGTGTGTGTCTTGTCTGTGGTGTTATAGTTGTGTGTGTGTCTTGTCTGTGGTGTTATAGTTGTGTGTGTGTCTTGTCTGTGGTGTTATAGTTGTGTGAGTGTCTTGTCTGTGGTGTTATAGTTGTGTGTGTATCTTGTCTGTTGTGTTATAGTTGTGTGTGTGTCTTGTCTGTGGTGTTATAGTTGTGTGTGTGTCTTGTCTGTAGTGTTATAGTTCTGTGTGTGTCTTGTCTGTGGTGTTATAGTTGTGTGAGTGTCTTGTCTGTGGTGTTATAGTTGTGTGTGTGTCTTGTCTGTGGTGTTATAGTTGTGTGAGTGTCTTGTCTGTGGTGTTATAGTTGTGTGAGTGTCTTGTCTGTGGTGTTATAGTTGTGTGTGTGTCTTGTCTGTGGTGTTATAGTTGTGTGTGTGTCTTGTCTGTGGTGTTATAGTTGTGTGTGTGTCTTGTCTGTGGTGTTATAGTTGTGTGTGTGTATTGTCTGTGGTGTTATAGTTGTGTGTGTGTCTTGTCTGTGGTGTTATAGTTGTGTGAGTGTCTTGTCTGTGGTGTTATAGTTGTGTGTGTATCTTGTCTGTTGTGTTATAGTTGTGTGTGTGTCTTGTCTGTGGTGTTATAGTTGTGTGTGTGTCTTGTCTGTAGTGTTATAGTTGTGTGTGTGTCTTGTCTGTGGTGTTATAGTTGTGTGAGTGTCTTGTCTGTGGTGTTATAGTTGTGTGTGTGTCTTGTCTGTGGTGTTATAGTTGTGTGTGTGTCTTGTCTGTGGTGTTATAGTTGTGTGTGTGTCTTGTCTGTGGTGTTATAGTTGTGTGTGTGTCTTGTCTGTGGTGTTATAGTTGTGTGTGTGTCTTGTCTGTGGTGTTATAGTTGTGTGTGTGTCTTGTCTGTGGTGTTATAGTTGTGTGTGTGTCTTGTCTGTGGTGTTATAGTTGTGTGTGTGTCTTGTCTGTGGTGTTATAGTTGTGTGTGTGTCTTGTCTGTGGTGTTATAGTTGTGTGTGTGTCTTGTCTGTGGTGTTATAGTTGTGTGTGTGTCTTGTCTGTGGTGTTATAGTTGTGTGTGTGTCTTGTCTGTGGTGTTATAGTTGTGTGTGTGTCTTGTCTGTGGTGTTATAGTTGTGTGAGTGTCTTGTCTGTGGTGTTATAGTTGTGTGTGTGTCTTGTCTGTGGTGTTATAGTTGTGTGTGTGTCTTGTCTGTGGTGTTATAGTTGTGTGTGTGTCTTGTCTGTGGTGTTATAGTTGTGTGTGTGTCTTGTCTGTGGTGTTATAGTTGTGTGTGTGTCTTGTCTGTGGTGTTATAGTTGTGTGTGTGTCTTGTCTGTGGTGTTATAGTTGTGTGTGTGTCTTGTCTGTGGTGTTATAGTTGTGTGTGTGTGTCTTGACTGTAGTGTTATAGTTGTGTGTGTGTCTTGTCTGTGGTGTTATAGTTGTGTGTGTGTCTTGTCTGTGGTGTTATAGTTGTGTGTGTGTGTCTTGTCTGTGGTGTTATAGTTGTGTGTGTGTGTCTTGTCTGTGGTGTTATAGTTGTGTGTGTGTCTTGTCTGTGGTGTTATAGTTGTGTGTGTGTCTTGTCTGTGGTGTTATAGTTGTGTGTGTGTCTTGTCTGTGGTGTTATAGTTGTGTGTGTGTCTTGTCTGTGGTGTTATAGTTGTGTGTGTGTCTTGTCTGTGGTGTTATAGTTGTGTGTGTGTCTTGTCTGTGGTGTTATAGTTGTGTGTGTGTCTTGTCTGTGGTGTTATAGTTGTGTGAGTGTCTTGTCTGTGGTGTTATAGTTGTGTGTGTGTCTCGTCTGTGGTGTTATAGTTGTGTGTGTGTCTTGTCTGTGGTGTTATAGTTGTGTGTGCATAATGTCTGTTGTGTTATAGTTGTGTGTGTGCGTCTTGTCTGTTGTGTTATAGTTGTGTGTGTGTCTTGTCTGTGGTGTTATAGTTGTGTGTGTGTCTTGTCTGTGGTGTTATAGTTGTGTGTGTGTCTTGTCTGTGGTGTTATAGTTGTGTGTGTGTCTTGTCTGTGGTGTTATAGTTGTGTGTGTGTCTTGTCTGTGGTGTTATAGTTGTGTGTGTGTCTTGTCTGTGGTGTTATAGTTGTGTGTGTGTCTTGTCTGTGGTGTTATAGTTGTGTGTGTGTGTCTTGTCTGTGGTGTTATAGTTGTGTGTGTGTCTTGTCTGTGGTGTTATAGTTGTGTGTGTGTCTTGTCTGTGGTGTTATAGTTGTGTGTGTGTCTTGTCTGTGGTGTTATAGTTGTGTGTGTGTCTTGTCTGTGGTGTTATAGTTGTGTGTGTGTCTTGTCTGTGGTGTTATAGTTGTGTGTGTGTCTTGTCTGTGGTGTTATAGTTGTGTGTGTGTCTTGTCTGTGGTGTTATAGTTGTGTGTGTGTCTTGTCTGTGGTGTTATAGTTGTGTGTGTGTCTTGTCTGTGGTGTTATAGTTGTGTGTGTGTCTTGTCTGTGGTGTTATAGTTGTGTGTGTGTCTTGTCTGTGGTGTTATAGTTGTGTGTGTGTCTTGTCTGTGGTGTTATAGTTGTGTGTGTGTCTTGTCTGTGGTGTTATAGTTGTGTGTGTGTCTTGTCTGTGGTGTTATAGTTGTGTGTGTGTCTTGTCTGTGGTGTTATAGTTGTGTGTGTGTCTTGTCTGTGGTGTTATAGTTGTGTGTGTGTCTTGTCTGTGGTGTTATAGTTGTGTGTGTGTCTTGTCTGTGGTGTTATAGTTGTGTGTGTGTCTCGTCTGTGGTGTTATAGTTGTGTGTGTGTCTTGTCTGTGGTGTTATAGTTGTGTGTGTGTCTTGTCTGTGGTGTTATAGTTGTGTGTGTGTCTTGTCTGTGGTGTTATAGTTGTGTGTGTGTCTTGTCTGTGGTGTTATAGTTGTGTGTGTGTCTTGTCTGTGGTGTTATAGTTGTGTGTGTGTCTTGTCTGTGGTGTTATAGTTGTGTGTGTGTCTTGTCTGTGGTGTTATAGTTGTGTGTGTGTGTCTTGTCTGTGGTGTTATAGTTGTGTGTGTGTCTTGTCTGTGGTGTTATAGTTGTGTGTGTGTCTTGTCTGTGGTGTTATAGTTGTGTGTGTGTCTTGTCTGTGGTGTTATAGTTGTGTGTGTGTCTTGTCTGTGGTGTTATAGTTGTGTGTGTGTCTTGTCTGTGGTGTTATAGTTGTGTGTGTGTCTTGTCTGTGGTGTTATAGTTGTGTGTGTGTCTTGTCTGTGGTGTTATAGTTGTGTGTGTGTCTTGTCTGTGGTGTTATAGTTGTGTGAGTGTCTTGTCTGTGGTGTTATAGTTGTTGTGTGTGTCTTGTCTGTGGTGTTATAGTTGTGTGTGTGTCTTGTCTGTGGTGTTATAGTTGTGTGTGTGTCTTGTCTGTGGTGTTATAGTTGTGTGTGTGTCTTGTCTGTGGTGTTATAGTTGTGTGTGTGTCTTGTCTGTGGTGTTATAGTTGTGTGTGTGTCTTGTCTGTGGTGTTATAGTTGTGTGTGTGTCTTGTCTGTGGTGTTATAGTTGTGTGTGTGTCTTGTCTGTGGTGTTATAGTTGTGTGTGTGTCTTGTCTGTGGTGTTATAGTTGTGTGTGTGTCTTGTCTGTGGTGTTATAGTTGTGTGTGTGTCTTGTCTGTGGTGTTATAGTTGTGTGTGTGTCTTGTCTGTGGTGTTATAGTTGTGTGTGTGTCTTGTCTGTGGTGTTATAGTTGTGTGTGTGTCTTGTCTGTGGTGTTATAGTTGTGTGTGTGTCTTGTCTGTGGTGTTATAGTTGTGTGTGTGTCTTGTCTGTGGTGTTATAGTTGTGTGTGTGTCTTGTCTGTGGTGTTATAGTTGTGTGTGTGTCTTGTCTGTGGTGTTATAGTTGTGTGTGTGTCTTGTCTGTGGTGTTATAGTTGTGTGTGTGTCTTGTCTGTGGTGTTATAGTTGTGTGTGTGTCTTGTCTGTGGTGTTATAGTTGTGTGTGTGTCTTGTCTGTGGTGTTATAGTTGTGTGTGTGTCTTGTCTGTGGTGTTATAGTTGTGTGTGTGTCTTGTCTGTGGTGTTATAGTTGTGTGTGTGTCTTGTCTGTGGTGTTATAGTTGTGTGTGTGTCTTGTCTGTGGTGTTATAGTTGTGTGTGTGTCTTGTCTGTGGTGTTATAGTTGTGTGTGTGTCTTGTCTGTGGTGTTATAGTTGTGTGTGTGTCTTGTCTGTGGTGTTATAGTTGTGTGTGTGTCTTGTCTGTGGTGTTATAGTTGTGTGTGTGTCTTGTCTGTGGTGTTATAGTTGTGTGTGTGTCTTGTCTGTGGTGTTATAGTTGTGTGTGTGTCTTGTCTGTGGTGTTATAGTTGTGTGTGTCTTGTCTGTGGTGTTATAGTTGTGTGTGTGTCTTGTCTGTGGTGTTATAGTTGTGTGTGTGTCTTGTCTGTGGTGTTATAGTTGTGTGTGTGTCTTGTCTGTGGTGTTATAGTTGTGTGTGTGTCTTGTCTGTGGTGTTATAGTTGTGTGTGTGTCTTGTCTGTGGTGTTATAGTTGTGTGTGTGTCTTGTCTGTGGTGTTATAGTTGTGTGTGTGTCTTGTCTGTGGTGTTATAGTTGTGTGTGTGTCTTGTCTGTGGTGTTATAGTTGTGTGTGTGTCTTGTCTGTGGTGTTATAGTTGTGTGTGTGTCTTGTCTGTGGTGTTATAGTTGTGTGTGTGTCTTGTCTGTGGTGTTATAGTTGTGTGTGTGTCTTGTCTGTGGTGTTATAGTTGTGTGTGTGTCTTGTCTGTGGTGTTATAGTTGTGTGTGTGTCTTGTCTGTGGTGTTATAGTTGTGTGTGTGTCTTGTCTGTGGTGTTATAGTTGTGTGAGTGTCTTGTCTGTGGTGTTATAGTTGTGTGTGTGTCTTGTCTGTGGTGTTATAGTTGTGTGTGTGTCTTGTCTGTGGTGTTATAGTTGTGTGTGTGTCTTGTCTGTGGTGTTATAGTTGTGTGTGTGTCTTGTCTGTGGTGTTATAGTTGTGTGTGTGTCTTGTCTGTGGTGTTATAGTTGTGTGTGTGTCTTGTCTGTGGTGTTATAGTTGTGTGTGTGTCTTGTCTGTGGTGTTATAGTTGTGTGTGTGTCTTGTCTGTGGTGTTATAGTTGTGTGTGTGTCTTGTCTGTGGTGTTATAGTTGTGTGTGTGTCTTGTCTGTGGTGTTATAGTTGTGTGTGTGTCTTGTCTGTGGTGTTATAGTTGTGTGTGTGTCTTGTCTGTGGTGTTATAGTTGTGTGTGTGTCTTGTCTGTGGTGTTATAGTTGTGTGTGTGTCTTGTCTGTGGTGTTATAGTTGTGTGTGTGTCTTGTCTGTGGTGTTATAGTTGTGTGTGTGTCTTGTCTGTGGTGTTATAGTTGTGTGTGTGTCTTGTCTGTGGTGTTATAGTTGTGTGTGTGTCTTGTCTGTGGTGTTATAGTTGTGTGTGTGTCTTGTCTGTGGTGTTATAGTTGTGTGTGTGTCTTGTCTGTGGTGTTATAGTTGTGTGTGTGTCTTGTCTGTGGTGTTATAGTTGTGTGTGTGTCTTGTCTGTGGTGTTATAGTTGTGTGTGTGTCTTGTCTGTGGTGTTATAGTTGTGTGTGTGTCTTGTCTGTGGTGTTATAGTTGTGTGTGTGTCTTGTCTGTGGTGTTATAGTTGTGTGTGTGTCTTGTCTGTGGTGTTATAGTTGTGTGTGTGTCTTGTCTGTGGTGTTATAGTTGTGTGTGTCTTGTCTGTGGTGTTATAGTTGTGTGTGTCTTGTCTGTGGTGTTATAGTTGTGTGTGTGTCTTGTCTGTGGTGTTATAGTTGTGTGTGTGTCTTGTCTGTGGTGTTATAGTTGTGTGTGTGTCTTGTCTGTGGTGTTATAGTTGTGTGTGTGTCTTGTCTGTGGTGTTATAGTTGTGTGAGTGTCTTGTCTGTGGTGTTATAGTTGTGTGTGTGTCTTGTCTGTGGTGTTATAGTTGTGTGTGTGTCTTGTCTGTGGTGTTATAGTTGTGTGTGTGTCTTGTCTGTGGTGTTATAGTTGTGTGTGTGTCTTGTCTGTGGTGTTATAGTTGTGTGTGTGTCTTGTCTGTGGTGTTATAGTTGTGTGTGTGTCTTGTCTGTGGTGTTATAGTTGTGTGTGTGTCTTGTCTGTGGTGTTATAGTTGTGTGTGTGTCTTGTCTGTGGTGTTATAGTTGTGTGTGTGTCTTGTCTGTGGTGTTATAGTTGTGTGTGTGTCTTGTCTGTGGTGTTATAGTTGTGTGTGTGTCTTGTCTGTGGTGTTATAGTTGTGTGTGTGTCTTGTCTGTGGTGTTATAGTTGTGTGTGTGTCTTGTCTGTGGTGTTATAGTTGTGTGTGTGTCTTGTCTGTGGTGTTATAGTTGTGTGTGTGTCTTGTCTGTGGTGTTATAGTTGTGTGTGTGTCTTGTCTGTGGTGTTATAGTTGTGTGTGTGTCTTGTCTGTGGTGTTATAGTTGTGTGTGTGTCTTGTCTGTGGTGTTATAGTTGTGTGTGTGTCTTGTCTGTGGTGTTATAGTTGTGTGTGTGTCTTGTCTGTGGTGTTATAGTTGTGTGTGTGTCTTGTCTGTGGTGTTATAGTTGTGTGTGTGTCTTGTCTGTGGTGTTATAGTTGTGTGTGTGTCTTGTCTGTGGTGTTATAGTTGTGTGTGTGTCTTGTCTGTGGTGTTATAGTTGTGTGTGTGTCTTGTCTGTGGTGTTATAGTTGTGTGTGTGTCTTGTCTGTGGTGTTATAGTTGTGTGTGTGTCTTGTCTGTGGTGTTATAGTTGTGTGTGTGTCTTGTCTGTGGTGTTATAGTTGTGTGTGTGTCTTGTCTGTGGTGTTATAGTTGTGTGTGTGTGTGTGTGTGTCTTGTCTGTGGTGTTATAGTTGTGTGTGTGTCTTGTCTGTGGTGTTATAGTTGTGTGTGTGTCTTGTCTGTGGTGTTATAGTTGTGTGTGTGTCTTGTCTGTGGTGTTATAGTTGTGTGTGTGTCTTGTCTGTGGTGTTATAGTTGTGTGTGTGTCTTGTCTGTGGTGTTATAGTTGTGTGTGTGTCTTGTCTGTGGTGTTATAGTTGTGTGTGTGTCTTGTCTGTGGTGTTATAGTTGTGTGTGTGTCTTGTCTGTGGTGTTATAGTTGTGTGTGTGTCTTGTCTGTGGTGTTATAGTTGTGTGTGTGTCTTGTCTGTGGTGTTATAGTTGTGTGTGTGTCTTGTCTGTGGTGTTATAGTTGTGTGTGTGTCTTGTCTGTGGTGTTATAGTTGTGTGTGTGTCTTGTCTGTGGTGTTATAGTTGTGTGTGTGTCTTGTCTGTGGTGTTATAGTTGTGTGTGTGTCTTGTCTGTGGTGTTATAGTTGTGTGTGTGTCTTGTCTGTGGTGTTATAGTTGTGTGAGTGTCTTGTCTGTGGTGTTATAGTTGTGTGTGTGTCTTGTCTGTGGTGTTATAGTTGTGTGAGTGTCTTGTCTGTGGTGTTATAGTTGTGTGTGTGTCTTGTCTGTGGTGTTATAGTTGTGTGTGTGTCTTGTCTGTGGTGTTATAGTTGTGTGTGTGTCTTGTCTGTGGTGTTATAGTTGTGTGTGTGTCTTGTCTGTGGTGTTATAGTTGTGTGTGTGTCTTGTCTGTGGTGTTATAGTTGTGTGTGTGTCTTGTCTGTGGTGTTATAGTTGTGTGTGTGTCTTGTCTGTGGTGTTATAGTTGTGTGTGTGTCTTGTCTGTGGTGTTATAGTTGTGTGTGTGTCTTGTCTGTGGTGTTATAGTTGTGTGTGTGTCTTGTCTGTGGTGTTATAGTTGTGTGTGTGTCTTGTCTGTGGTGTTATAGTTGTGTGTGTGTCTTGTCTGTGGTGTTATAGTTGTGTGTGTGTCTTGTCTGTGGTGTTATAGTTGTGTGTGTGTCTTGTCTGTGGTGTTATAGTTGTGTGTGTGTCTTGTCTGTGGTGTTATAGTTGTGTGTGTGTCTTGTCTGTGGTGTTATAGTTGTGTGTGTGTCTTGTCTGTGGTGTTATAGTTGTGTGTGTGTCTTGTCTGTGGTGTTATAGTTGTGTGTGTGTCTTGTCTGTGGTGTTATAGTTGTGTGTGTGTCTTGTCTGTGGTGTTATAGTTGTGTGTGTGTCTTGTCTGTGGTGTTATAGTTGTGTGTGTGTCATGTCTGTGGTGTTATGGTTGTGTGTGTGTCTTGTCTGTGGTGTTATAGTTGTGTGTGTGTCTTGTCTGTGGTGTTATAGTTGTGTGTGTGTCTTGTCTGTGGTGTTATAGTTGTGTGTGTGTCTTGTCTGTGGTGTTATAGTTGTGTGTGTGTCTTGTCTGTGGTGTTATAGTTGTGTGTGTGTCTTGTCTGTGGTGTTATAGTTGTGTGTGTGTCTTGTCTGTGGTGTTATAGTTGTGTGTGTGTCTTGTCTGTGGTGTTATAGTTGTGTGTGTGTCTTGTCTGTGGTGTTATAGTTGTGTGTGTGTCTTGTCTGTGGTGTTATAGTTGTGTGTGTGTGTCTTGTCTGTGGTGTTATAGTTGTGTGTGTGTCTTGTCTGTGGTGTTATAGTTGTGTGTGTGTCTTGTCTGTGGTGTTATAGTTGTGTGTGTGTCTTGTCTGTGGTGTTATAGTTGTGTGTGTGTCTTGTCTGTGGTGTTATAGTTGTGTGTGTGTCTTGTCTGTGGTGTTATAGTTGTGTGTGTGTGTCTTGTCTGTGGTGTTATAGTTGTGTGTGTGTCTTGTCTGTGGTGTTATAGTTGTGTGAGTGTCTTGTCTGTGGTGTTATAGTTGTGTGTGTGTCTTGTCTGTGGTGTTATAGTTGTGTGTGTGTCTTGTCTGTGGTGTTATAGTTGTGTGTGTGTCTTGTCTGTGGTGTTATAGTTGTGTGTGTGTCTTGTCTGTGGTGTTATAGTTGTGTGTGTGTCTTGTCTGTGGTGTTATAGTTGTGTGTGTGTCTTGTCTGTGGTGTTATAGTTGTGTGTGTGTCTTGTCTGTGGTGTTATAGTTGTGTGTGTGTCTTGTCTGTGGTGTTATAGTTGTGTGTGTGTCTTGTCTGTGGTGTTATAGTTGTGTGTGTGTCTTGTCTGTGGTGTTATAGTTGTGTGAGTGTCTTGTCTGTGGTGTTATAGTTGTGTGTGTGTCTTGTCTGTGGTGTTATAGTTGTGTGAGTGTCTTGTCTGTGGTGTTATAGTTGTGTGTGTGTCTTGTCTGTGGTGTTATAGTTGTGTGTGTGTCTTGTCTGTGGTGTTATAGTTGTGTGTGTGTCTTGTCTGTGGTGTTATAGTTGTGTGTGTGTCTTGTCTGTGGTGTTATAGTTGTGTGTGTGTCTTGTCTGTGGTGTTATAGTTGTGTGTGTGTCTTGTCTGTGGTGTTATAGTTGTGTGTGTGTCTTGTCTGTGGTGTTATAGTTGTGTGTGTGTCTTGTCTGTGGTGTTATAGTTGTGTGTGTGTCTTGTCTGTGGTGTTATAGTTGTGTGTGTGTCTTGTCTGTGGTGTTATAGTTGTGTGTGTGTCTTGTCTGTGGTGTTATAGTTGTGTGTGTGTCTTGTCTGTGGTGTTATAGTTGTGTGTGTGTCTTGTCTGTGGTGTTATAGTTGTGTGTGTGTCTTGTCTGTGGTGTTATAGTTGTGTGTGTGTCTTGTCTGTGGTGTTATAGTTGTGTGTGTGTCTTGTCTGTGGTGTTATAGTTGTGTGTGTGTCTTGTCTGTGGTGTTATAGTTGTGTGTGTGTCTTGTCTGTGGTGTTATAGTTGTGTGTGTGTCTTGTCTGTGGTGTTATAGTTGTGTGTGTGTCTTGTCTGTGGTGTTATAGTTGTGTGTGTGTCTTGTCTGTGGTGTTATAGTTGTGTGTGTGTCTTGTCTGTGGTGTTATAGTTGTGTGTGTGTCTTGTCTGTGGTGTTATAGTTGTGTGTGTGTCTTGTCTGTGGTGTTATAGTTGTGTGTGTGTCTTGTCTGTGGTGTTATAGTTCTGTGTGTGTCTTGTCTGTGGTGTTATAGTTGTGTGTGTGTCTTGTCTGTGGTGTTATAGTTGTGTGTGTGTCTTGTCTGTGGTGTTATAGTTGTGTGTGTGTCTTGTCTGTGGTGTTATAGTTGTGTGTGTGTCTTGTCTGTGGTGTTATAGTTGTGTGTGTGTCTTGTCTGTGGTGTTATAGTTGTGTGTGTGTCTTGTCTGTGGTGTTATAGTTGTGTGTGTGTGTCTTGTCTGTGGTGTTATAGTTGTGTGTGTGTCTTGTCTGTGGTGTTATAGTTGTGTGTGTGTCTTGTCTGTGGTGTTATAGTTGTGTGTGTGTCTTGTCTGTGGTGTTATAGTTGTGTGTGTGTCTTGTCTGTGGTGTTATAGTTGTGTGTGTGTCTTGTCTGTGGTGTTATAGTTGTGTGTGTGTCTTGTCTGTGGTGTTATAGTTGTGTGTGTGTCTTGTCTGTGGTGTTATAGTTGTGTGTGTGTCTTGTCTGTGGTGTTATAGTTGTGTGTGTGTCTTGTCTGTGGTGTTATAGTTGTGTGTGTATGTGTGTGTCTTGTCTGTGGTGTTATAATTGTGTGTGTCTTGTCTGTAGTGTTATAGTTGTATGTGTGTCTCGTCTGTGGTGTTATAGTTGTGTGTGTGTCTTGTCTGTGGTGTTATAGTTGTGTGTGTGTCTTGTCTGTGGTGTTATAGTTGTGTGTGTGTCTTGTCTGTGGTGTTATAGTTGTGTGTGTGTCTTGTCTGTGGTGTTATAGTTGTGTGTGTGTCTTGTCTGTGGTGTTATAGTTGTGTGTGTGTCTTGTCTGTGGTGTTATAGTTGTGTGTGTGTCTTGTCTGTGGTGTTATAGTTGTGTGTGTGTCTTGTCTGTGGTGTTATAGTTGTGTGTGTGTCTTGTCTGTGGTGTTATAGTTGTGTGTGTGTCTTGTCTGTGGTGTTATAGTTGTGTGTGTGTCTTGTCTGTGGTGTTATAGTTGTGTGTGTGTCTTGTCTGTGGTGTTATAGTTGTGTGTGTGTCTTGTCTGTGGTGTTATAGTTGTGTGTGTGTCTTGTCTGTGGTGTTATAGTTGTGTGTGTGTCTTGTCTGTGGTGTTATAGTTGTGTGTGTGTCTTGTCTGTGGTGTTATAGTTGTGTGTGTGTCTTGTCTGTGGTGTTATAGTTGTGTGTGTGTCTTGTCTGTGGTGTTATAGTTGTGTGTGTGTCTTGTCTGTGGTGTTATAGTTGTGTGTGTGTCTTGTCTGTGGTGTTATAGTTGTGTGTGTGTGTCTTGTCTGTGGTGTTATAGTTGTGTGTGTGTCTTGTCTGTGGTGTTATAGTTGTGTGTGTGTCTTGTCTGTGGTGTTATAGTTGTGTGTGTGTCTTGTCTGTGGTGTTATAGTTGTGTGTGTGTCTTGTCTGTGGTGTTATAGTTGTGTGTGTGTCTTCTCTGTGGTGTTATACAGTAGTTGTGTGTGTGTCTTGTCTGTGGTGTTATAGTTGTGTGTGTGTCTTGTCTGTGGTGTTATAGTTGTGTGTGTGTCTTGTCTGTGGTGTTATAGTTGTGTGTGTGTCTTGTCTGTGGTGTTATAGTTGTGTGTGTGTCTTGTCTGTGGTGTTATAGTTGTGTGTGTGTCTTGTCTGTGGTGTTATAGTTGTGTGTGTGTCTTGTCTGTGGTGTTATAGTTGTGTGTGTGTCTTGTCTGTGGTGTTATAGTTGTGTGTGTGTCTTGTCTGTGGTGTTATAGTTGTGTGTGTGTCTTGTCTGTGGTGTTATAGTTGTGTGTGTGTCTTGTCTGTGGTGTTATAGTTGTGTGTGTGTCTTGTCTGTGGTGTTATAGTTGTGTGTGTGTCTTGTCTGTGGTGTTATAGTTGTGTGTGTGTCTTGTCTGTGGTGTTATAGTTGTGTGTGTGTCTTGTCTGTGGTGTTATAGTTGTGTGTGTGTCTTGTCTGTGGTGTTATAGTTGTGTGTGTGTCTTGTCTGTGGTGTTATAGTTGTGTGTGTGTCTTGTCTGTGGTGTTATAGTTGTGTGTGTGTCTTGTCTGTGGTGTTATAGTTGTGTGTGTGTCTTGTCTGTGGTGTTATAGTTGTGTGTGTGTCTTGTCTGTGGTGTTATAGTTGTGTGTGTGTCTTGTCTGTGGTGTTATAGTTGTGTGTGTGTCTTGTCTGTGGTGTTATAGTTGTGTGTGTTTGTGTGTGTGTATAGTTGTGTGTGTCTTGTCTGTGGTGTTATAGTTGTGTGTGTGTCTTGTCTGTGGTGTTATAGTTGTGTGTGTGTCTTGTCTGTGGTGTTATAGTTGTGTGTGTGTCTTGTCTGTGGTGTTATAGTTGTGTGTGTGTCTTGTCTGTGGTGTTATAGTTGTGTGTGTGTCTTGTCTGTGGTGTTATAGTTGTGTGTGTGTCTTGTCTGTGGTGTTATAGTTGTGTGTGTGTCTTGTCTGTGGTGTTATAGTTGTGTGTGTGTCTTGTCTGTGGTGTTATAGTTGTGTGTGTGTCTTGTCTGTGGTGTTATAGTTGTGTGTGTGTCTTGTCTGTGGTGTTATAGTTGTGTGTGTGTCTTGTCTGTGGTGTTATAGTTGTGTGTGTGTCTTGTCTGTGGTGTTATAGTTGTGTGTGTGTCTTGTCTGTGGTGTTATAGTTGTGTGTGTGTCTTGTCTGTGGTGTTATAGTTGTGTGTGTGTCTTGTCTGTGGTGTTATAGTTGTGTGTGTGTCTTGTCTGTGGTGTTATAGTTGTGTGTGTGTCTTGTCTGTGGTGTTATAGTTGTGTGTGTGTCTTGTCTGTGGTGTTATAGTTGTGTGAGTGTCTTGTCTGTGGTGTTATAGTTGTGTGTGTGTGTCTTGTCTGTGGTGTTATAGTTTGTGTGAGTGTCTTGTCTGTGGTGTTATAGTTGTGTGTGTGTCTTGTCTGTGGTGTTATAGTTGTGTGTGTGTCTTGTCTGTGGTGTTATAGTTGTGTGTGTCTTGTCTGTGGTGTTATAGTTGTGTGTGTGTCTTGTCTGTGGTGTTATAGTTGTGTGTGTGTCTTGTCTGTGGTGTTATAGTTGTGTGTGTGTCTTGTCTGTGGTGTTATAGTTGTGTGTGTGTCTTGTCTGTGGTGTTATAGTTGTGTGTGTGTCTTGTCTGTGGTGTTATAGTTGTGTGTGTGTCTTGTCTGTGGTGTTATAGTTGTGTGTGTGTCTTGTCTGTGGTGTTATAGTTGTGTGTGTGTCTTGTCTGTGGTGTTATAGTTGTGTGTGTGTCTTGTCTGTGGTGTTATAGTTGTGTGTGTGTCTTGTCTGTGGTGTTATAGTTGTGTGTGTGTCTTGTCTGTGGTGTTATAGTTGTGTGTGTGTCTTGTCTGTGGTGTTATAGTTGTGTGTGTGTCTTGTCTGTGGTGTTATAGTTGTGTGTGTGTCTTGTCTGTGGTGTTATAGTTGTGTGTGTGTCTTGTCTGTGGTGTTATAGTTGTGTGTGTGTCTTGTCTGTGGTGTTATAGTTGTGTGTGTGTCTTGTCTGTGGTGTTATAGTTGTGTGTGTCTTGTCTGTGGTGTTATAGTTGTGTGTGTGTCTTGTCTGTGGTGTTATAGTTGTGTGTGTGTCTTGTCTGTGGTGTTATAGTTGTGTGTGTGTCTTGTCTGTGGTGTTATAGTTGTGTGTGTGTCTTGTCTGTGGTGTTATAGTTGTGTGTGTGTCTTGTCTGTGGTGTTATAGTTGTGTGTGTGTCTTGTCTGTGGTGTTATAGTTGTGTGTGTGTCTTGTCTGTGGTGTTATAGTTGTGTGTGTGTCTTGTCTGTGGTGTTATAGTTGTGTGTGTGTCTTGTCTGTGGTGTTATAGTTGTGTGTGTGTCTTGTCTGTGGTGTTATAGTTGTGTGTGTGTCTTGTCTGTGGTGTTATAGTTGTGTGTGTGTCTTGTCTGTGGTGTTATAGTTGTGTGTGTGTCTTGTCTGTGGTGTTATAGTTGTGTGTGTGTCTTGTCTGTGGTGTTATAGTTGTGTGTGTGTCTTGTCTGTGGTGTTATAGTTGTGTGTGTGTCTTGTCTGTGGTGTTATAGTTGTGTGTGTGTCTTGTCTGTGGTGTTATAGTTGTGTGTGTGTCTTGTCTGTGGTGTTATAGTTGTGTGTGTGTCTTGTCTGTGGTGTTATAGTTGTGTGTGTGTCTTGTCTGTGGTGTTATAGTTGTGTGTGTGTGTCTTGTCTGTGGTGTTATAGTTGTGTGTGTGTCTTGTCTGTGGTGTTATAGTTGTGTGTGTGTCTTGTCTGTGGTGTTATAGTTGTGTGTGTGTCTTGTCTGTGGTGTTATAGTTGTGTGTGTGTCTTGTCTGTGGTGTTATAGTTGTGTGTGTGTCTTGTCTGTGGTGTTATAGTTGTGTGTGTGTCTTGTCTGTGGTGTTATAGTTGTGTGTGTGTCTTGTCTGTGGTGTTATAGTTGTGTGTGTGTCTTGTCTGTGGTGTTATAGTTGTGTGTGTGTCTTGTCTGTGGTGTTATAGTTGTGTGTGCATAATGTCTGTTGTGTTATAGTTGTGTGTGTGCGTCTTGTCTGTTGTGTTATAGTTGTGTGTGTGTCTTGTCTGTGGTGTTATAGTTGTGTGTGTGTCTTGTCTGTGGTGTTATAGTTGTGTGTGTGTCTTGTCTGTGGTGTTATAGTTGTGTGTGTGTCTTGTCTGTGGTGTTATAGTTGTGTGTGTGTCTTGTCTGTGGTGTTATAGTTGTGTGTGTGTCTTGTCTGTGGTGTTATAGTTGTGTGTGTGTCTTGTCTGTGGTGTTATAGTTGTGTGTGTGTCTTGTCTGTGGTGTTATAGTTGTGTGTGTGTCTTGTCTGTGGTGTTATAGTTGTGTGTGTGTCTTGTCTGTGGTGTTATAGTTGTGTGTGTGTCTTGTCTGTGGTGTTATAGTTGTGTGTGTGTCTTGTCTGTGGTGTTATAGTTGTGTGTGTGTCTTGTCTGTGGTGTTATAGTTGTGTGTGTGTCTTGTCTGTGGTGTTATAGTTGTGTGTGTGTCTTGTCTGTGGTGTTATAGTTGTGTGTGTGTCTTGTCTGTGGTGTTATAGTTGTGTGTGTGTCTTGTCTGTGGTGTTATAGTTGTGTGTGTGTCTTGTCTGTGGTGTTATAGTTGTGTGTGTGTCTTGTCTGTGGTGTTATAGTTGTGTGTGTGTCTTGTCTGTGGTGTTATAGTTGTGTGTGTGTCTTGTCTGTGGTGTTATAGTTGTGTGTGTGTCTTGTCTGTGGTGTTATAGTTGTGTGTGTCTGTTGTGTTATAGTTGTGTGTGTCTTGTCTGTGGTGTTATAGTTGTGTGTGTGTCTTGTCTGTGGTGTTATAGTTGTGTGTGTGTCTCGTCTGTGGTGTTATAGTTGTGTGTGTGTCTTGTCTGTGGTGTTATAGTTGTGTGTGTGTCTTGTCTGTGGTGTTATAGTTGTGTGTGTGTCTTGTCTGTGGTGTTATAGTTGTGTGTGTGTCTTGTCTGTGGTGTTATAGTTGTGTGTGTGTCTTGTCTGTGGTGTTATAGTTGTGTGTGTGTCTTGTCTGTGGTGTTATAGTTGTGTGTGTGTCTTGTCTGTGGTGTTATAGTTGTGTGTGTGTCTTGTCTGTGGTGTTATAGTTGTGTGTGTGTCTTGTCTGTGGTGTTATAGTTGTGTGTGTGTCTTGTCTGTGGTGTTATAGTTGTGTGTGTGTCTTGTCTGTGGTGTTATAGTTGTGTGTGTGTCTTGTCTGTGGTGTTATAGTTGTGTGTGTGTCTTGTCTGTGGTGTTATAGTTGTGTGTGTGTCTTGTCTGTGGTGTTATAGTTGTGTGTGTGTCTTGTCTGTGGTGTTATAGTTGTGTGTGTGTCTTGTCTGTGGTGTTATAGTTGTGTGTGTGTCTTGTCTGTGGTGTTATAGTTGTGTGTGTGTCTTGTCTGTGGTGTTATAGTTGTGTGTGTGTCTTGTCTGTGGTGTTATAGTTGTGTGTGTGTCTTGTCTGTGGTGTTATAGTTGTGTGTGTGTCTTGTCTGTGGTGTTATAGTTGTGTGAGTGTCTTGTCTGTGGTGTTATAGTTGTGTGTGTGTCTTGTCTGTGGTGTTATAGTTGTGTGTGTGTCTTGTCTGTGGTGTTATAGTTGTGTGTGTGTCTTGTCTGTGGTGTTATAGTTGTGTGTGTGTCTTGTCTGTGGTGTTATAGTTGTGTGTGTGTCTTGTCTGTGGTGTTATAGTTGTGTGTGTGTGTCTTGTCTGTGGTGTTATAGTTGTGTGTGTGTCTTGTCTGTGGTGTTATAGTTGTGTGTGTGTCTTGTCTGTGGTGTTATAGTTGTGTGTGTGTCTTGTCTGTGGTGTTATAGTTGTGTGTGTGTGTGTGTGTGTCTTGTCTGTGGTGTTATAGTTGTGTGTGTGTCTTGTCTGTGGTGTTATAGTTGTGTGTGTGTCTTGTCTGTGGTGTTATAGTTGTGTGTGTGTCTTGTCTGTGGTGTTATAGTTGTGTGTGTGTCTTGTCTGTGGTGTTATAGTTGTGTGTGTGTCTTGTCTGTGGTGTTATAGTTGTGTGTGTGTCTTGTCTGTGGTGTTATAGTTGTGTGTGTGTCTTGTCTGTGGTGTTATAGTTGTGTGTGTGTCTTGTCTGTGGTGTTATAGTTGTGTGTGTGTCTTGTCTGTGGTGTTATAGTTGTGTGTGTGTCTTGTCTGTGGTGTTATAGTTGTGTGTGTGTCTTGTCTGTGGTGTTATAGTTGTGTGTGTGTCTTGTCTGTGGTGTTATAGTTGTGTGTGTGTCTTGTCTGTGGTGTTATAGTTGTGTGTGTGTCTTGTCTGTGGTGTTATAGTTGTGTGTGTGTCTTGTCTGTGGTGTTATAGTTGTGTGTGTGTCTTGTCTGTGGTGTTATAGTTGTGTGAGTGTCTTGTCTGTGGTGTTATAGTTGTGTGTGTGTCTTGTCTGTGGTGTTATAGTTGTGTGAGTGTCTTGTCTGTGGTGTTATAGTTGTGTGTGTGTCTTGTCTGTGGTGTTATAGTTGTGTGTGTGTCTTGTCTGTGGTGTTATAGTTGTGTGTGTCTTGTCTGTGGTGTTATAGTTGTGTGTGTGTCTTGTCTGTGGTGTTATAGTTGTGTGTGTGTCTTGTCTGTGGTGTTATAGTTGTGTGTGTGTCTTGTCTGTGGTGTTATAGTTGTGTGTGTGTCTTGTCTGTGGTGTTATAGTTGTGTGAGTGTCTTGTCTGTGGTGTTATAGTTGTGTGTGTGTCTTGTCTGTGGTGTTATAGTTGTGTGTGTGTCTCGTCTGTGGTGTTATAGTTGTGTGTGTGTCTTGTCTGTGGTGTTATAGTTGTGTGTGTGTCTTGTCTGTGGTGTTATAGTTGTGTGTGTGTCTTGTCTGTGGTGTTATAGTTGTGTGTGTGTCTTGTCTGTGGTGTTATAGTTGTGTGTGTGTCTTGTCTGTGGTGTTATAGTTGTGTGTGTGTCTTGTCTGTGGTGTTATAGTTGTGTGTGTGTCTTGTCTGTGGTGTTATAGTTGTGTGTGTGTCTTGTCTGTGGTGTTATAGTTGTGTGAGTGTCTTGTCTGTGGTGTTATAGTTGTGTGTGTGTCTTGTCTGTGGTGTTATAGTTGTGTGTGTGTCTTGTCTGTGGTGTTATAGTTGTGTGTGTGTCTTGTCTGTGGTGTTATAGTTGTGTGTGTGTCTTGTCTGTGGTGTTATAGTTGTGTGTGTGTCTTGTCTGTGGTGTTATAGTTGTGTGTGTGTCTTGTCTGTGGTGTTATAGTTGTGTGTGTGTCTTGTCTGTGGTGTTATAGTTGTGTGAGTGTCTTGTATGTAGTGTTATAGTTATGTGCGTGTCTCGTCTGTGGTGTTATAGTTGTGTGTGTATCTCGTCTGTTTGTTATAGTTGTGTGTGTGTCTTGTCTGTGGTGTTATAGTTGTGTGTGTGTCTTGTCTGTAGTGTTATAGTTGTGTGTGTGTCTTGTCTGTGGTGTTATAGTTGTGTGTGTGTCTTGTCTGTGGTGTTATAGTTGTGTGTGTGTCTTGTCTGTGGTGTTATAGTTGTGTGTGTGTCTTGTCTGTGGTGTTATAGTTGTGTGTGTGTCTTGTCTGTGGTGTTATAGTTGTGTGTGTGTCTTGTCTGTGGTGTTATAGTTGTGTGTGTGTCTTGTCTGTGGTGTTATAGTTGTGTGTGTGTCTTGTCTGTGGTGTTATAGTTGTGTGTGTGTCTTGTCTGTGGTGTTATAGTTGTGTGTGTGTCTTGTCTGTGGTGTTATAGTTGTGTGTGTGTCTTGTCTGTGGTGTTATAGTTGTGTGTGTGTCTTGTCTGTGGTGTTATAGTTGTGTGTGTGTCTTGTCTGTGGTGTTATAGTTGTGTGTGTGTCTTGTCTGTGGTGTTATAGTTGTGTGTGTGTCTTGTCTGTGGTGTTATAGTTGTGTGTGTGTCTTGTCTGTGGTGTTATAGTTGTGTGTGTGTCTTGTCTGTGGTGTTATAGTTGTGTGTGTGTCTTGTCTGTGGTGTTATAGTTGTGTGTGTGTCTTGTCTGTGGTGTTATAGTTGTGTGTGTGTCTTGTCTGTGGTGTTATAGTTGTGTGTGTGTCTTGTCTGTGGTGTTATAGTTGTGTGTGTGTCTTGTCTGTGGTGTTATAGTTGTGTGTGTGTCTTGTCTGTGGTGTGTGTTGTCTGTGTGTTATAGTTGTGTGTGTCTTGTCTGTGGTGTTATAGTTGTGTGTGTGTCTTGTCTGTGGTGTTATAGTTGTGTGTGTGTCTTGTCTGTGGTGTTATAGTTGTGTGTGTGTCTTGTCTGTGGTGTTATAGTTGTGTGTGTGTCTTGTCTGTGGTGTTATAGTTGTGTGTGTGTCTTGTCTGTGGTGTTATAGTTGTGTGTGTGTCTTGTCTGTGGTGTTATAGTTGTGTGTGTGTCTTGTCTGTGGTGTTATAGTTGTGTGTGTGTCTTGTCTGTGGTGTTATAGTTGTGTGTGTGTCTTGTCTGTGGTGTTATAGTTGTGTGTGTGTCTTGTCTGTGGTGTTATAGTTGTGTGTGTGTCTTGTCTGTGGTGTTATAGTTGTGTGTGTGTCTTGTCTGTGGTGTTATAGTTGTGTGTGTGTCTTGTCTGTGGTGTTATAGTTGTGTGTGTGTCTTGTCTGTGGTGTTATAGTTGTGTGTGTGTCTTGTCTGTGGTGTTATAGTTGTGTGTGTGTCTTGTCTGTGGTGTTATAGTTGTGTGTGTGTCTTGTCTGTGGTGTTATAGTTGTGTGTGTGTCTTGTCTGTGGTGTTATAGTTGTGTGAGTGTCTTGTCTGTGGTGTTATAGTTGTGTGTGTGTCTTGTCTGTGGTGTTATAGTTGTGTGTGTGTCTTGTCTGTGGTGTTATAGTTGTGTGAGTGTCTTGTCTGTGGTGTTATAGTTGTGTGTGTGTCTTGTCTGTGGTGTTATAGTTGTGTGTGTGTCTTGTCTGTGGTGTTATAGTTGTGTGTGTGTCTTGTCTGTGGTGTTATAGTTGTGTGAGTGTCTTGTCTGTGGTGTTATAGTTGTGTGTGTGTCTTGTCTGTGGTGTTATAGTTGTGTGAGTGTCTTGTCTGTGGTGTTATAGTTGTGTGTGTGTCTTGTCTGTGGTGTTATAGTTGTGTGTGTGTCTTGTCTGTGGTGTTATAGTTGTGTGTGTGTCTTGTCTGTAGTGTTATAGTTCTGTGTGTGTCTTGTCTGTGGTGTTATAGTTGTGTGAGTGTCTTGTCTGTGGTGTTATAGTTGTGTGTGTGTCTTGTCTGTGGTGTTATAGTTGTGTGTGTGTCTTGTCTGTGGTGTTATAGTTGTGTGTGTGTCTTGTCTGTGGTGTTATAGTTGTGTGTGTGTCTTGTCTGTGGTGTTATAGTTGTGTGTGTGTCTTGTCTGTGGTGTTATAGTTGTGTGTGTGTCTTGTCTGTGGTGTTATAGTTGTGTGAGTGTCTTGTCTGTGGTGTTATAGTTGTGTGTGTGTCTTGTCTGTGGTGTTATAGTTGTGTGTGTGTCTTGTCTGTGGTGTTATAGTTGTGTGTGTGTCTTGTCTGTGGTGTTATAGTTGTGTGTGTGTCTTGTCTGTGGTGTTATAGTTGTGTGTGTGTCTTGTCTGTGGTGTTATAGTTGTGTGTGTGTCTTGTCTGTGGTGTTATAGTTGTGTGTGTGTCTTGTCTGTGGTGTTATAGTTGTGTGTGTGTCTTGTCTGTGGTGTTATAGTTGTGTGTGTGTCTTGTCTGTGGTGTTATAGTTGTGTGTGTGTCTTGTCTGTGGTGTTATAGTTGTGTGTGTGTCTTGTCTGTGGTGTTATAGTTGTGTGTGTGTCTTGTCTGTGGTGTTATAGTTGTGTGTGTGTCTTGTCTGTGGTGTTATAGTTGTGTGTGTGTCTTGTCTGTGGTGTTATAGTTGTGTGTGTGTCTTGTCTGTGGTGTTATAGTTGTGTGTGTGTCTTGTCTGTGGTGTTATAGTTGTGTGTGTGTCTTGTCTGTGGTGTTATAGTTGTGTGTGTGTCTTGTCTGTGGTGTTATAGTTGTGTGTGTGTCTTGTCTGTGGTGTTATAGTTGTGTGTGTGTCTTGTCTGTGGTGTTATAGTTGTGTGTGTGTCTTGTCTGTGGTGTTATAGTTGTGTGTGTGTCTTGTCTGTGGTGTTATAGTTGTGTGTGTGTCTTGTCTGTGGTGTTATAGTTGTGTGTGTGTCTTGTCTGTGGTGTTATAGTTGTGTGAGTGTCTTGTCTGTGGTGTTATAGTGGTGGTGTCTGTGTGTAAGTTGTGTGTGTCTTGTCTGTGGTGTTATAGTTGTGTGTGTGTCTTGTCTGTGGTGTTATAGTTGTGTGTGTGTCTTGTCTGTGGTGTTATAGTTGTGTGTGTGTCTTGTCTGTGGTGTTATAGTTGTGTGTGTGTCTTGTCTGTGGTGTTATAGTTGTGTGTGTGTCTTGTCTGTGGTGTTATAGTTGTGTGTGTGTCTTGTCTGTGGTGTTATAGTTGTGTGTGTGTCTTGTCTGTGGTGTTATAGTTGTGTGTGTGTCTTGTCTGTGGTGTTATAGTTGTGTGTGTGTCTTGTCTGTGGTGTTATAGTTGTGTGTGTGTCTTGTCTGTGGTGTTATAGTTGTGTGTGTGTCTTGTCTGTGGTGTTATAGTTGTGTGTGTGTCTTGTCTGTGGTGTTATAGTTGTGTGTGTGTCTTGTCTGTGGTGTTATAGTTGTGTGTGTGTCTTGTCTGTGGTGTTATAGTTGTGTGTGTGTCTTGTCTGTGGTGTTATAGTTGTGTGTGTGTCTTGTCTGTGGTGTTATAGTTGTGTGTGTGTCTTGTCTGTGGTGTTATAGTTGTGTGTGTGTCTTGTCTGTGGTGTTATAGTTGTGTGTGTGTCTTGTCTGTGGTGTTATAGTTGTGTGTGTGTCTTGTCTGTGGTGTTATAGTTGTGTGTGTGTCTTGTCTGTGGTGTTATAGTTGTGTGTGTGTCTTGTCTGTGGTGTTATAGTTGTGTGTGTGTTGTCTGTGGTGTTATAGTTGTGTGTGTGTCTTGTCTGTGGTGTTATAGTTGTGTGTGTGTCTTGTCTGTGGTGTTATAGTTGTGTGTGTGTCTTGTCTGTGGTGTTATAGTTGTGTGTGTGTCTTGTCTGTGGTGTTATAGTTGTGTGTGTCTTGTCTGTGGTGTTATAGTTGTGTGTGTGTCTTGTCTGTGGTGTTATAGTTGTGTGTGTGTCTTGTCTGTGGTGTTATAGTTGTGTGTGTGTCTTGTCTGTGGTGTTATAGTTGTGTGTGTGTCTTGTCTGTGGTGTTATAGTTGTGTGTGTGTCTTGTCTGTGGTGTTATAGTTGTGTGTGTGTCTTGTCTGTGGTGTTATAGTTGTGTGTGTGTCTTGTCTGTGGTGTTATAGTTGTGTGTGTGTCTTGTCTGTGGTGTTATAGTTGTGTGTGTGTCTTGTCTGTGGTGTTATAGTTGTGTGTGTGTCTTGTCTGTGGTGTTATAGTTGTGTGTGTGTCTTGTCTGTGGTGTTATAGTTGTGTGTGTGTCTTGTCTGTGGTGTTATAGTTGTGTGTGTGTCTTGTCTGTGGTGTTATAGTTGTGTGTGTGTCTTGTCTGTGGTGTTATAGTTGTGTGTGTGTCTTGTCTGTGGTGTTATAGTTGTGTGTGTGTCTTGTCTGTGGTGTTATAGTTGTGTGTGTGTCTTGTCTGTGGTGTTATAGTTGTGTGTGTGTCTTGTCTGTGGTGTTATAGTTGTGTGTGTGTCTTGTCTGTGGTGTTATAGTTGTGTGTGTCTTGTCTGTGGTGTTATAGTTGTGTGTGTGTCTTGTCTGTGGTGTTATAGTTGTGTGTGTGTCTTGTCTGTGGTGTTATAGTTGTGTGTGTGTCTTGTCTGTGGTGTTATAGGTGTGTGTCGTATGGGTGTATCGTTGTGTGTGTGTCTTGTCTGTGGGTGTTATAGTTGTGGTGTGTCGTGTCTGTGGTGTTATGAGTGAGGTCGTGGTGATGTCTGTGGAGTGATAGGTCAGTGTGTTGAGGTCTTGTCTGTGGTGTTATAGTTGTGTGAGTGTCTTGTCTGTGGTGTTATAGTTGTGTGTGTGTCTTGTCTGTGGTGTGATAGGTGAGTTGGTGAATGTCTTGTCTGTGGTGTTATAGTTGTGTGTGTGTCTTGTCTGTGGTGTGATAGTTGTGTGTGTGTCTTGTCTGTGGTGTTATAGTTGTGTGTGTGTCGTGTCTGTGGTGTTATAGTTGTGTGTGTGTCTTGTCTGTGGTGTTATAGTTGTGTGTGTGTCTTGTCTGTGGTGTTATAGTTGTGTGTGTGTCTTGTCTGTGGTGTTATAGTTGTGTGTGTGTCTTGTCTGTGGTGTTATAGTTGTGTGTGTGTCTTGTCTGTGGTGTTATAGTTGTGTGTGTGTCTTGTCTGTGGTGTTATAGTTGTGTGTGTCTTGTCTGTGGTGTTATAGTTGTGTGTGTGTCTTGTCTGTGGTGTTATAGTTGTGTGTGTGTCTTGTCTGTGGTGTTATAGTTGTGTGTGTGTCTTGTCTGTGGTGTTATAGTTGTGTGTGTGTCTTGTCTGTGGTGTTATAGTTGTGTGTGTGTCTTGTCTGTGGTGTTATAGTTGTGTGTGTGTCTTGTCTGTGGTGTTATAGTTGTGTGTGTGTCTTGTCTGTGGTGTTATAGTTGTGTGTGTGTCTTGTCTGTGGTGTTATAGTTGTGTGTGTGTCTTGTCTGTGGTGTTATAGTTGTGTGTGTGTCTTGTCTGTGGTGTTATAGTTGTGTGTGTGTCTTGTCTGTGGTGTTATAGTTGTGTGTGTGTCTTGTCTGTGGTGTTATAGTTGTGTGTGTGTCTTGTCTGTGGTGTTATAGTTGTGTGTGTGTCTTGTCTGTGGTGTTATAGTTGTGTGTGTGTCTTGTCTGTGGTGTTATAGTTGTGTGTGTGTCTTGTCTGTGGTGTTATAGTTGTGTGTGTGTCTTGTCTGTGGTGTTATAGTTGTGTGTGTGTCTTGTCTGTGGTGTTATAGTTGTGTGTGTGTCTTGTCTGTGGTGTTATAGTTGTGTGTGTGTCTTGTCTGTGGTGTTATAGTTGTGTGTGTGTCTTGTCTGTGGTGTTATAGTTGTGTGTGTGTCTTGTCTGTGGTGTTATAGTTGTGTGTGTGTCTTGTCTGTGGTGTTATAGTTGTGTGTGTGTCTTGTCTGTGGTGTTATAGTTGTGTGTGTGTCTTGTCTGTGGTGTTATAGTTGTGTGTGTGTCTTGTCTGTGGTGTTATAGTTGTGTGAGTGTCTTGTCTGTGGTGTTATAGTTGTGTGTGTGTCTTGTCTGTGGTGTTATAGTTGTGTGTGTGTCTTGTCTGTGGTGTTATAGTTGTGTGTGTGTCTTGTCTGTGGTGTTATAGTTGTGTGTGTGTCTTGTCTGTGGTGTTATAGTTGTGTGTGTGTCTTGTCTGTGGTGTTATAGTTGTGTGTGTGTCTTGTCTGTGGTGTTATAGTTGTGTGTGTGTCTTGTCTGTGGTGTTATAGTTGTGTGTGTGTCTTGTCTGTGGTGTTATAGTTGTGTGTGTGTCTTGTCTGTGGTGTTATAGTTGTGTGTGTGTCTTGTCTGTGGTGTTATAGTTGTGTGTGTGTCTTGTCTGTGGTGTTATAGTTGTGTGTGTGTCTTGTCTGTGGTGTTATAGTTGTGTGTGTGTCTTGTCTGTGGTGTTATAGTTGTGTGTGTGTCTTGTCTGTGGTGTTATAGTTGTGTGTGTGTCTTGTCTGTGGTGTTATAGTTGTGTGTGTGTCTTGTCTGTGGTGTTATAGTTGTGTGTGTGTCTTGTCTGTGGTGTTATAGTTGTGTGTGTGTCTTGTCTGTGGTGTTATAGTTGTGTGTGTGTCTTGTCTGTGGTGTTATAGTTGTGTGGTGTCTTGTCTGTGGTGTTATAGTTGTGTGTGTGTCTTGTCTGTGGTGTTATAGTTGTGTGTGTGTCTTGTCTGTGGTGTTATAGTTGTGTGTGTGTCTTGTCTGTGGTGTTATAGTTGTGTGTGTGTCTTGTCTGTGGTGTTATAGTTGTGTGTGTGTCTTGTCTGTGGTGTTATAGTTGTGTGTGTCTTGTCTGTGGTGTTATAGTTGTGTGTGTCTTGTCTGTAGTGTTATAGTTGTGTGTGTGTCTTGTCTGTGGTGTTATAGTTGTGTGTGTGTCTTGTCTGTGGTGTTATAGTTGTGTGTGTGTCTTGTCTGTGGTGTTATAGTTGTGTGTGTGTCTTGTCTGTGGTGTTATAGTTGTGTGTGTGTCTTGTCTGTGGTGTTATAGTTGTGTGTGTGTCTTGTCTGTGGTGTTATAGTTGTGTGTGTGTCTTGTCTGTGGTGTTATAGTTGTGTGTGTGTCTTGTCTGTGGTGTTATAGTTGTGTGTGTGTCTTGTCTGTGGTGTTATAGTTGTGTGTGTGTCTTGTCTGTGGTGTTATAGTTGTGTGTGTGTCTTGTCTGTGGTGTTATAGTTGTGTGTGTGTCTTGTCTGTGGTGTTATAGTTGTGTGTGTGTCTTGTCTGTGGTGTTATAGTTGTGTGTGTGTCTTGTCTGTGGTGTTATAGTTGTGTGTGTGTCTTGTCTGTGGTGTTATAGTTGTGTGTGTGTCTTGTCTGTGGTGTTATAGTTGTGTGTGTGTCTTGTCTGTGGTGTTATAGTTGTGTGTGTGTCTTGTCTGTGGTGTTATAGTTGTGTGTGTGTCTTGTCTGTGGTGTTATAGTTGTGTGTGTGTCTTGTCTGTGGTGTTATAGTTGTGTGTGTGTCTTGTCTGTGGTGTTATAGTTGTGTGTGTGTCTTGTCTGTGGTGTTATAGTTGTGTGTGTGTCTTGTCTGTGGTGTTATAGTTGTGTGTGTGTCTTGTCTGTGGTGTTATAGTTGTGTGTGTGTCTTGTCTGTGGTGTTATAGTTGTGTGTGTGTCTTGTCTGTGGTGTTATAGTTGTGTGTGTGTCTTGTCTGTGGTGTTATAGTTGTGTGTGTGTCTTGTCTGTGGTGTTATAGTTGTGTGTGTGTCTTGTCTGTGGTGTTATAGTTGTGTGTGTGTCTTGTCTGTGGTGTTATAGTTGTGTGTGTGTCTTGTCTGTGGTGTTATAGTTGTGTGTGTGTCTTGTCTGTGGTGTTATAGTTGTGTGTGTGTCTTGTCTGTGGTGTTATAGTTGTGTGTGTGTCTTGTCTGTGGTGTTATAGTTGTGTGTGTGTCTTGTCTGTGGTGTTATAGTTGTGTGAGTGTCTTGTCTGTGGTGTTATAGTTGTGTGTGTCTGTGTGTGTTATAGTTGTGTGTGTGTCTTGTCTGTGGTGTTATAGTTGTGTGTGTGTCTTGTCTGTGGTGTTATAGTTGTGTGTGTGTCTTGTCTGTGGTGTTATAGTTGTGTGTGTGTCTTGTCTGTGGTGTTATAGTTGTGTGTGTGTCTTGTCTGTGGTGTTATAGTTGTGTGTGTGTCTTGTCTGTGGTGTTATAGTTGTGTGTGTGTCTTGTCTGTGGTGTTATAGTTGTGTGTGTGTCTTGTCTGTGGTGTTATAGTTGTGTGTGTGTCTTGTCTGTGGTGTTATAGTTGTGTGTGTGTCTTGTCTGTGGTGTTATAGTTGTGTGTGTGTCTTGTCTGTGGTGTTATAGTTGTGTGTGTGTCTTGTCTGTGGTGTTATAGTTGTGTGTGTGTCTTGTCTGTGGTGTTATAGTTGTGTGTGTGTCTTGTCTGTGGTGTTATAGTTGTGTGTGTGTCTTGTCTGTGGTGTTATAGTTGTGTGTGTGTCTTGTCTGTGGTGTTATAGTTGTGTGTGTGTCTTGTCTGTGGTGTTATAGTTGTGTGTGTGTCTTGTCTGTGGTGTTATAGTTGTGTGTGTGTCTTGTCTGTGGTGTTATAGTTGTGTGTGTGTCTTGTCTGTGGTGTTATAGTTGTGTGTGTGTCTTGTCTGTGGTGTTATAGTTGTGTGTGTGTCTTGTCTGTGGTGTTATAGTTGTGTGAGTGTCTTGTCTGTGGTGTTATAGTTGTGTGTGTGTCTTGTCTGTGGTGTTATAGTTGTGTGTGTGTCTTGTCTGTGGTGTTATAGTTGTGTGTGTGTCTTGTCTGTGGTGTTATAGTTGTGTGTGTGTCTTGTCTGTGGTGTTATAGTTGTGTGTGTGTCTTGTCTGTGGTGTTATAGTTGTGTGTGTGTCTTGTCTGTGGTGTTATAGTTGTGTGTGTGTCTTGTCTGTGGTGTTATAGTTGTGTGTGTGTCTTGTCTGTGGTGTTATAGTTGTGTGTGTGTCTTGTCTGTGGTGTTATAGTTGTGTGTGTGTCTTGTCTGTGGTGTTATAGTTGTGTGAGTGTCTTGTCTGTGGTGTTATAGTTGTGTGTGTGTCTTGTCTGTGGTGTTATAGTTGTGTGTGTGTCTTGTCTGTGGTGTTATAGTTGTGTGTGTGTCTTGTCTGTGGTGTTATAGTTGTGTGTGTGTCTTGTCTGTGGTGTTATAGTTGTGTGTGTGTCTTGTCTGTGGTGTTATAGTTGTGTGTGTGTCTTGTCTGTGGTGTTATAGTTGTGTGTGTGTCTTGTCTGTGGTGTTATAGTTGTGTGTGTGTCTTGTCTGTGGTGTTATAGTTGTGTGTGTGTCTTGTCTGTGGTGTTATAGTTGTGTGTGTGTCTTGTCTGTGGTGTTATAGTTGTGTGTGTGTCTTGTCTGTGGTGTTATAGTTGTGTGTGTGTCTTGTCTGTGGTGTTATAGTTGTGTGTGTGTCTTGTCTGTGGTGTTATAGTTGTGTGTGTGTCTTGTCTGTGGTGTTATAGTTGTGTGTGTGTCTTGTCTGTGGTGTTATAGTTGTGTGTGTGTCTTGTCTGTGGTGTTATAGTTGTGTGTGTGTCTTGTCTGTGGTGTTATAGTTGTGTGTGTGTCTTGTCTGTGGTGTTATAGTTGTGTGAGTGTCTTGTCTGTGGTGTTATAGTTGTGTGTGTGTCTTGTCTGTGGTGTTATAGTTGTGTGTGTGTCTTGTCTGTGGTGTTATAGTTGTGTGTGTGTCTTGTCTGTGGTGTTATAGTTGTGTGTGTGTCTTGTCTGTGGTGTTATAGTTGTGTGTGTGTCTTGTCTGTGGTGTTATAGTTGTGTGTGTGTCTTGTCTGTGGTGTTATAGTTGTGTGTGTGTCTTGTCTGTGGTGTTATAGTTGTGTGTGTGTCTTGTCTGTGGTGTTATAGTTGTGTGTGTGTCTTGTCTGTGGTGTTATAGTTGTGTGAGTGTCTTGTCTGTGGTGTTATAGTTGTGTGTGTGTCTTGTCTGTGGTGTTATAGTTGTGTGTGTGTCTTGTCTGTGGTGTTATAGTTGTGTGTGTGTCTTGTCTGTGGTGTTATAGTTGTGTGTGTGTCTTGTCTGTGGTGTTATAGTTGTGTGTGTGTCTTGTCTGTGGTGTTATAGTTGTGTGTGTGTCTTGTCTGTGGTGTTATAGTTGTGTGTGTGTCTTGTCTGTGGTGTTATAGTTGTGTGAGTGTCTTGTCTGTGGTGTTATAGTTGTGTGTGTGTCTTGTCTGTGGTGTTATAGTTGTGTGTGTGTCTTGTCTGTGGTGTTATAGTTGTGTGTGTGTCTTGTCTGTGGTGTTATAGTTGTGTGTGTGTCTTGTCTGTGGTGTTATAGTTGTGTGTGTGTCTTGTCTGTGGTGTTATAGTTGTGTGTGTGTCTTGTCTGTGGTGTTATAGTTGTGTGTGTGTCTTGTCTGTGGTGTTATAGTTGTGTGTGTCTTGTCTGTGGTGTTATAGTTGTGTGTGTGTCTTGTCTGTGGTGTTATAGTTGTGTGTGTGTCTTGTCTGTGGTGTTATAGTTGTGTGTGTCTTGTCTGTGGTGTTATAGTTGTGTGAGTGTCTTGTCTGTGGTGTTATAGTTGTGTGTGTGTCTTGTCTGTGGTGTTATAGTTGTGTGTGTGTCTTGTCTGTGGTGTTATAGTTGTGTGTGTGTCTTGTCTGTGGTGTTATAGTTGTGTGAGTGTCTTGTCTGTGGTGTTATAGTTGTGTGTGTGTCTTGTCTGTGGTGTTATAGTTGTGTGTGTGTCTTGTCTGTGGTGTTATAGTTGTGTGTGTGTCTTGTCTGTGGTGTTATAGTTGTGTGTGTGTCTTGTCTGTGGTGTTATAGTTGTGTGAGTGTCTTGTCTGTGGTGTTATAGTTGTGTGTGTCATGTCTGTGGTGTTATAGTTGTGTGTGTGTCTTGTCTGTGGTGTTATAGTTGTGTGTGTGTCTTGTCTGTGGTGTTATAGTTGTGTGTGTGTCTTGTCTGTGGTGTTATAGTTGTGTGAGTGTCTTGTCTGTGGTGTTATAGTTGTGTGTGTGTCTTGTCTGTGGTGTTATAGTTGTGTGTGTGTCTTGTCTGTGGTGTTATAGTTGTGTGTGTGTCTTGTCTGTGGTGTTATAGTTGTGTGAGTGTCTTGTCTGTGGTGTTATAGTTGTGTGTGTGTCTTGTCTGTGGTGTTATAGTTGTGTGTGTGTCTTGTCTGTAGTGTTATAGTTGTGTGTGTGTCTTGTCTGTGGTGTTATAGTTGTGTGTGTGTCTTGTCTGTGGTGTTATAGTTGTGTGTGTGTCTTGTCTGTGGTGTTATAGTTGTGTGTGTGTCTTGTCTGTGGTGTTATAGTTGTGTGTGTGTCTTGTCTGTGGTGTTATAGTTGTGTGAGTGTCTTGTCTGTGGTGTTATAGTTGTGTGTGTGTCTTGTCTGTGGTGTTATAGTTGTGTGAGTGTCTTGTCTGTGGTGTTATAGTTGTGTGTGTGTCTTGTCTGTGGTGTTATAGTTGTGTGTGTGTCTTGTCTGTGGTGTTATAGTTGTGTGTGTGTCTTGTCTGTGGTGTTATAGTTGTGTGTGTGTCTTGTCTGTGGTGTTATAGTTGTGTGTGTGTCTTGTCTGTGGTGTTATAGTTGTGTGAGTGTCTTGTCTGTGGTGTTATAGTTGTGTGTGTGTCTTGTCTGTGGTGTTATAGTTGTGTGTGTGTCTTGTCTGTGGTGTTATAGTTGTGTGTGTGTCTTGTCTGTGGTGTTATAGTTGTGTGTGTGTCTTGTCTGTGGTGTTATAGTTGTGTGTGTGTCTTGTCTGTGGTGTTATAGTTGTGTGTGTGTCTTGTCTGTTGTGTTATAGTTGCCAGCTACTCAGACCTACATCCCTTGATGAGAACTATGTACACTGAATTGACTAAAGTCAAGACCTGGGTAATACGTAATAAACTGACCCTAAACCTCGAGAAAAAATACACAACAAAATCTTTCACAGAAGGAAAAACTTCTCCTCAGACTTGGACCCCCTGTACCTAAGTGTTACAGTCTTCAAATGCGAACAAAATATTAAATTCCTTGGGGTTTTTGTTGATGAAAAACTTAGCTGGAGAAACCACATACAAGCCAATCACAGTAAAGTCAATAAACAGTGGGGTATCATGTATCACACTCTACAGTCACTCACTCTTACAGCAATGAAAGAAATCTATTATGATCTTGTTTACCAACACCTGATATACTGCCACACACTATGGGGGGCCTCTGGCTCTTCAAAAACATAACCCCTGATTACTGCACAAAAGAGAGTTGTGCGGACAATGACCTACTTGAAAAAAAAAAATTATCACACTAACGAACAAATTGAAAATGTTAAAATTCATGGATATTAACACCTACTGCTGTGTCCTATTTATTTACTAATCTGTCAATCACTTGATTGAAAATATTTATTTCCAGTTCCGGAATAATCAAAGATATAACTTGAGATACCCAGAGCTACTAAGACCACCCCCCCATGCACTCCTCTCAGTCCCAGACCTCCATAAAATATTATGGTTTTAAAGTGTGGAACAACTTACCCCCCCCCCCCCCCCCCCGCCCACCCATCCCAGCAAAGACTACGTTCCCTTCCTTTAAATCATCTCTCAAAAAATATATATTGTCCAAGTACAAATAGTTTGTGTAATACCTACTTTATATTCCTGCTTTTATTGTACCACCAAACCCGTTTTATCAGAAATTATCATGTAGATAGATAGAAATTACCATTGCTATAAATATATTTGCCAACTTGACATGATACTGACAGCTCTGTCCTCTTGTTCCATCTTAATACAACCCATGTTGTACTGCTTCCCTCCCTTATCATATTTATGTATATCAACTCCAATGGAAAGTATGTATATACTTATAATATAAGGAAAAAAATAAAAAATAAATAAAATAAGTAAAATAAATGAATATCGAAGTGATAACCATGCTATTTGTACGATTCCAGACGATACTAAATGTACAGTAAAAACAGCAGGTGCCTACAAGAGAGCTCAGGCTCTCACTAGCTCAGCAATGTTAATATTACTGGGGGGTTTTCGAATCTGTATCTATGCTCTTCTGGCTAAATAAACTGTTTCAATATCAATATCAACATCAATACCTTAAGGTACTATAGTATTAAGTGACGTGAAGGAACCATGGAAAGACTTTTCAGTGTAGCGACAGACTAGAATTGAGTACTGTGCCGAAAAACTCGAGGATATTCACGAAGTATAAACTTAGTTTGATGATTAAATAAAAAGTATGGCGACAGATTCAAATGTACCTTTTGTTGCTAGTAAATGTTTTTTTTTTCTTCAGATATTTAAAAGATGTCATAATTTGCATACGGATGCAATAATGGAAGTAGGCGTTGCACCTCACTTTTTTTTTAATGGTGATGAGGCGAGGCAGGACTTTATGTCAAGAGATGAGAAGACTGAGTGCTCCCGGGTATAAAGTAGCTTCTTCTGGTAAGTATTGCTAAGGGTGACTAAGTTCAAGTCCTCACTGGTAAATCATTCTGAAAACCCCGGGGCTATGAAGGTCTATAATAACACTAATATTTCTTTGAATGACCATCGAGCGAAGTTTGGCTAACTCAGTATTTTCCACGAATCTAGAAGGGTAAGTCTACAATTGGGGAATTTGGGGAAAACGACGATGCCTGAAGTAGATGAAAATGAGACAAGGGAACCCCTCCTCTCCCCAATCCCTCGGCCACTACATATTAATGCACCTCAACCTCACGCAACCATTGTTAATATTTTATCACAGCATTATCAAAATGCTACAATATAATATGTGCTTGAATTTGTTTTTAATTCTTATTTGTGTTTTATTACATCTCGGTGTCAATTGGAAAATAAAGTTCAATTTACGAAATTTCTTTTAAAGTGAATGATCTGTTTTCAAGTGATTGAACTAACATATTCATCTCTCTCTCTCTCTCTCTCTCTCTCTCTCTCAATTTATGTAATGGCCAAGCGGATACAGCGTTTGATTGCCGTCTGTCCTTTGCAACGCTGTTTCATGCCAGGGGACATCTCCAGTCGACCCAGATGAGTATGGGTACCTGACTTTAGTTGAGGCACTGGATGTGGTTGAGTGCAGTGCCGGCCATACTGGGTCCTCGTGTACAGTCTTAGTGTAATATACCGTACTTATAATACCAAATTTAAGACTAATGGGTCATCACGCTTATATGGGATCCATTTTCATAATCCATATCATTATAGTGAGGAGCTCAAACTAGACTAGTCGTGCCAGCAGCTGGCCCCGGGCTGCCGAGTGTTGACCCTGTTGTTAACGAAAAACAATATGGTGTCAGCAACCGCTTAGTACTGACACTGCTGGTGACGGGGCTCAATATAATACAGTAGCAGGACGCTGGCCTCAGGCTGTTTAGTGCTGACACAAACAGCATCTCAGGGATAAGCCAGTAATTAGTGTGGCATGATTTTACGGTTAGGGAAAATAATTGTAATGTACAGACTAGAGTATATACCTACTAATGTGCACAATGACTCGTTACACTGTTTTGGCCATCTATGTTTTCGTTCCTCAAGAACCAAAATAATGTTTACGTGTTTATTTAAGAAGAACAATGACTGCCAAGGAGGATTATGTTTCTTTCACAAATAAATATTACCCGATACCTGACATTTTAGTTTATGCCTTTATTCATTAGCATTTAATCAATTTAAGGTATTTAGCCCATAACACTGATCCCTGGTACTGAAACACTTACTGTATACTCTTATACTAATTAGGTTGCTATTTTAAGTGGATTAATTGGTCGAGGAATTGTTTAAGACATTACTTACTCAAAATTAAGTATAGTAAGTTACTCTTTATTTCTGCTTTGTATTGATCCGCGATACTGGATCAATTAACTAATTTTAGAGACGATCCACAAATCATCTTTCATGGAAGTGTCTAATTTATATATAGTTGTTTACTTTTACATTAACCAACAACCAATGGTCGACACCAGTATAGGACAATTTCTTTACATTCTCAAAGAAAGAGACAAATATGGGCATCCAATAGTCACATTTTACAAGGAATTGACGAGTTGACAAACACCATGACATAACTATAGAATGTTCAACGAGGGCCGACAGTTCTCAGAAGATAAATATCTGTAACTGATATCCATTATCCCTCAGGTTCGTCAACTCTGCAGACTGGAGATTCTGTATGTTCTGTTAAACTGTGTCAGCAGAGTAAAAACTTGTCTCGGTAACAATACAATATTTAAAGTTAGCCTCTTATTGAGCAAGGAGACATATCAACCTTCCTAGTTAAGTGTATTGCAGCATGAATTTTTGTTAATTCCATTATCTCTAGCTCAGAGAGATGCAGCTCTAAGGATTGGAACAATGGTTTTCCTACTGGAAATTTTGGCTACCATTGTTTTCTGCCCTTTTAGTTTGAGAGCAAAAGAAAAATCTTGTCTCAAGATTGATGGCAATACTCGCATCCAAACAAATACAAAGACCCATGGAGTTACGACGTATGGTGAACTATAGGGCAAATTTGTTAAGACTCTACTACTAGTTTGACCAGTATTATAGTGCTGCCGAAGGACAAGACTGATTTAATACCCTTTTACCCAAGGTAAGATTCATTAATTCCAGAGAAGACGTCAGCCACCTCAAGGTCTACCATGAGTTGACCACACCAGAATTGGTATCACACGTTCCGCCATTTGCAATGACGGACTAGTTTCAAACACCGCTGGGCTGCAGTCGGTGGTAGTAGAAAGGATGGCCTCTTCAGACCCGAAATGCCACGTTCAGGTAAGCTTTGAGGATGTTTTTTTTTATGGTCAAAGTCATGGACCGTGAAGAGCAACTTCAAACATAGGCGATGGGGTTGGGTGTATATGGGACTGCCCAGATATGGCCCGCTGCAGTTTACCTCCATTCTTATGTTCTTTTGGACATAAAAAAACTCCAATGTTCACACCAGCTTAGCTGTCATGTACTCTTACCTGGTAGACTTTCTCTCTTTTTTTCCCAGTGCATTTACAGAGTATATCAGTACTAGATGGAGATACGAGTCAATTTAGAAGTAATGATATTGTCTGGACTTTGTTTTGAGAATGCCTGGTGCTACGTAAACATGACAACATAGTGCTGTTATTGTTTTGATGAACCACTGGGATATATCGTTTATTTTAATTAATGGGTAAAATTTTACTTTAACTACCATAAGTATTTTAAAGTTTAGATTCGAGATAGGCTATACTGTATTGGGTAAATTTTAAGTTTTGGTCATCCTGTAATGGCCCCTGTCTCATCAACAGAAGTATTATATAAATGGGTTCTTACATCTGATTTATATTCAGATTTCACCCCCTGTAACTTTCCACTACCTATGAGTAAGACATGAGTTGAACACGTGAACGGTAGTTTTCCCAAGAGGGAGAAGCCCATATGTCAGCATCCATGTAAGCGCGCACCAGGGGCGACGCTCTTAGTCAGTCACTCACATCAACTAATATCGAACGGACGTTGATCCACGTTTATATTACATAAACGCCGTCCTTTTTCATTCACTCATAAATAGTGGAACTTACTGTTGAAATACACTCAGGAATTATAAACCAAATACTTTTATAATAAAACAAGAAACTTCAATTGGGTTTCGTTACCAAAAGCCCTATTATATTATATGTGTACCAACCTGGTTAACTGGGGAATTAACCAGCGTAACATATATGGTGGCAGCGGTGGGATGGGTACGAAAGCCTTAAGGCAGTAGACGTACCAAGACGTCAGTGTTTTGTGAAAACAAAGAAGCAAAAAACAGTGACGTGTTACATAATCCGAGTGTTAAAACTGAATCTCGCATCGAGACGATAATTAGTGAGTGCTCCTCATCTCTGACACCCACAAGAGGTGCAGAATTATTATTATATCATACAACCTATTTGGTGAAAATTCCTGTTAGTAACAAGTAAGGAAGCCCGAAGTCAGCATAGTGTCTACAATGTTGCAGATGGTTTCATAAACTTTACTAACAAGTGACATTTCATAAGTAGCTGGACAGTTGTGTGTTACGCGAGCGTGGATTGCAGTATATCCGGTGTCGTCAGCCAGTTCTCCATATATACGAGACTGCAGAGGTTTGGCACACAGCAAAAGCGACAGCGACTCAACAGAAGCAAGAAGACTCATATCCCTCATCTCAGCAAACATCTGTCATACAGTGGAGGTATTCCCCTATCGTGAAGTGGACTCGCCCGACGTCAAGTATTTGCAGCACTTCATCCTACGTCATACTCGTTGCCAGGGACGCCAGCTAGCGGCGCGCACAGTGAAGGACGATTGACGAGGCCACGCCTACTCTCCCCACTACAGATACCAGCTGGGTGGATCACGTTTTCTATACAGACTCAGTAACCCCTGTATTAGTTTTTTAAAAAATATAGATAGTTCATACACACATTAACACGTTCGAGACATAACTTCACAATGATTGGCTAATCGGATAGGAGTATGTCATTGATATAAGTGTCTTAAGTATATTCATGTGTACTGACGTTATATAATTTACAGTGGTTACTACAATTTTTGGCATTTCTTGTAAATGAGAGGCAAGTATTTTGCTTTTACCGTTAATTATTATCTGGCTCAAATGGAACTTCTTGAATAATTTTCAAAGTTACCAATGTCTCAATATGATGACCTTGTTCACCTAACACAACTATTTGCTGATAACTTACTCGTAGAGGATCCAAGTTACGTATCTACTGCAAAGGTTGATTTTGAACTTGAGTCAGAAACACGGTTAGATGATTCGGTAGGAAGTAGTGAGCAATTAATTGAGGAATCATTTGACGACTTAAACCGTTGTATTTTACGGTCTGGAAATCAATATAGTACCTCGCCCAGGATTCCACAGGTAGTTTCTAACCCTATTCCAGGTGACAGTGTGTCAGTTGCTTCATCAGTAACACCCACATTAACTCAGCCTTCGGTTAGGAGTAAAAGTACTAACTTACTAATTTCTAACGCTACAATGACTTCCCCGTCACCTAAATTTGATAATGTAGTTCATATAATGCCGCGTGGCGACTACGTTCGTAATTTTATGGGCCAAGATGATTATCGGGTTACGCATTTTATTCGTGCATGTGAAGACACCATGCGCACCGGTAAAATTACAAGTGATGAAGAGAAAAAAGCATTTGTGCATTCCCATATTACGCAGGAATCATATGACGGTAATCATTTAAATGCGTATGGTTTAACACACCCTAACTATGAGACTATAGAAATATTGTAGCCTTGCCAGGGGAAAAGCTTGGTCAGACAGATTTAACATCCCATCATATAGCGTTAAAGGAGGGAACAAATCCTATCTATGTACCAGCTTACAGACTACCTCATAGCCAGCGCGCTGTAGTTCAAGATATGGTGCAGGATATGTTGGATGAGAATGTTATTAAACATTCTAAGTCCCCTTTTAATAGCCCCTTATTCCTCTTCCCCAAAAAGGATGGTGGATGGCGCCCTGTTATAGATTTCAGGCGCGTTAATGAAAAAAGATCCCAGATAGGTACCCTATGCCTGTCTTGAGTGACATATTGCAATCCTTAGGTAAGGATAATGCAGTATTCAGCAACTTAGATTTGCTTAGTGGGTATTGGCAGATACCACTCGATGAGAAATCACGAGAGGTTACGGCGTTTAGCACGCCCGTGGGCCACTTTGAGTTCCTCCAGAAGCCATGTGATCTCAGAAATGCCCCACTAACATTTCAAAGAATGATCAACACCCTGTTTGCCGGATTGATTGGTACCACAGTCTGCGCTTATTTGGATGATCTAATAGTTGTCAGTAAGGACGTCGATTCCCATCTGATTAAACTGCGTGAAGTGTTGGAAAAACTTTCCACAGCAGGTCTTAAAATTAAATTCTCAAAATGTGAGTTTCTAAAATCCAGAATCCATTTCCTTGGTCATGTAGTTGACGGTGAGGGCATACATACAGTAGATGATAAAGTCAACGCTGTATCTCAGTTCCCGCGTCCTACCTCAGTTGATCATGTGCGTAGTTTTCTTGGCTTATCTGGATATTGTCGTTCTTTTATCAAGAACTATGCAACACTAGCATCGCCCCTAGCAAGGTTGCTCAAGAAAGATGCAATGTTTAAATGGGATGCTGAACACGAAAATAGTTTTGCGGCATTGAAGACAGCGCTTACCAATGCCCCTGTTCTAGCATTTCCTGACTACACTCAACCTTTCACTCTCTGTACTGACGCTTCTGGACTTGGAATCGGAGCAGTCCTCATGCAAGAGGATACGCGTAGAAAGTTTAGAGTGACAGCTTTTGCAAGTCGCAAGCTTATTGATGCTGAAACACGTTATTCGGTAACGCATTTAGAAACGTTAGCCGTTGTGTGGGCACGTAAGAAATTTAAAGACATTATCTTTGGATATAAGATAACTGTTTTTACGGATCGTGCGGCAGTAACTGAGCTGTTCCATGGCAGAAACTTATCAGGCAGATTAGCACGCTGGTACCTGACAATTCAGGAATTTCATCCCGAATTTAAGTATTTACCGGGAAGGGCGAATGTTGTCGCCGACGCTTTATCAAGATATATAGCACCAATAATGCCTGTATCAGCCATCACTCTTTCGCAACTGGAAGATGAGCAACGACGCGACCCATTATGGTCAGCAGTCATTTTTGCTCTCGAATCGGGAGAGGACGTTAGACTCCCCAAATTAATTCTTCCCTTAAGTCAGTTTGAATTACGACATAACATAATCCATAGGTCGAAAAAGACGCCAGAGGGTAAAGTTTCTCAAATAGTCGGACCTGACACGTTGTGTAAAACAATTATAACATTGTTCCATGATGTCCCACAGGCAGGTCACCAGGGTCGTAACAAATGCTTAGAGGAATTAAGAAAGAAGTATTTCTGGAACACAATGAAAAAAGACATAGAATTACACATTGCTAAATGTTTGGCATGTGCTCAACATAAAGGTTCTACAGGGTCACCAGCCCCGATTCTACAATATCCTACACCAGACCGTCCGTTTGACACAGTCGCTATTGACTAGTTACAACTCCCGAGGAGTCATCAGGGATCAGCGTACGTCTTAGTGTGTGTGGATCATTTTTCTAGATTCGTGGTCTTGGTCCCACTAAAAGTTAAACGGCCGATTCTGTGGCCTATGCATTAGTGATGAATCTTATATGTCCATATACTACGCCTAAAGTTCTGCTCTCTGACAATGGGACAGAGTTCAAGAATCAGCTAGTAGCGCAAATATGTGCGCAATATGGAATTAAGCAAAGTTTTGTGACAGCTTATCATCCACAGGCTAATGGCCTTGTTGAGAGAACCAATCGCAAGATCCTGGAGATACTGCGCCCGATTGTAAGTGATTTGCAATACACATGGGAAGATTGGTTACCGCAGGTTGCAGCGTCTATCAATGGGTCGATTAATAGCTCTACGGGCAAATCACCCTACTACATTATCTATGTTACGGATAAACGTCCATCTTACGACATCCTTACAGATGCGCCGAACCCTGTTTACAATATGGATAATTTCGCGGCAAAACAAATTCGTGTCTTTACGGATATTCACACCCAAGTACGATCACATTCAGCGGTGTCACGCGCCGAAATGATGATCAGGCAACATAAACATGCTAAACTTGTCGTGTTAAACGTAGGGGACGCTGTTATGGTAAGAGAACCTGAAAGAAACTCCAAGCTTTCGGCTAAAATTTCGGGTCCATTCCGCATTATTGCCAAAGAAAGAGGCAACAAATTTAAAATTTGGAAGCCTAACGCACAGATTGCAGATGTCGTGCACGCGGATCGTCTTAAGAAGACCCATGAGAATTTATTGCCTACAGTTGATGATGATGTGATAAGACACCTCTTTACAGACTGTACAGAAGCAGAGTGTGCCCAATGACTATTGTATGAAACTTCGCTCTGCAAGTAGATATTAAACTGTGTGTAATCTCTTACAGAATGGCTTGGAACATCACTGTGTTGCTTCTACTGTGTTGTGGCACCGTTGTGTTGACAGACATGTCCACATCCGTCCTCAAGCCTGGTGCACTAGTTGCACCTCTTGGACGCGTTCTCATAGTTGAGGACGTGGTGAACATCAAGTATGAGTTACATGGACTGCTCCAGTTTCCGCGTCAGATGGAAAACGTCGACGCCCAACTACAATCAGCATTGGACATCCTTCATGGTCTCAGTGCAGCTACTAGTGAATCGACGATAGTTTCACAAGCTATTGACCTTCTACACTTTCGTCTCCAGAACCTTCGCAAGCTTCTCGTCGATGTTGGACAGAGATTACCAGCGTGTGAAGTGGATCTTGCTAAAGAAGTGCATTCTCAGACACGACGAAAAAGGGGTTTATTAAATTTTGTGGGTCTTATCCAAAGCACTTTGTTTGGCACGGCAACGGCCGATGATGTAGCTAAATTGGGGGACCGAATGAACATTGTCTTTCAAGCTGTATCTCAGCAGAATCGTGTTATTTCTCAAACCTTTCATGCAATTACTGTTTTAGAATCAAAGGTTAATGCGATGATATCGGAGTCTAACAAAGTATCGAGGATTGTTAGTGTTAGGTTCTGAATAATAAGTTCTATATACAGGAGAGAACACAAACACCTGTATAGTTTTGTAGGTTCGGTTTACTGGATAAGAGTATGTACACAAAGGGGAGCAGTACTCTCCCCGGCTAGGCTCCTTAGTCAACTGCTATAGACGACGTATGGCAAGTGATACATTAGCAGCTTCCATACGTCGCCAGGCACATTAATTAGGCATGTGGGATATGGTAATAACATTGCCACACGCTGCTAGCTACATAAATGGAGCACATACATAATATACATACATAATATATAATCCAGCATACATAATATACATACACCTCCCTCCCCCCTATACGCTCATAGCAAAGTCTTGAGCGGACCTTTTCTTTTGGATCCGTTCTGAGCGTCGAGGGACTTCATCACTGGGAAGGGTATGGGACTCAACACTGGTGGCGGGGCCAGCAGAAGGCATTGTTACGGGGCGGAGAAAACGGCGGTTCCTCCACCACACACGACCACTGGGTAACCGCACCTGGTAGTCCCGTGACCTGCCGAGACCCATAACTACGCCTACTTTGTCCCAACGTAGGGAGGTCGGGTCCTGAACACGGACTTGGGTGCCGACACTCAACCTGGGGAGAGAACGGGCGTGGTCATTGTAGCGGGCGACGACGTCCTGAACACGTTCGGCGGCTCGGCGATCACAATCCTCTGTCTTGGCCTGCCACTCCTTGGAGAAGGAGTGAGGGTGAGCAGGGACACAAGAACGAAGGGGGCGTCCATACAAAACCTGGGAAGGGGAGCGTCCGGTGTAGTTAGGTGTGTTGCGGAGTTCAAGAAGACCCCTGTCGAAGGCCTCGCAGTCAATGTTCCCAGAAGGGGCCACCTTAAGGATGAGGTGCTTCAGGGATTTGACAGCAGCCTCAGCGTGGCCGTTGGACTACGGGTAATGGGGTGATGACAACACATGCCGGACTCCCCATCGGTCAAGGAACACAGCAAAGTCCCGGCTTGTGAACTGAGGCCCTCCGTCGGTTCGCAGGCGTACAGGAACGCCCACGTCACGGAAGTAGTGGCGGAACTTGCTGATGGTGGCGGCAGACGTCGTGTCATTACCGCACTTGATGACAACCGGCCAACCAGAGAGACGGTCGACGATAACGAGGAAGGACTTTCCTGACACACAGAAAAAGTCGGCCGACACAGACTCAAAGGGGCGGCTGGGGTTGTCGTCACTCATAAAGGGTTCCTGCTGCTGGCTGGGTTGTAGTACGTGGCGGGGCTTACACACCTGGACAGCATTGGAGATGTCGGGGTCGATGCCAGGCCGGAACACAGTCTGTCTTGCACGCCGTTTGGTGGCCTCGGCTCCACAGTGACTGTCGTGGAGGCGAGCCAAGGCGTGGAGACTTGAAGCAGCAGGGACAACTACCGAAGGAGAGGTGTCACTGGCCAGAGGTAGGGGTAGGGCGGCAGCAGGGTAGTTGCTGCTCCCTTCGTGCACCCTGTTGGCGTATTTTACCTCGAGAATCGGTGTTGGGAAGTCCTGGGAGATGATGGCCAACTCTTGGCAATGTCTGTAGGACAGCAAAGGAGTCGGGACGCCATTATGCACATCAATCCAGGCTTGACACGACCTGTTGCCAAAGGTGACGTGTGCATAGAGTGAACCTAGGGCCAGGGTCATCTGTGAACCGTCTGCCGTAAAGCGGAGATCCTTGGGGGGTGGTCCTAGATCACTTGGAGAGAGCCCCAAGCATTGCAAATGCTGGGGACCGATGACTGTAGCATCAGCGCCGGTGTCGGGCAACATCTGAAGACGGGATGACACACCGCCGTAGGTCACAATGACACTGATGTACTGGGGGACTTTGGTCCTGGGACGCTGGGGGGAGCACACATTCCTAATGTGGCTCGAGCGTTGTCAAGAGTCGTCGTGCCTCTGATTGGAAGACTGTGGGCGGCCCTCTCTGGTGGAAGGGGGCTGAAGCTTCCGCCGACGCGGTCCCTTGGGTTTGTTGGAAGGGCAACACTTTTCATAGTGGCCCAGACGACCGCACGCATTGCACTGGACGCGTTTGGCTGGGCACCGTACTGTGAGTGACCAGTGGCCCTTACGGTCACAACTGTTGCAGGTAGACTGAGCAGCTGGACACACCTGTGTTCCGTGCTGCTTACCACAGTTGTTGCAAAATAAACCGGGCGTGGACGTGGTGGGCGAAGGCGTAGGAACAGACTTCTTGTCCTTCTTGTACCGGGACACAGTGCGTACAGCTGTAGGGGGAGCACGGATGGCAGAGGTGGCACACCTGGCAGCCTCATAGGAGCGACATATCGTCAACACATCCTGAAGAGAAGAGGAAGAGTCGAGGGAGGTGAGGCGTTGGACAAGTTCCTCGTCCTTAACACCCATCAGGATCACCTGCTTCAACTGGGTCTCCTCGCACTGCTGGTGGTGGCCTGGACATATATCTACCTCTTCCGAGGCTCTCTTAAGACGTACGTAAAAGGCATCAAAAGACTCACCCTCCATCTGTCTGCAGCTAAACAATTCCCTCCTGCGCAGAGCTTCATTCTGCTGTCCTTTGATGTGCCGTTGTAGAACGTCCAGTACCTCCTCTACAGACAGCGAAGAGGTTGGGGGTACCTGCAACGTATGTTCCAAGACACGCTGAATTTCCAAGGACAGGCACATACGCAGCTGGATGAGTTGTTTAGGCTGTGACAAACTCTGGAGATCCACCATTGTAGAATAATCAGTCCACCGTCGCCGCCATTCACGAAAAGTCTGGAAATTCACATCAGGCTTCAAGATGGGCGGTGTTTGAGCTGCTGCTTTAGGTGGGGCTGGGGGGTGTGAAGGAAGCATGGATGAGGTATCTGAACCAGTCAGTACCGAGGCAGTGTTAGAGCCAGGGGCTTGGTTAACCGTGAGGCGAGATATCAAGGCTTCAAACCGTTCACTGTCTTCCAATCTCCGTTGGTGGTCTCGTTCTGCCTCTGCTTGCCTTCTGTGCTCATCCGCCAAACGTCTGTGAGCTTCATCCTCGCGTTTCTCATCTCTCATAAACTTCAGTAAAGCAATTATCTCTGGAGACAACGCTGAGTATTGAGGTGAGGGACTGCGCGATGCTGTGGGGGCTGGAGCGTCGTGGCCGGCCTGGTCATCCATCTCTGTGGGGCTATCATCTGCCTGACTCATCCAGACGCTGGGTCCATGGCTACGTAAGGCGTGAGACATAACTACTTCATCTGTGTACTATGTCTTAAATCAGTGTTGACCGGTCAGCCCGTCGTATCAACAAGATTTCAGACAAAAAAAATTAAATACACAGATAAGTAGGTTATATATATATAATATATATAAAGAAGCCGCGCGGTCAGCGAGTGTTAGTATGTATATGTGTGCGTGTCCCGGGCGGGTAGAGCGTCTCGCCCCAGCTGTGAGGGGGGGTGGAGGCGGCGCTGTGAGGGGGTGGAGGGAGAGGCGCAGCGACTCCCAGTCAGTCCAGTTACCCTCAGGACGCGGTCAGAGACGGGTGCACTGAACTCTACTCCTTACAAATGCCCAGAACGTGCCGTATACCTTGGGAATCCTTTAGAACAAGGTCACACATGAATGGCACGAAACACACAATGCGCTAAACACTTCACAGAAAATCACTGTCACTGACACTGCTCAAAGTTGCGAAATTCTTCGAGGAGGGATGACGCGCGGGAGTTGACCCAAGGCGAGAGTCCAAAAGCCGGCTTCACAAACTTGCACTATCACTCGTAATTATCCAGTAAGACTACGCACTGCGCCATGTTAGGTTCTGAATAATAAGTTCTATATACAGGAGAGAACACAAACACCTGTATAGTTTTGTAGGTTCGGTTTACTGGATAAGAGTATGTACACAAAGGGGAGCAGTACTCTCCCCGGCTAGGCTCCTTAGTCAACTGCTATAGACGACGTATGGCAAGTGATACATTAGCAGCTTCCATACGTCGCCAGGCACATTAATTAGGCATGTGGGATATGGTAATAACATTGCCACACGCTGCTAGCTACATAAATGGAGCACATACATAATATACATACATAATATATAATCCAGCATACATAACATACATACAGTTAGTAGGTTACAGAAGTCAATCCCGACGTTAGAGTGGCTCCTTTATTTCACAGAATATTTGTATGCTGCGGAAATTTCAGTTCAGAAGATTGAAACCTGTAAAAATTAACTAATTGACAGCATAGTAGATGCAGGGATAGGACGTGTGGACGCAAAGCTTGTGCTGTGCAGACGCTTCTTGACGCTTTACAGATAGACAAGTTGCAGTATAACTTAACTCCTATTTTTAATGACAATGAGGTAGAATATTATTACCCGCTTTTGGAGTCGACTCTCACACACAATGCTATCCTCATCCACATTCCTATGCGAGGGCAACATCAGTTTAATGCATGGCATTTAGAACCCTTCCCCTGGTTTGTGAACGACACACTGTATACTCTGGATAGGCCTAAAGAACTTTTCCTGATAGATGAAGATTATTCTTTATTGGCATTAGAGGATCCTAAGGTACTGTCACGGTGTAAGTCGTCATATCTACACCTACACTTATGTCCAGCCTACATGTTCGCGTTTATTCCTGCTGCAGAGGGAATATGTGAATTGGCAGTCATACAAACCAATGTACGCACAGCACTTGCTCAATGCAGCTATAGGCCAGTTAGTGTCAAAACTGTTTCACGCTCATCTTCTTAATGTGCAGTACTTGTTCTTTCCAATTACTACTACTGTTATTTTAAAATGCCATGATGGTGTTAAGCAGCTAGTTGTGAAAGGGCATTACAAGGCTCCGGATTATTGTGAAATCACTTGTGGTTCATTACGGACCTTGCCTACTCATCAGCACTTTGCCTTAAATATAAAACAAAAGTCTGCCTTAATTCCACTTCATGTAATGAATTTCACTGTAAAGGATATTCAAATTGTTTCAGAGAAATTAAAAGTCATTGCATTCTTGAAAGAGAGACAATTTGCTGATTTGAGTAATAATTTGCCATTTTATTGATCAGGGGAATTTGCTATACCAAGTCTCACAATTCCCACAAGTATGTTAATTTTGGCAATCTTGTTTCTATTCTGTTATTATAAGTCAGTGTTATCCAAGATGAACGTTGTTCATAACATTTTAACCCGTAAGACACTAAAGTATAGGTCCCCTGTAGTAGCTAATACCCCTACAGTAGTAGAATCCCCAGCTTAGTGTCTACACATCTGTTTATAACATGGTTAGGGTTGTCTAGGATGTACTGTACTCTGTGAGCTTCTTTAGGCCTCACAGAGCTCGGCTGGTAGGTGACCGAGCGATGTAATGGCTCCTGTCTCATCAACAGAACGTATTACATCTGATTTATATTCAGATTTCACCCCCTGTATCTTTCCACTACCTATGAGTAAGACATGAGTTGAACATGTGAATGGTAGCTTTCCCAAGAGGGAGAAGCCCATATGTCAGCATCCATGTAAGCGGGCACCAGGGGCGACGCTCTTAGTCAGTCACTCACATCAACTAATATCGAACGGACGTTGATCCACGTTTATATTACATAAAGGCCGTCCTTTCTCATTCACTCATAAATAGTGGAACTTACGGTTGATATACACTCAGGAATTATAAACATAATACTTTTATAATAAAACAAGAAACTTCAATAAGGTTTCGTTACCAAAAGCCCAATTATATTATATGTGTACCAACCTGGTTAACTGGGGAATTAACCAGCGTAACAATCCTTGTACTTAGACATGCAGACTTATGTTAATATTGTTATTATTATCCACTCTGTATCTGTATTTTTCTGGCTAAATAAACTGTTACAATTCAATTCAATTCAATACGTTTTTTTTTCTGATGGTTTGCGATATGTTATGAACGATTTAGACCTTTATTTCTGTCGGAAATCACCAGTTTTGAGTTATTACTCCCCCCCCCCCCCCCTTACCTGTGTATGTTAAGCTAACCTTGTAACTCATCATACCCTAACCTAACCTAACCTAACCTATGATCTGTATTTTCTTATGCGATCGAAAAACGTTTTGCGACATAAATCCCGTAAAGATAATGTGTCTTATTGTTTAAAGTACTTAATCCCATAGTTAGAATCTTAAGGTTCCTCAGATGACCAAAACCAAAATAGTACCAATATTGTTTGGAATGTTTATACTATGAAATTTGTAGTATGGGCAGCTAATATCCATTGAATTAGTTTTTGTGCTTAGTAATATTTTTATAATCAAAATGATATTAATGTGTTGTATAGTAAAGCACAATTAATTATATAATATTTATTTACAGAGCCGATTAGCCGAGAAGGTTGGACAACTACAGCTGGCTGTCTCCCGCTGGGAAGCTTGCCCCAACCAGTGACGTCACAACCAACCACGGAGCTTTTCGCAGTCACGTGACTTTTTAGCAACTGTAACCCTTATTTTTTACACTTTTTTGGCCCAATTTATTTAAAAATATCATTACCATCGTGAATTTAAACGTTTTCTTTACTCATTGACCTGCCATCTTAGGAAAAAATTCCGACCGTCAACTAGTCCATTAAAGCGAGCGTTGTATCCACTGGGCCACAGAACCCATACAGTGATAGAGGAGTGGTTTCATGATATAAATCCCCTTACCAGTGACTGATACATACTGTACATACATATAAACACACACACACATGAAAAGGAGTGAGAAAGAGATAAAATGAATATGAAAGTTGTAGCCATTATGCAAACATGATAAAAAATCATCGTGACCGTAGTTGTCACCTAAATTATATAATACACGAATAGGTAGATCTTATATTGACGGAAGAGAAAACATGGTATAATCGTAACGTATATACAATTACATAAGACAAAAAAATATATATTCCACTTTTCATTTCATATAAATTTATTATATATATTTTTTTGTCTTTTATACATATTTTCGATGCCAAAACCAGGAGGAGATAAGTTGTTATGTTGCAGGACATTGTTAGCGATGGTGTAGTAATGTGGTGATGTCGAAGTGTCTGTCCACGTCATGATGTGGGAGGATACATCTTCTATCTCCCTCATTATTTTATTTTTTCTCAATCACGTTTTCTCCCTCTGTCTACCAATACCTGTTGCTTTTAATCACTAACTCTTTGCATTCTTTTGCACGCACGCGCTCTCTCTCTTTGTGTTAGCAGAAATGGAAAGAAAGGAAAAATGGCCACAAAATCTCTACAGGGTGATTCAGCAGAGTACCTTTAAATTGGAGGATGAAATCTTGGGATAATTCTAAACCACAATGTATCTATGGTAAAATGTCACATTCTGCATAGTTTCCATGTTACAATACATTTAAGATGTTGTATTAATGAGAGTGAATTTTAAGTGAAACCCCCGTAGGTTTTTGTAATCATTTATTCACAGATCTCTACAGTGTGACCCCTCTTTGTTACAACCTAAAGGAAATGTCCAAAATTGTCCCCTTCTGCCTCAATGCAGGCCTGTACACGCCATACCATTGATTGTCTGACGCGTTCCAGAATGCCTGGATCATGTTGAATTTGCTCGCACCTGTGACGAACACGTGGGCATATGCAGAATCTGACATTTTACCATAGATAAATTGTGGTTTAGAATTATCCCAGGATTTCATCCTCCAATTTAATGCACTCTTTCCTGAATCACCCTGTAATATTATTCTGGTTATTTAGGTATACTTGAGTGGCATCTTGTGGTGCTCTACCCTGATGCCAGACATAGGAGAATATCACCACGGTAGTTATCATATTGACGATAAGGAAACAAAGGACGATTACAGATGAAAAAATAAGTCCCCCCCCCCCCCCCAAGCTCTACAAGCGAGGAATGAAAAAAACTATTGGGAAGCTTCCAGGTTAGAAAAATAAATATATACATAATAGATGTGTTGACGTAGTACTGGTAGGTTAGGTTCATAGTTAGTGTGTGTGTGTGTGTGTGCGCCTGAGAGAGAGAGAGAGAGAGAGAGAGAGAGAGAGAGAGAGAGAGAGAGAGAGAGAGAGAGAGAGAGTGCTTCACCAATCTAAAACATGATAATATAAGCAGGTAAATTCATGATAATTTAGGCCTTCAGGCAGCTGCTAAATCTCTTAAAACTGGACCTTTATCACTTCACTTTTATCTGCTCAACTGAACGCATTAATGACAATTTCCAATAGATTAAAAATTCAACAGCCTTTAACTACTACCTATTAAAATTTAGAAAAGCAATTACATTCAAAGCGGACGTAGAGTGACCTCTTATGCTGGGAATTACGTTAACAGTTACTTAATCCTCCACAGTTCTTGGTGTTCGTTTGATGAATAAACCCACTATGACATGTGTTGTGTGTTGGAGTGATGGTGAGGACCCAAGACATGGTTAATGAATGGTAGTGATGGTGAGCGAGCCATGGTTAGTGAGTGGTTGTCGATGGTAGTGATGGTGAGCCTGTATGGTGAGGACCCGAGCCATGGTTAGTGAATGGTAGTGATAGTGAGCGAGTCATGGTTAGTGAGTGGTTGTCGATGGTAGTGATGGTGAGCCTGCATGGTGAGGACACGAGCCATGGTTAGTGAATGGTAGTGATGGTGAGCGAGCCATGGGTAGTGAGTGGTTGTCGATGGTAGTGATGGTGAGCGAGCTGTGGTTAGTGAGTGGTTGTCGATGGTAGTGATGGTGAGCGAGCTGTGGTTAGTGAGTGGTTGTCGATGGTAGTGATGGTGAGCCTGTATGGAAAAGGTTGAAAAACACTGAACACAAACAAACATGGAAAGAATAAGCAACACTGAAATACAAGAAAATAGCTGGACTACACTGAACAACGTTTGGCAACAACAATGAACAACGCTGTGCAATACAGTCAAAAATACTTAACAATGCTGACCAAAACAAAAACAACACTGGAGAATACTGAACAATACTGAACATCAATGGAGATGACACTGAAATAGCACTAAGAAACACTGAACTACACTGAACAATACTGAACAACACTGGAGAATACTGAGAAATATTGAACAACAGTTGGATGACACTTAACACTTAGAACTAACGATAAAAATCTACTGTTGGTAGTGAAATATAGTTACAAACACGTCCCCCTCCACACCATGAATGATGCTTTACCAACACGCACAAGGAGGCAATGTCTTCCTCTCACCCTGTTGTCCACTCACACCAACACACCGCTCTGTCAACCGCACTCACATGATCTAATCGACAAGGGGGAGCGTTTCTATATTTGATTTAGGGCCAAAAATCTGCCACTAGACTGTCATGTGATATTTTGTACCGAAAGGGAGAATAAATAAACGTGGACAAAAAAAAAGTGGAGGCAAGAATCAAAACACTTATTTGGTGTAAAACTGATTCAACAACATCCTTCACTCTCCTCCCACAAGAACCTGAGGAAAAAATTACAAAAAAAATATGGCTGAGTTGTGAGATACAGGGAGAAGGAGGAGAGAGGGGGGTGACTGAGTTTCTTCCTTTCTCCCTCCCTCACCAACTACGGTGAGTAAAGAAAAAGAAACTATACAAATATCAGTATGGTACAAAAGAGCCACCACCTCCCACCCAACAAACAAACTACCTTAACAGCATAAACGGCAGGACAATGGCAGATATGTGTAGGGGGAGATGTGTGTGTGTTAGGTGGAAGAGGACCTGGGAAGGAGGAGTAAATGGTGTTGCAGTGGTTCTCAACCTGGGGGCCATGGCCCCCAAGGGAGCCACGGCAAGAATTTAGGAGAGCCACGGCGAGCTGTTATAAATTGTACGTTTCCAAATAATGTTGGGGATCTGAATTAAACAAAACTTGTATTACATATTTTGACTTGGCAGGAGAGAATTTTCATTCTTTTTTTGTTATTTTGTTTAATCATAACGACAATACAATTTTAATATTTACATACTCTGGTGCTAATTTGTTTTTTGCCTGTGTGACAGGCGCTGGACCGAGCTGCTGAACTGACCTGTTCAGTACGTGTCCGTGTGTCATCCCTTTGCAAGTGGTGATAGGACCGAATGATCTCAGTCTGGCCTGGGATACCATCACGAAAACAGTGGAGCGTATTGTCTCAGAACCATATATTGTGTTTGAGCTTGACTCAAGCATAATATACTCCGTAATTGGTGTTACTTATTTTGTTTAATAATTCATGTGGTCGCTGCTTTACGTGGGTGAAATCTTTGTACACTTCCTTTATTTATTATTTCCCTATTTATTTGTGCCATTGTTGTTCATACTCATTCATTACTGAGATAATCCTACCATTTTTAGTGCTAAATTGGTATGACTCACTATTCTCATTCTTTCAAGTTGGGCAGTGCTTGTCAAAGGAGGCGCGTTCTTGCTTACAGGAAGTACACTTCAGCTTGCTAGCTTGAGTGTGAATGTTTACCCGTGTGCATGTTTGTGTATGACTGTATGTGTGCTTTAGGTGTGAGTGCATGGACGTGTTATGTATGTGAATGTGTGTGTGTGTGTGTGTGTGTGTTTGCCATTCTAACTCTTGTCCTATTTATCTGTCCTTTTTTATCATTCTTTAGTCTTTATCACTTGTCTGTTTGTTCTGGGAGAAAAATGAAGGAGGCCACGAGGATGTTGAAAATTGCTCAAGGGGGGAATGGAGTGAAAAAGGTTGAGAACCACTGGAGGTGGACTAGAGAAGGGAGACGTATATGGAGTGGGTGACTGAGAGTAGAGAGATGGAAGAGCTCTTATCCCATCTCCCTCTCGTCCTCAATCATCCTACTCCGCCTCAAGGACCTCAAGGACCCCCCCCCCCCCAAAAAAAAAAAAAAAAAAAATCTGTCCTTATAACGCTACGGTCAAGGAGGAAATGTTAGACGTGCCCACACCCAACCCTCGGGGACTTGAACGAAAAAGCTGCCACCAAAAATGTTCCCCCAAAGGTAGGGTGGTGCAGTGGGCGGAGGAAGGGGATTGGGGAGAGTTGTGAGTGTGAGAGGCGAGTGAGAGACACAGTGGACGAGGGGAGAGAAGTGTTAGGGAGGAGGGGGGGGGAGATGAAAGAGGGGAGGGAGAGCTTCGATTACACCTCACTTCTGGGCCAGTTACGGGTTGTGTGTTTCTGGGTGCACGGGACCCAATGATTTCGAAAATTCATTATATTAAGTAGCAGTGTGTGTGTGTGTGCCCACTTACATACACTATTACCAAATCTGGTGTTGGTGTTGAAGTTTGTCCCTTGATATGGCAGCCGCAGTTGTCTGGTTGTTAAGGTTGACCGATAATAGCCATCGTAGACTACAACGTAAATATTTTGTGTATTCTTATAACTGGTACTGTAAGTCTACTGACGTTCTTTTTTTAAACACATTTTCTTCAGTTAGACTAAAAATAAATTAATTTCAAAACTTAGTGACGGTACTATCATTCTGTGGCTCTGTGTTGCACAGTACGTCTCGAGTATCAGGCTACTCTCACAATATACAGTATACAACATTTTTTGGCCCGGATAGACAGTTTTTCAGTTGGTGGTGACGCAGTTGGGCCAATAAATGGCATTTTGCAATCTGAATTGACAGTTGTAAAAATATGAATTGACAAATATGTATAGCAACAAATGACGCAGGGACATACTTTAAGTTTGAACATTCACTGTGTTGATAGTCCGAGCTATATTTGTTAGTTCATGGTTTACAACTGTCAATTCAGATTGAAAATCGCTATTTATAGACCGTCATACGTCACTACCAACTGAAAATTCTTCTCATTTTGATTCGTCCTCTACAGATGGAAAAGCAAATGAAAAAAAAAACACACAAGCAAACAGATGGATGGAGAAAACAGTTTCCTCATTGGTGCGGATGATGAAGAGACAGTCACAATACTAAAGGACAAATTACTATTATATCGAAAGAATTATCTCATGAAATATTCCCTCAATTATGAAACTTGTGTCCGGTGATTTATGGTAATTTTCTCCTTAATTGCACTATAAGTTGGAGACAACTACATTAACAAACTACACGCGGTGATTAATTTTATAATGTGATAAAAGGTTTGCCAAGAGTGTAATAATATTTCATAACAGTTTTACCATTATGTCTCCTGGAGGAAGAGGGACATTTTGTTCCTGTTAACACCCTCCAATATATATATATATATATATATATATATATATATATATATTTCATTAGCCCAATAAAGCACGCGGACTTCTACATACAATCAACACCTCAACCCGCCAGGATTCGAACCCACGGCCCACAAGCCTATGACTGTGACCGAGGAACGCTAACCGCTGGACCACCAAGATGCTAAAAGCAGTCCTAGACTTTGTTATATTTCACACAAAGCCTGTTCAACGAGCTTATGGCGCCATAAGTAATGTATAATTATACATTACTAGAGATACAATATAAGGGAGAAGGCAGGATAGAGCGGAGGTGTTGGTGTATAACGAAGACAGTACAATTTAGTTATCAAGGAACAAAAAAAAATCGATATATTCATGTTAATTCATAATATCAACATCGACAAAAAATAATTTGCTTTCACCACATTAAGTCGTCACCAAAGTGTGATTACGATTTCCCGCAAGTAGAGTTTATAATAATGGTGCATCACTGTTTTAATATTTTAGGAATTTTCATATAATACAAAACCTCCTATTAGGGGATCCTCCTTTTAGCGAATAATTTACAAAGAGCACATGGGTTTCAATCCTCAATTATTGTCCACTATAACGGAGAACGATTAAGATATATTGGTGAGAGATCTTCTCCATTATCAAGACTCTTGGAGTGTTTTCTACGGGGTATTAACAACATTAGATATATCCACATTTCAAAGACATTTCATCACGTTCAAACAATTGTTAAGACGATTCTTCTTAAAGCACAAGATAAGGACTTGATAAGTAAAAGTTTAAACAGTATATATCCCCAATAAAATAAAAATAAAAAATAAAAATACAGTCCATACAAACAAAAATAATTTAGTGTTTCTGTCGATCTGGGAAATAAAACAAATTTACAACTCAATTGAAAACAAGCACACCTGGATTACCAAGGATATAATTCTAAATATTGTCCATGAAACAGATTAAACTTGAAGAAAAAATCTGACGAAGTGGTACCGTCAATAAACTGTTTGTCATATAACATAAAAAAATATAATATGATTGATACGCGAGCTGACGGGTCAGGTTACCAAGGAATAATACTGTTGTTCAGATTATCAAGTACATAATTGGAAAAACATTATGATAAAGGCAGATGGTGGTTGCGATGAGATATGGATTTATAAACTTTATAGAAAATTAATGACTTAATAGATAGAAGAAAAAACCCGATTCATAACCAAAGCAACTGAGGTGTAAAATATACCTCAATAGCCTAAGAAGGAACTTAAAAAATATAAATGGTTATGGTAACGAAAAAAAATTAGTTATAGGGAGTAAAAACAATATATTATTTGTTCTATAAGTTTACAGCTCTAATGACAAATAATTTTATAGAAATATAAATGAAAAACACTGACTATTATTTCGTAGCAGGAATGTTTGCAAAAGTTAGATTATATCGATAACTGCAGGATTTTGTGGCTTGGTGTCAAGAGCTAACAACAGGATCACTCAGAACCCAACACATCAGCAGTTCCATTTAAACAGCGAAACAATTCCTACCAACACATGATATAATGTAGAATATATGTGGCTATGGAATTTATTTACAATAAAATAGTATAAACAAATAATTTCTTTTCTCTTAGTTGAGGTGAGGATCCCCTTGTCTTGTGTGTCAAGATATAGCTCCCCGCCCTTCCCCCAAACGCCAGCTGGGCGACACTCAGCGACTAACATAGAGGACAGTGTTGGGGTAGTCTGGTTTTTTGAGGATCGTCACGTGTCAGAGTTTCTCGTACACTGGTCAGTCAGATGTTGTGAAGAAAAAAAGAGAATTCATTACAAAAGAACCTATGTCTGTGTCTGTATTTCTGTTGGTTTATCATTCAACAGTGTCAGGGAGGTAACATGTCCACTACTCCATGAACACAAAGGATACCCTACTGCCTTTTTTTTTTATTTGGGCTGAAAATTCAGTTTTATTAAAAAGTGGAACTAAAAATTTAATTAAATGATGTTTAGGAGAAGCTTTTAACTCAATAGGAAACACTGTAGCCTTTATGTTTATCTTAACGCTATAATAAATAACCAATTGCTATGAAATTAGGTCGTCCAATATCTCACACTGCAAACACTTGCCACAAAACCTGCTGGAAATTTTACCTCATTAGCGTTGAACAACTGGAAAAGTGGAGAGCATTTTCTACACAATTTAGGAGCAAATAATCCACTGTGCCAGGCTCTCTTATCCACATGAACTAGATGAGAATATGCATGTAGACGAACATCCGCCTGACACCCTCTTAAGACAAATAATGTCTTCGAAAATTTACTCTAACTCTCATATGGCCTTATCACCATGTGGACATTAACCAATCTACCGTTATACTCCTCCCTCTGTGGGTCTCTCCAGCACAAGGAAAAGCAGAATACTCCACCAATTAGCTTAGGTTCAGGAGATTTTTATCGTTAAAGCAGTGCAAAATTCATTCAGAGAAAACTATTGTTTCAATGACTACACATTCATATCATCGTCTTCCCCTACGACCGTCTGAATCTTTTTAGGTGGATTATTCTGCATAATAATGTATTAGTTCATTAGTTTATTTATCTTTATTATGCGCATAAAATACAAGAGTTAAAGAAATAGCTTAAAATCTAAAATGTAATATGCTGCACACGTACAGTACATTAACTTCTCGGACGAAAGGAACAAGTTTAGTCAGTTTTCTTTGAGCTGGCGGTACAGAGGTAGGGGGGAGGGGAGGAATTTTTAACATTTACTTTAATTTACACAACTGTATAAGATTGTGCAGTGTTACGTGCATTAAATTACACATAAATCTACGTCTACTTCACTCCAACCTCACCGCCATTACCTCAACACCTTTCAAGTGTTGTAGCTAGCAAATTATGCGAATTAAGACACTTTGTCATATTGACATTTTGCCTTAGAATTGCCCCAGGAATACACCCTACAATTTACTGTAAACGATTGAGAATCGCCTTTCCAAATAAATGTCACTTTTAATGTATATTTTTTACATATTTGCTTTTATATAGACAAATTATTTCTGGAGTGAATTTACCAGAAGTAAATTGGATGGAGACTGAAATCACTGGGACTGAAAATACTGGAGTGAAAATACTGTGAGTCAAATTACTGGGAATGAATTCTTTTACAATTTGTTTTCCCTGACCCCCGTGTCTACCCCGAAACATTACACAACGTTCCTTGTAAGCTATACCAACACAGGTCTCAAGTGTTCTTCTGAGAGCACCTTCATTAACTTGATATATATATATATATATATATATATATATATATATATATATATATATATATATATATATATATATATATATATATATATATATATATATATGAGCGTAAATGATAGAAAAGTAATTCTATTTCCTGAAAGTGTCCTATGTTGTTTGGATTATTGTTATGTAATTTGAAACCCAATATCTTCAGTTATAAAATGCGATGATTTGAAATCACTGTGGCATAGCTGAGCTCAAGAAATATAGAGTGGAGCAGTGTGTGTGTGTGTGTGTTTACTTTAGTTGTTTACTCTAAAGTCTAAACAGCCCTGAAAACACATTGAACCTTGAAACGGTGAACATTGAATGAAATACTGAAACCATCTTGGTGTGCTGTAGTGTGATCAATGTATGCATGAACATAAACATTTAGCTGAAAAATCAAGTAATAATAATAATACAATGGTCAAGGGAGCAGTTTATCATTTCAATGCTTGATCACCCCCCTCCCCCCCACCTCAAGTAGTGTGGGACTGGTAACCCTCATGTGTTTAGTGACTAAAAAGAAGAAGGTAACAAAATTAAAGTGATGTTTGAGTGTGTGTAGAAGCAACCTAAGGAATCAAATGGAGTAAATGAAATTATGATGATTTGAAGGGAACGTGGAAGGCAAAGGAGAGGCGATTTAGGGAAAAGTGAGAGGAGTAAAGTTAAAAGTGAAAGAATAATAATGAAAGGCGTGGCTGGGATGTTGCCTAGTGAAAAGTGCAGTATTAGTCGTGGAGTATCATGGATCAGACTATAGGTGAAGAGTGAAAAGTGGGTTATAAAGAATACATATTGACCAGGGAATGAGAAGAGGGAGAAGGAAAGAGTGAAATTTGTGGAAAACTAACTATATGAAACTAAAGTTTGAGTAATAAGAGACGAGTGATAGTAAATGAGAACTTCAATATAAGAGTTGTTAACTGGGAAGTAGAGGAAAATATTGAGGAAGTAGAGAATGCCAAGAATGAATGTGAGAGTGAGACTAATAGAAATGTGCATTAACAGAGCTTTCATACTGAGGAATGAAGAGTGAGAGCAAATCCCAGAAGCATGACGGTTCGTTAGTGTGGCTACAACACACTGAATAACTTACCCCCAAATGCACACTGCACTTACTTGATTTCACTTCCCAATTGTAAAGTGAACCCATTCACAGCTGGGTGACCTAGGGGTGCCCAGGACGGGTTTCAACGACCTATAGAACAAGAATTACGTGCACCATCCATTTGGCCACCATAGCATATATCCATAAATACGTAAATATACATGAAGGTGAGATTATGGAGAACATAACAGGATGTTTAACCTGTGCCTTGGTGGGAAGATGAAGTGTATGTAAGTTATCGATGTGTCTATCAAAAACGTGCCCACAGAGCCTGATTATTTATTACTAGGTAGAAGTATGATTAACATGGATGATTTAAGGCGAAATAAATTCAAAGAAAGGAAAAACATAAGTATAAGTAGTGAAGTCTTGAGCAGCCGAGGTGTGTGGGTACAAGAACATGAGAATGAGGAATAATGGGAGAGTAATATAACGGCAACTCTTGAATAAAATAAAAATAACAAATTCAAAATCGGCCGAGGTTTGTCACAGCGTTTTAAGGAAAACTGAATAAGGTGAGAAAGGCGGTAAAAAATGGAAATAACAGTTAAGAATTAAAAAAAAAAAAAGGTATATCGCAGAGATAAGACGAAGCTGAAGGTCGACGTGTTCAATATTTTGAATAATTGCTAAATGTTACATAGACACAAGTATTGTAAAAGTGAATGAATGCCACTGAGTGATAGGAACCTCTGTGGATTTCTTTACCACTAATTACGGCCACCCTACATAATAGCGGGTAAAGGATTGAGAGTGAAACACAAATATAGTCATGCACTTGGTAACACTTTCGTAACATTAATGAGAAGGGAACAGTCATGACTATTCGAGTGTAAGAATACAATGAATCAGTCAAGCAACGTTGAATACTTGAAATAATTCCCTGAAGTGTTGTGAATGTAAGTCCTGGATCTGTGTGGTATGCGATTTTGACGTACAGTAATATGATACGAGCTACAGGGAGGTAGCCGTTCCCTTAATCCCTTCAGCCTCTTGTTTTTGTTTTTTTTTATCAATACGAATGAGAAATTAATAATTATACAGTACCAGTTTTAGATTCGATTGAGTAATTTGTGTCTGTTAACATTGGTGACAATGAATGTAAATATGGATTTACAGATGACTTTCCTTCTTGTGTTACTAAATGGATATAAAAGGTAATTTTGTCTGGAAGATTCTTCGTCTTGGAGTTAATATAATGTTTTGCTTTTCTTAGTTGTATTTGTTTCATATACTGCAGTTGCTACTTATCATGTGTATCTGAATAGGTTGAGTGTAGGGTGAAGGTGTACTCACTACACGAGGTGACAATGTTTGTATTCAATACTCTCTTGGTATCACTTTAATGAAATGAGTTTGTTAATACCAAAGGAATTTACAGTCTCACTGATATACTAAAAAGCAAAAAATCGTAAAACTGTCTATGGCAAAGACATGGCAGCGTAGTCCTTGCTTGGCTGGCAGCCCCTCAAGGCTTTCTCCCACACTCACACGGTAAGGGACAGCGTACTCTCTTTGATATACTGTATTTTCATAATCAGCTTAGCCCTTGAATTCAAAACACATAAGACTTGTATCTGACCAGACACTGGGGAGACTCCAGAGGTTTCTTCCTCCCAGCTGTCCATTTTTCTCTTACACCCTTTGTTCACTGTCCCTCCCACTTGTCTCGTCCACTTTCCTTCTCATCCACTTTCTCCTCCCCAGTCTGCCGTGAGGACATTTTTAGGGACAACTTTTTTCTTCAACTCCCTGAGGTTTCTGTGTAAGGCGCGTCTAACATTCCCTCCCTGCCTTACACGTAACACTCGCAAATTTTTGACAGACCATTTTTTCCTTTAAAATCTTTTTCTTACAGGGATGGGCAGGTGGTCATGATGAGGAGGGCGATGTGCTCTCTTGTTTCAGTACTTTTCCTTCCCCTTCTCTTCAACACACCTTTTCTCTACCTTCCTACACCTCCCCCCATTCTCCCTTTTCTCAGAACCTCCCCTCACCCCACCCTCCGGCCACACCTCCTCGACCATCAGAGACTCATTCACACTTACCAGCCACCGTTCAGGAATACCAGCATTAACACTCACAACACATTTCAAAATATATGAATTTCACGAAAAGAATAAAAAAAAAGGATTTGAAGCTGAACCAATTAAATAAGTTATCTATGAGCGTTACAGGTAATTCTATACTTCTGTTTAAACTGTACTATCTTTCCGATTTTTCATTAATGAATATAATGAATATCGAAAAGCATTTAAATATCGAGTCAACCAGAAAATTTCATTAAGGCGGTAAGTTGAACAGAGAAATGAAAGTGACAAAAATCACTGTGAAGTAGATTTAGGAGTTGTTTGAGTTGTGGGGTTAAGTACAGTATCTCCACGTACAGCTGTTTTGCCAGTGATGCACTGTCTTAAGTTGTTTATCATGATAACAACAATGTAAATATATCAGTGTCAATATAATAGTGATAAATTATGATATGTATATCAGTGTCAAGTTGTTCTAAGAGTGACACATGACCCGTCCTCAGTCCCTGTGCGTACAGTATGACTTGTGACCTCAAAAGGCCGTCGTAAGTCCTTACATACTGCCATGAGGGATTTGCCTTCACATTACAATAATCCACTCATCAATATATTCCATGTTACTTTGGCGATAAATATTTTAACCTGAAATATTACAGTAGCACCAGTGAGTCCAGCTTTACCTACACACACAGTTCTTGTTACTATGGGTAAACAGTAAATATTTTAACTAGAAGTATTATAGCAATACCAAACGCGATTTAACTCTGTCAACCTGAATTTTGGATTACCGCCATATTATAAAAAAAAAATCTAAGCAGCTGAAATATTGTGTTTTTTAAAGAGTTACACCGAGTTACTTAATGTTTACGTAACTTTTCTCAGCAAAGTTCATGGTTCCCGAGTGAAAGGAAACGAGGATTTACTCTCGTTCTTCTATTAAAACAAAACGACGACGTAAACATGTGTAAAATACTCCCATATATGATACAATTAAGAAGATCATATTAAACATGATCATATATGTGGTAATAATGAGCTCAATAACTAGAGGAAACATTGTCATCCTAGGACGCTAGTATTAAATTATTCCTAAAATATCGAAATAAGGTGATGAGTCGTATTATAATGTAAAGATAAATTAGAATTAAACACAAATGTTTATATGCTAAAAAAAACAGAGTAAAAGAGTTAAAAATTAATTAATTAAACATGCGGTTGTAAGAAGCTACACATATTGCATAATAATATTAATTTCTCGCCAGGGCAGGTGTTATGAGAAAGTAGATAAATTTATTACCATCTATGTGAGCCGTTTTCATAAACTAAGATATTTTTATAATATCTAGACCAAAGTATATTTCAATAAAACTATTACATTGTCTAGCCAAAAAAAATACATTCTATTATCACGGTTGAAAAATCACTGTTAAGAGTAAACTCACATTAATCATTTTTGGATGTTTTTCTTTTTTCTTTTGAAGGAAGAAATTTTAATAAAAAACTTACTAAGGGAATATAATATTGGGAATATTTCGGTAAGTGACTGTAATACGCTGTAATGTATTTTCAGAGAATATTCCTGTATTCCTTATTTCTCTATTTAACTTTCTCTCTTATACAATCTCCCTTTCTCTCTCATTTTCTCTCATTCTTTAACACCAATCTTTTCCTCCTCTATGCACATCATAGTTTCTCTTGTTATTCTTCCTTCCACTCTCTTTATCGCTTTCATTATCTCCTTCTTTCTCCCTCTGTCACTCTCGCTCTACCATTTCCATCTTCATCTTTATTACTCTCTTTTTCTCTCACTATTCATCTCTCGCTTTCAATCACTCGTTTTACTACCCTCTCTCAATCTTACACTCCCTAACTTTCTATCCATCACTTTATCAATATACTATATGTCTGTGTTTTTCTGTCTGTCGTATTACCACTCTATCATTAGCTATTCCTCGGGCTACTACTCAAACTATCTCTTAATTTCGTGTTATCACTCACTCATTTTGTCTGCCACTTCCTCTTGCTATTTTACTTTATCTCCCGCTTTACCAGTCGCTGCCTCTACTTTATAATAACAATAACAACATCCGTTGTTAATATGCTGTAATAATGATAACAACACGTTGTCAATGCTATAATCATAATAATAATACACCTTGCCAACATGACACAATGATAAATAATTAAACAGCATCCAAGTGGATGTAAACTCTGACCGTGAACCGTACCCCACTGGAGGCTGTCTCATGAAATCGTTTTCTTTAACTCTTGAAAAACTCTACATTGTATCAATGCATAACAAGGTAACACAAGGTCAAATTTGGTGAGGTGTGCACTCAAAGTATACTATGTGAACTTAGCCACATGTTCATTAAACCCTATCAAGTTTGGTGTAGATTCGCAGACCTATTTTCGGGTTGCTTGGGGACAGACAGGCAGACAAATAGGACAGAAAACTATACCCTGCCCTGCAGTTGCCGGAGGATATGCATGACCAAAGACGAACATCCTTCATCATGGTACCACATTAGGACATTTTCCAAGTATCCTGTACATAGAGAAAGGTATTGATCCTGATATTTCAGTTAACTAAAAAGTTTCAGGTCATGTGCGGCAGTTCATAACTCATGTAACTTGTAACGGATGATCGAAAAATTAGTTATCTATATGATCATCGACTACAGGTAATTTTATTCAGAAGTCGTAGGTGAGCACCAGATGTATAAACCTTGTTGCGCTCTCTCAATTATTCCAAAGAAGCAACAACTCCATTAGCGTAGGAATCAACGTCTTCAAAGGACTGAGACGACCATGCTAGGAGTCTTTAGGTCGTTACTGTCGTCTTGCTTTATAACTGGATGAGTCTCATGATAGAATGTAAATAATCTTTTTTTTTTTTTTGTTAACATTCAATGTTTGGGGTGAAAATATAGGAAAGAAAATGATACGATAACAAACGGTCCACCATCTTAAACCTCAAATCTCATTTGGATCGGATATCGAGAAAGCAATTTTCTTGACTGGGGGGGGGGGGGGGGGTTAGGAATGGGTAGTTTCATGGGGTGCTCGTAGACTCTCCCGGGTATACCATATTTGGCACTGTTCCGGCAGGTCCCGCCAGTTGGACATAACCGGATCAGTCAGGCGAAAAGGTTAAGGATCACATTTTTCAGCTAAGTTTTGAGTCGAAACGTGGAATTTCACGAAAGCAATTGATACCAGCGGGTAATGGAGCGCTCCAGCCATCTAAATCCCGAATTTCACTGGTATCGAGCAGCGGGAAGACAGTTTTGACAGGAGTGGGGGGGAATCTTTGATACTGCTCACATCCTTCCCACGGTAAATATAATCCTTATATCATCTCTAATGTCTCGACCATATACCCAGATATTCTAAGGTACACCAATAATGGATTCTTCAGCTTCCTCAGATCTTAACTTAATTTCTCAGCTTAGGTACAGGGTCGTGGGCCGTCCCTGTACACTTCCAACTGCCTTCACATCTTTAGTCTTGCAAGTAATCTGTGATGCATTAGAGTATTTTAAAGGTGCGCCAACCATCTTAACAAAATTATCTTTTTTCTCCTGGCTAAACGACGATTATAATGGCATCACAGGCTTTCACTTAAGTGTTTCCGTAATGTCTCCATGATGTCAACTTTACTGTAATTTCATTCATGTATACCTATATCTGTCTTCCTCTAGCCCACCTACCTTCAATTTTACCAACAATATCTCTCCCGTTATTCCCGCACCTCTTAATCATAGAGTCAAATTAGCTCACTTTTCTTCTTCTGTTTCCTCTGTTCTTCTCGGTACTCTAGCCAATCTTAGTCCCTTCTCGTTATTTTACTTTGTTTTACTTATTTCAAACATTTTCCTGTAGCATCTCATTTCGAAGGCCTCTTACCTCCTGGTGCCTAATGACTAACTCAATAATTCTCATCATGCAAAATGTTTCGTCAAGTTTTATTCCTTCTCGATAGATTTTTAAGGTAATCAAAGACTATTTTTTTTGATCTTTTTCGTCTGTTAATTTGTCTTCACATCTACTATCAAGTTACTTTACTTCCCAAACATGCAAAAAATAATAATAATACGTGGTTCAGTTCTCTATTGTCTATCGTAAGTTTCAGTTGTATAATTTACTTATACTTGACAACAGCCATTACTTCCATCTTTCCAATAATAACTCTTAAGTATATATTTTTATTTGTCTATAAATCTGTTGACCGTTAATGTAATGCCTCTTCATTTCCTGTAATAAAAGCAATATCTAGCCTTCTCCAGAACTCATTTTTATTCCTTCGTCCCCGTTAACAACTTCTCTCATCACAGGATCCGAACAAATGGTATATAATGTAGCAGATGACCAATTTATTTTAGGAATTCTGTTGGAAGTTGATTAACCCCGCCAGGCTTATCATTTTTCATATTGCTCACATCTGCCTCATCATCTTGACTGTAAAATTGGTAGTTGGACTTTGATTTCATCTTCGTTTCTTTCCTTCACTCTGTTCTTTTCATTATACAGATCTTTTATTTTCTTATACTTCTTTCGTTATCTATCTCACTATGCAGTTTAGTCTCCGCCAACACAACACTATATTGTGAAAGCAGGATTTGTAATTAACCGAGTGGGGAATATGTTCAAATCCCGTTGGCGTGTGCAGTCATGACCATCATGGGCGGCGTCCAGGTTAACCATGAATTAGTCCGGTATTCAGGACCTGCAATAACGTACCACTGACACACTAGGCTCCTGTCCCGTGAATCCTGCCAACCTTGTCAGAAACTCTCATGGTCATCACTTGGCGAGTTCCCTTCCTGCACTGGTTCTACACTTTCGATTATGATATCAGTAATCTCTTGAGACAGGTTCTCCATAATCATCCGCTCATGCTGGGTGGCAACAATCGAAGAACGATACTGGCAATCTGGGCTGGCAGTCACTTGTTTCCCAATTACCGGGAGATCGTCGTGTGCCTATGTAACATTGTTGAGCTGACTGAACTATAGTGTTGCCACATTTACTTACCTGTTGCAGCAAACGAACATACAGATATCTCGTCAAATTCCAATAATAAGATACCAGTAATAATTGTGAGGTGTTAAAATGTTAATCCAAAACCAATAATGCAATCAGAATGAAAACTCATTCATTCATCACTCTGGTAAAGTCTAGCTACCACTTGCAGCAAACACAAATATAAACACGAGAGAGAGAGAGAGAGAGAGAGAGAGAGAGAGAGAGAGAGAGAGAGAGAGAGAGAGAGAGTACCATACTCCTCGCCTCCAGCTAGGGATCAGTGGAGGTGATTACGTCTCCCCAAGATATTAAAGATCCACTTGAGCAACAGAAGACCTTAAATTATAGGAACTAATTATCTATATCCGTTTGTTTTCATCCTGAAACTTACACCATGCTGCAGCTACGAGGAAACCATATACATAATATATTTAATAGTACCTTTGATCTTCCATACGCGAGAGAATATTAAATCTGTGAAAGTGTTATATAACCCCATTACTCGTAGCCATAATGATGTAACTGCCCCAACCATACATTTATTTATATTACATTTGCCACGTGTATAATTCTATAACAGCATTGGGTCACCACAATATAAAATAAATAGTGGATATAAGTATGTAACATCGTTCGTGGGTACAACGATGTATGGGAGCTGTACATATATGGGGTCAGGTCTCTATTACCAACGTACACAGTATACATTACATTGATATAATTAATGTCATTTCTCACCATTCTCTTGCCTTCTCCTCTGTATTTCTCCGTCTTATTCAATTTCTCTACCTCTCTCTACCTTCCTTTCTTTCTCCTCCCTCCTCTGCTCTCTTCTCTCTATCCGCCTTACTCCTTCCCCGCCCTCTTCTCCTCTCCTCTGTTTACCCTCCTTACCTCTTTTCCACCCTCTCCTCCCCTCCTGTCTACCCTCCTTACCTCTTCTCCGCCCTCCTCTCCTGTCTACCCTCCTTACCTCTTCTCCGCCCTCCTCTCCTGTCTACCCTCCTTACCTCTTCTCCGCCCTCCTCTCCTGTCTACCCTCCTTACCTCCTCTCCTGTCTACCCTCCTTACCTCCTCTCCTGTCTACCCTCCTTACCTCCTCTCCTGTCTACCCTCCTTACCTCTTCTCCGCCCTCCCCTCTTTACCCTCCTTACTTCTTGTCTCCTCTACAAACCCGTTTTACCTCCCTTCTCTCTAACCCTCCTTATTCATCCGCCCTCCTCTCTTCATTATCTATCGCCTCGTCTTTCTGCCCCCTCTTTTCCTCTCGTGTTTCCTTCTTATCCCTACCTACTCACTCACCTCATAAACTATAAGAGGCTAAATTAAGTAAACACAGACAATGAAGGAGATGGTGATAAAACGTAATCCAGAATAAATATGTCGCATTTATCCTCTACCTTTAACTAAAGCTGTTGTTCACTCCTACGCACCACCGTAACCTTTTCTTTTGTTAACTCTATATACGCAGGATATAGTTTTTTTTTAATTCGTTAATGTGAACAATTAGAAAAAAATATATATTATACTCAACGGCAAAATGACATTAATATCATCGCTGAAGTTAGACAGACTTTCCAATACTTATGGGAAATGTTGTGAGTAATTTAAATACCTGGCGTCACTCTTCTAAATTCGGCTGCCAAGTATCGGAACAAAAAAGTGGTGAAAGTTTAAAGGTATAGACCCGAGTTATTTTTATTGTTTCAGACATAATTTTCGTAAACTCAAAGAAACCCAAAAATTTCTTAAGGAAGCAAGCTCGACCACTCACCAGCAGAGCACATGAAGATTACCAACCCACCTTCTCTTACTTGACGATTAGACACCCTAACGCAGCTTGGGGGTTCTGTTATGTTATGTTAGCGTTAAGTTGTTTACTCATGAGGTGAAATGAGGTACGGTGGATACTCTTCATTTGAGCCTCACCAGTATCTTCATACACAAGATAGTTATTACAAAACATGTTCCTCTCTGTTCCCTCATCAGCCTTAACGTTACTCCTGATAGTTTGTCCTGACACTAACCTAATATGTACACTGTTCTGTAGTAATTAAACTTCTCATTATACAGTCGCTGTTTGTTCACGTCTCCCAAATTAATGTTTCTTGTCATCATATAGTGCACCTCCCGAGCCTTAGAGTTCACCAAAAACATCATGGCGTTTCTAATTCTTGAGATCTTGACAGCTAAACACTACTTTCTCTGGGAAGTCATGATAGCGTTTGCCTTAGCTGGACAAACTGGACATATACTTGACATCATTTATGTCCGACATAAGCGCTCTCAAATAGAACACTACTCTCATATGTGTGTAGTGTTGGGGCACTTCGCCTCCTCGATTCGGTGCAGAAAAACCACCAAAACAATCAACAATAAAGTATTTGCCACAAAACTTCCAGCAGTTCACATTAACAGATACTGTATTACTCATCATTTTCCCCATTCTGTAGTTATTTCCACAGGCAGTATTCTGATGAGTTACTGCCACCACCACGCACCCTCGATCAGCCCACAGGGGTATTTCATTCTGCAGAACCTCTCCCTACCAAAACTAATTTATAACCCTGACTAGTACTGTGTGCAACTGCCTGCCATCGACTGTTTTTCCTGTTATGTAACCTCAACCAGTTTGAATCATCTTCCTTCAAATATCTTTAGTCACTTGTCTGATCTCCCGTGAGAGTTTTATTATAAAACAAATCATTAGGCTTTACACGGTAAAGGTAGGGTTTCAGCAATCACCACAGCACATTTAGTTACTCTGAATGCACTTGAGTTCGTGAAGCTACAATATTCTAGACTTAGATGGTCAACATACTGAAGACTTTTACTATCAGCAAGAACTAGGTTTTTGGTGTATAGTTAATACATTTACTAATTCAAATGACATTCATAATTTATTCCCTTTAAAAATAATTGTATTCACTTGCCTTTTCTACGTTCCGCAGAGGTTGTCTACACGATAAGATATTCAGACAAAAAAAAACCCGGTAACATATCTAACGTAATAACCAAGATGGAATAAATTACCCAATGAAATTAAAAAGCAAATACCTGTAGTATGCAAAGAAAGTTAGCTGATACTCTATCAACCCGTCGATATACTGTACACATAAATTTGATACTGTATACATAATAAATCAACCAACGAGTCAATATTTAAGAATGAGCATTTTCCAAAACACCTTAGACAACAGCAGTTAATTAACCCCACGCTACTATATACAGTTTAACTAATTGCGCATAAACAGTTTGTTATTAGTGACCGTAAAAGATCATAGCAGATTCTATTTAATGGCCCTATTCATCAACACTTAAGTCTTAGGTTCTCACTGTTCAGTTAAGCGTTTCAGTAGAAATGATTAATACACTTATAAAACATAGCCTGAGTGATACACCTATGACTGCACACACGTCAGATCCGGGCGACGGAATTAGTGTCCTAGAACTGTGCTAAGGTAGTGATATATGATAAAATAAGTCCACGCTATGATTGATGTTCTTCGGAAATACACTGGTAATTCAGGTAGATGAATGGTATAACATATAATCAGGCTACATACACAACAGTATGCGGTGATCTGGTGCATTAATTGGCCTGGCCTTACAGACAAGCCAAACACTGCACAACTCCACAGAGACGAGATGCTTTCAACAGCTCAATTAAGCCAACACGACTGGTTTCTCCGGGACTAACAGGTGGCACACCTTACCAAGGTACAGAGAATCACACCCTTTGGATCGTTACTGTTTGTATGTTTGTTTATATGTTTGGAAGTATTTCTTCGCCTCAAAAATTATGGTCAACTGACATATATTCTAAGTAAGTCTAAACACTAAACAACGACTGTTCCCTATCGATTAAAATCCCTGGTATTCATTTATAGGCAGACGGAGCGACGCCTCGCCTACGCGGTTCCAAATTTCAAATGAAGAATTTTAATTCGCCACAAGAACAAATAATTAACATTAATTTGTCCACACTAATCGCTCTCTCAATTTCAACACACTAATGAAAATACTATAATTCGTCCAGAATCGGAGGGAAGACCTGATAATAAATTCACTCACTATCTCAACATTTGCTGTAAATCAGGAGGAACATAAATGTCAACGTGAAGATAGGCACTAATGAACTAAATTTAACCATAGATTGTACAATATATGACCAAAGACACAATCATGCACTGCCACTACGGTAATACACTGGAAGAGTGAAACCTGGCTATAAGAGTGACAGCCACAGGAGAATCAAGAAATTGTCATGACTAAGATCTTGACACACTCAACTTTATTAAGACAATAACAACTGCACTCTCCGAAATGCACCAGTACTGTCACCTCCGTAATACTTCAACACCTGTCACCTCCTTATACCACCAACACCTGTCACCTCCTTATATAATGCACCAACACCTACTGTACAGTACACTCTCCCTCCTGATACACCAACACCTACTGTACACTCTCCCTCCTCATACACCAACACCTACTGTACACTCTCCCTCCTCATACACCAACACCTACTGTACACTCTCCCTCCTGATACACCAGCACCTACTGTACACTTTCCCTCCAGATACACCAACACCTACTGTACACTCTCCCTCCTGATACACCAACACCTACTGTACACTTTCCCTCCTCATACACCAAAACCTGCTGTACACTCTCCCTCCTCATACATCAACACCTACTGCACACTCTCCCTCTTCCTACACCAACATCTAATGTACACTCTCCCTCCTGATACACCAACACCTACTGTAAACTTTCCCTCCTGATACACCAACACCTACTGTACACTTTACCTCCGAATACACCAACACCTACTGTACACTCTCCCTCCTGATACACCAACACCTACTGTACACTCTCCCTCCTGATACACCAACACCTACTGTACACTCTCCCTCCTGATACACCAACACCTACTGTACACTTTACCTCCGAATACACCAACACCTACTGTACACTCTCCCTCCTGATACACCAACACCTACTGTACACTCTCCCTCCTGATACACCAACTCCTACTGTACACTCTCCCTCTTCCTACACCAACACCTACTATACACTCTCGCTCCTGATACACCAACACCTACTGTACACTCTCCCTCCTCATACACCAACACCTACTATACACTCTCGCTCCTGATACACCAACACCTACTATACACTCTCCCTCCTGATACACCAACACCTACTGTACACTCTCCCTCCTGATACACCAACACCTACTGTACACTCTCCCTCCTGATACACCAACACCTAATGTACACTCTCCCTCCTGATACACCAACACCTACTGTACACTCTCCCTCCTGATACACCAACACCTACTGTACACTCTCCCTCCTGATACACCAACACCTACTGTACACTCTCCCTCCTGATACACCAACACTTAATGTACACTCCCCCTCCTGATACACCAACACCTACTGTACACTCTTCCTCCTCATACACCAACACCTACAGTACACTCTCCCTCCTGATACACCAACACCTACTGTACACTCTCCCTCCTGATACACCAACACTTAATGTACACTCCCCCTCCTGATACACCAACACCTACTGTACACTCTTCCTCCTCATACACCAACACCTACTGTACACTCCCCCTCCTGATACACCAACACCTACTGTACACTCTTCCTCCTCATGCACCAACACCTACTGTACAGTCTCCCTCTTCCTACACCAATACCTACTATACACTCTCCCTCCTGATACACCAACACCTACTGTACACTCTCCCTCCTGATACACCAACACTTACTGTACGCCCTCCCTCCTGATACACCAACACCTAATGTACACTCCCCCTCCTCATACACCAACACCTACTGTACACTCTCCCTCCTGATACACCAAAACCTACTGTACACTCTCCCTCCTGATACACCAACACCTACTGTACACTCTCCCTCCTCATACACCAACACCTACAGAGCACTTTCCCTCCTCATACACCAACACCTACTGTACACTCTCCTTCCTGATACACCAACACCTACAGTACACTCGCCCTCCTGATTAACCAACACCTACTGTACACTCTCCCTCTTAATACACCAACACCTACTATACACTCTCCTTCATGATACACCAACACCTACTGTACACTCTCCCTCTTCCTACACCAACACCTACTGTACACTCTCCCTGCTGATACACCAACACCTACTGTACACTCTCCCTCCTGATACACCAACACCTACAGTAAACTCTCCCGCCTGATACACCAACACCTACTGTACACTCCCCCTCTTGATACACCAACACCTACTGTACACTCTCCCTCGTGATACACCAACACCTACTGTACACTTTCCCTCCTCATACACCAACACCTACTGTGCACTCTCCCTCCTCATACACCAACACCTACTGTGCACTTTCCCTCCTCATACACCAACACCTACTGTGCACTCTCCTTCCTCATACACCAACACCTACTGTGCACTTTCCCTCCTCATACACCAACACCTACTGTACACTTTCCCTCCTCATACACCAACACCTACTGTGCACTCTCCCTCCTCATACACCAACACCTACTGTGCACTTTCCCTCCTGATACACCAACACCTACTGTACACTCTCCCTCCTGATACACCATCATCTACTCTACACTCTCCCTCCTGATACACCAACACCTACTGTACACTCTCCCTCCTGATACACCAACACCTACTGTACACTCTCCTTCCTGATACACCAACACCTAATGTACACTCTCCCTCCTGATACACCAACACGTACTGTACACTCTCCCTCCTCATACACCAACACCTACTGTACACTCTCCCTTCTGATACACCAACACCTAATGTACACTCTCCCTCCTGATACACCAACACGTACTGTACACTCTCCCTCCTCATACACCAACACCTACTGTACACTTTCCCTCCTCATACACCAACACCTACTGTACACTTTCCCTCCTCATACACCAACACCTACTGTACACTCTCCCTCCTGATACACCAACACCTACTGTACACTCTCCCTCCTGATACACCAACACCTACTGTATACTCTCCCTCGTCATACACCAACACCTACTGTAAACTCTCCCTCCTGATACACTAACACCTACTGTACACTCTCCCTCCTGATACACCAACACCTACTATACACTCTCCCTCCTGATACACTAACACCTACTGTACACTCCCCCTCCTGATACACCAACACCTACTGTACACTCTCCCTCCTGATACACCAACACCTACTGTACACTCTCCCTTCTGATACACTAACACCTACTGTACACTCCCCCTCCTGATACACCAACACCTACTGTACACTCTCCCTCCTGATACACCAACACCTACTATACACTCTCCCTCCTGATACACCAACACCTACTGTACACTCTCCCTCCTGATACACCAACACCTACTGTACACTCTCCTTCCTGATACACCAACACCTACTATACACTCTCCCTCCTGATACACCAACACTTACTGTACGCTCTCCCTCCTGATACACCAACACCTAATGTACACTCCCCCTCCTGATACACCAAAACCTACTGTACATTCTCCCTCCTGATACACCAACACCGACTGTACACTCTCCCTCCTCATACACCAACACCTACAGTGCACTTTCCCTCCTCATACACCAACACCTACTGTACACTCTCCTTCCTCATACACCAACACCTACTGTACACTCGCCCTCCTGATAAACCAACACCTACTATACACTCTCCCTCATGATACACCAACACCTACTGTAAACTCTCCCTCCTGATACACCAACGCCTACTGTACACTCTCCCTCTTCCTACACCAACATCTACTGTACACTCTCCCTGCTGATACACCAACACCTACTGTAAACTCTCCCTCCTGATACACCAACACCTACTGTACACTCTCCCTCCTGATACACCAACACCCACTGTACACTCTCCCTCCTGATACACCAACACCTACTGTGCACTTTCCCTCCTCATACACCACCACCTACTGTACACTCTACTTCCTGATACACCAACACCCACTGTACACTCTCCCTCCTGATACACCAACACCTACTGTACACTCTCCCTCCTGATACACCAACACCTACTGTGCACTTCCCTCCTCATACACCACCACCTACTGTACACTCTACTTCCTGATACACCAACACCTACTGTACACTCCCCCTCTTGATACACCAACACCCACTGTACACTCTCCCTCCTGATACACCACCACCTACTGTACACTCTCCCTCCTGATACACCAACACCTACTGTACACTCTCCTTCCTGATACACCAACACCTAATGTACACTCTCCCTCCTGATACACCAACACGTACTGTACACTCTCCCTCCTCATACACCAACACCTACTGTACACTCTCCCTTCTGATAAACCAACACTTACTGTACACTCTCCCTCCTCATACACCAACACCTACTGTACACTCTCCCTCCTGATACACTAACACCAACTGTACACTCCCCCTCCTGATACACCAACACCTACTGTACACTCTCCCTCCTGATACACCAACACCTACTGTACACTCTCCCTCCTCATACACCAACACCTACTGTACACTCTCCCTCCTGATACACCAACACCTACTGTACACTCTCCCTCCTGATACACGAAAACCTACTGTACACTCTCCCTCCTGATACACCAACACCTACTGTACACTCTCCCTCCTCATACACCAACACCTACTGTACACTCTCCCTCCTCATACACCAACACCTACTGTACACTCTCCCTCCTGATACACCAACACCTACTGTACACTCTCCCTCCTGATACACCAACACCTGCTGTACACTCTCCTTCCTCATACACCAACACCTACTGTACACTCGCCCTCCTGATACACAAACACGTACTGTACACTCTCCCTCTTCCTACACCAACACCTACTATACACTCTCCCTCCTGATACACAAACACGTACTGTACACTCTCCCTCTTGATACACCAACACCTACTGTACACTCTCCCTCTTCCTACACCAACACCTACTGTACACTCTCCCTGCTGATACACCAACACCTACTGTACACTTTCCCTCCTGATACACCAACACCTACTGTACACTTTCCCTCCTCATACACCAACACCTACTGTACACTCTCCCTCCTGATACACCAACACCTACTGTAAACTCTCCCTCCTGATACACCAACGCCTACTGTACACTCTCCCTCCTGATACACCAACACCCACTGTACACTCTCCCTCCTGATACACCAACACCGACAGTAAACTCTCCCGCCTGATACACCAACACCTACTGTACACTTTCCCTCCTCATACACCAACACCTACTATGCACTCTCCCTCCTCATACACCAACACCTACTGTGCACTTTCCCTCCTCATACACCAACACCTACTGTGCACTTTCCCTCCTCATACACCAACACCTACTGTACACTCTCCCTCCTGATACACCATCACCTACTCTACACTCTCCCTCCTGATACACCAACACCTACTGTACACTCTCCCTCCTGATACACCAACACCTACTGTACACTCTCCCTCCTGATACACCAACACCTACTGTACACTCTCCCTCCTGATACACCAACACCTACTGTGCACTTTCCCTCCTCATACACCACCACCAACTGTACACTCTCCCTCCTGATACACCAACACCTACTGTACACTCTCCTTCCTGATACACCAACACCTAATGTACACTCTCCCTCCTGATACACCAACACCTACTGTACACTCTCCCTTCTGATAAACCAACACGTACTGTACACTCTCCCTCCTGATACACAACACCTACTGTACACTTTTCCTCCTGATATACCAAAACCTACTGTACACTTTCCCTCCTGATATACCAAAACCTACTGTACAATCTCCCTCCTGATACACCAACACCTACTGTACACTCTCCCTCCTGATACACCAACACCTACTATGCACTCTCCCTCCTGATACACCAACACCTACTGTACACTATCCCTCCTGATACACCAACACTTACTGTACCCTCTCCCTCCTCATACACCAACACCTACTGTACACTCTCCCTCCTGATACACCAACACCTACTGTACACTCTCCCTCCTCATACACCAACACCTACTGTACACTCTCCCTCCTGATACACCAACACCTACTGTACACTTTCCCTCCTCATACACCAACACCTACTGTACACTCTCCCTCCTGATACACCAACACCTACTGTACACTTTCCCTCCTCATACACCAACACCTACTGTGCACTCTCCCTCCTCATACACCAACACCTACTGTGCACTTTCCCTCCTCATACACCTACACCTACTGTACACTCTCCTTCCTGATACACCATCACCTACTCTACACTCTCCCTCCTGATACACCAACACCTACTGTACACTCTCCCTCCTGATACACCAACACCTACTGTGCACTTTCCCTCCTCATACACCAACACCTAATGTACACTCTCCCTCCTGATACACCAACACCTACTGTACACTCTCCTTCCTGATACACCAACACCTAATGTACACTCTCCCTCCTGATACACCAACACGTACTGTACACTCTCCCTCCTGATACACCAACACGTACTGTACACTCTCCCTCCTGATACACCAACACCTACTGTGCACTTTCCCTCCTCATACACCAACACCTAATGTACACTCTCCCTCCTGATACACCAACACCTACTGTACACTCTCCTTCCTGATACACCAACACCTAATGTACACTCTCCCTCCTGATACACCAACACGTACTGTACACTCTCCCTCCTGATACACCAACACCTACTGTACACTCTCCTTCCTGATACACCAACACCTAATGTACACTCTCCCTCCTGATACACCAACACCTACTGTACACTCTCCCTCCTGATACACCAACGCCTACAGTGCACTTTCCCTCCTCATACACAAACACCTACTGTACGCTCTCCCTCCTGATACACCAACACCTACTGTACACTCTCCCTCCTGATACACCAACACCTACTGTACACTCTCCCTCCTCATACACCAAAACCTACTGTACCCTCCCCCTCCTGATACACTAACACCTACTGTACACTCCCCCTCCTGATACACCAACACCTACTGTACACTCTCCCTCCTCATACACCAACACCTACTGTACACTCTCCCTCCTCATACACCAAAACCTACTGTACCCTCCCCCTCCTGATACACTAACACCTACTGTACACTCCCCCTCCTGATACACCAACACCTACTGTACACTCCCCCTCCTCATACACCAACACCTACTGTACACTCTCCCTCCTGATACACCAACACCTACTGTACACTCTCCCTCCTGATACAACAACACCTACTGTACACTCTCCCTCTTCCCACACCAACACCTACTGTACACTCTCCTCCTGATACACCAACACCTACTGTACACTCTCCCTCCTGATACAACAACACCTACTATACACACTCCCTCCTGATGCACCAACACCTACTGTACACTCTCCCTCCTGATACACCAACATCTACTGTACATTCTCCTCCTGATACACCAACACCTACTGTACACTCTCCCTCCTGATACAACAACACCTACTGTACACTCTCCCTCTTCCTACACCAACACCTACTGTACACTCTCCCTCCTGATACACCAACACCTACTGTACACTCTCCCTCCTGATACACCAAAACCTACTGTACACTCTCCCTCCTGATACATGTAGTGATGGGTTGTCAGACCACAGCTTACATCTCAGAAACAGTCCAGACTTGACCCGACATTAGGAGGGTCAAGTGTAGGTTAACTCTCACGGCTGACCAAGAGTTTTAAATCAGCCAGGCTACCCTCCCATGTCACACGGCCCCAACAAACATGTAAGAAGGCACCTGCCCACAATAACCTACATCCCAGAAGAAGTCCAGACCTGACCTCACATTAGCCAGGTCAAATGTAAGAAGACCCTTCGCCGCCCCCCCCCCCCCCCCGATCAGCTCAAACCTGACGGCTCGCCTCCCAATATATAGGACGTTCTAGTCCTCCTTCTCCCCAGAGAGAGGGAGACAGAGAGAGAGAGTGTCTTGTAACCAAGAAGGGCCAGCTACCACGTCCAGAGTCCTGCTCGAGAGAAGTCAGGGGCCGGAGGCAAGCCGCCTCCGGTCGCCTCCGGTCAGGAGCGAGTTGCCCTCGACACACCGGTACCCAGCTAAGCAGTCTCCCATAGAGACAGAGAGAGAGAGAGAGAGTGTGTCTTGTAACAAGGAAGGGCCAGCTACGACGTCCCCAGTCCTGCTCGAGAGAAGTCAGGGGCCGGAGGCAAGCCGCCTCCGGTCGCCTCAGGTCGCCTCCGGTCAGGACCGAGACTTCCCTCCGGCGCCCAGCTAAGCAGTCTCCCATAGAGACAACCCAGGACCACTTGCTAGGCCTCCCCTAGGTCACGTGAGTTTTTGTCAGAGCTTTCCATGGGATGAGTTACTTACGTGGGAAGTGTATTCATTTCATGTTCGTGTCCGAGAATCAGTGTCTAGTAACGTAATATGATGTCCTAGTAACGTAAGCATAATGTCCTAGTAACTACAATAGAAGGTGTTATTAATGTGTCCATGTCATGTTCGTAATTAATACAGAGTTGTAACGAAGCGGTGTTTGAGAAGTCGCCCTTAAGACGTAATAGATGACCATTGACATATATAAGATAAGATAAGTGTAAATATCTATCACAGCCACGCTACCAAAGTCTTCCTCTCTTTTATACTCTTATACTATCAATATTCTACCTATATGTAATCTTCTTCATGTGAGATTTGTTTCATTATATAGGTGGCAGCGAACTATACGTTACCCCACGCCTTCCTCGTCTTGTTATAGGTGACAGCGAACTATACGTTAATCCACGCCCTCCTCGATTAGTCATTACAATGGTGGCAGCGCACTTAACGTAAAACTCACGCCTCTTCCCTTTAGTGTTCAGTACAGTGGCAGTTAGAATCTTTTGAAGTAATCTCGTAACTATCTTGACGAAGCAGGCAGTACAAGGGTGGTTGCATTCATAACATTATATTGATGGCAGCGTACTATAACGTTAACTCACGCCCTCCTCGTCCCTTGTTATTGGTAACAGTGTACTTAACGTAAATCCATGCCCTCCCTCATTTAGCCATAACACCTGGCTCGTTGTTTGAGTATTGTTCGAAAGTACGTGATAAGGAGTTCCTGCATAGTAGCGTGAAAAGTGTCCTAGTTTGTCACCGTTACAGCTCAAGTAAATGTCCCTCGTCGTGGTATGCGCGAATTTTTTCTAGAAATATGTTCAGTGCTTAACGTGATTTCTCAGTGTCCCCCGCGATCTGTGACATTCTCAGTTGCCCAAGTGTAGTTTGATTGTTGGTCAGTGTTGAACGTAGAAATTGTTTCAGTTATGAAAGCGGTGTCTGTACTGTTATAACTTAACATGTCTTTTAACCTACGTACATCCTCCTCCCTGTCCTAATTCTCACCTCACCCTCCTTACCCTTCCTCCCATCCCTGCCCCGCCCTGCCCCGCCCCGCCGTTCCGTGCCCCGCCCCGCAAAGCCCCGGCCTGGCCTGATCAACCATGCCTCGGCTCCCCCCCCCCACCTCAGCCGCCACGCCTCGCCCCACCCCGCCCCGCGCCGGCCTGGCCAGCCGCGTCCCACTTGCCTCCGTCCTTACCTGACCCGCCTCACCGCGTAAGACCTCACTAATCCCCCGTCTTTTGTCCCGTAAGCTATATGTTGATGATGATGGTTAACATAAAGTAATATTGCGATGAATGCAGAGCTTCACTCAGTGGATTTTTATGCTAGTATGATTTGTAATGTACTCTGATGCGTAGTGATAAATAATATTCAATGTAGTGAGCAGAGCTTCACTCCCCGACCCAGCCTAATGAGAATATTGTCGTGACGGAAACTATAGTTGCCAAACATTGACGTAACGTATAAAGTAAATACTTGTTTTTCTTTACGGATACACTTCCAACTAATCCATCATCCCTTTCGGATTGTTTCTGTCAAATGTCACACACAGTACCGCCCCATGGCTAGCCGGAATCCGACCACAGCACATATAAGAAGAGAAGAAGCAGCGTGAGGAATGCAGCGTGATGAATGCAGCACCACACCCGCCACACACCACCCCACTTCTTTCAAGTCCTACCTGGTCTAGGATTAAGAAGATTTTATATTTTTCTACTTTAGGAAGTTAAGGAGTGTGGAATGCAGCGCCACACAACGAACCCTGGTGAGCCCAGCCAGGGAGGGATTCACCACTGTGGAAGGTGTAAGACAGGACGGTCTTTGGTCTCGCCGACGCTCACGTACGGAGGGCGAGCCCTGGTCCGCGGAACCTGCCTTACAGTCATCTAAGGAGACGACAGCCCAAGCAGTGGACCGGCTTTCATCCCGGCCGGAGGGGCCCGACGGCAGATGAACAGAAAATCGTCTGGAATATGTTAGAAGAAATACAGATGGAGCAGAAAAATTCATCTGGAATATGACGGAAGACGAAGATGTATAAAGAAACGCAGATGAACAGAAAAATCGTCTGGAACATGAAAATGAAGATGTATAAAGAAACGCAGATGAGCAGAAAATTCATCTGGAATATGAAAATGCTCTAAACGTAGAGGAAGCGCAGGTGAACAGAAAAATCATCTGGAATATTATAGAAACCAGGAGGAAGTGAGAAGAAGTCAGATGTGGTGACACGACCTACAAGGTGCGGTATTGAAGAAAGAAAAACGTGCTATGTGAAGACAGAAGACGTCCTGTGCTGACATCGGAAGAAAGTCGAAGATGAAAAGGTGGATAATCAGAAGGACCAATCGACTACCGCTGTTGTGCTGCCGGCATTCCTTATTTTCAGATACCAGCTGGATGGAGGACTTGAGCCATGCTGGACCACACAAATGTACTGATGTTGTTGATGTTGCTGATGTGTAATAAAAAGATATAACACCCTAACATGTGAAGTAGGAGCATTTTTTTGTGTATTTCGAAGTATTTAATTCTCTGATTTTTGTTAACATGTACTACAAAGAATGTTTTTTTTAGTCACTTTTTCTATGAGTTCATTTGATCAATGTTTTGCATTACGAAACACAATGTTGTAGCCATTTACTGACTGAGATGAATTATTATTTTGACACGGCCTGGTTAGGCAATGTAACACATGTTTTTGTTTGTAGAATGTGATTTGCAAGTTTGCCTCGGACACTATGCTAGATATGAAGGATCTTTAGATCACTCTATGTTCACTTACTGAGTATGTATTTTTTTTTTCTCCTGTCATAGAAGTTTTAATCTTGGCGGGAGGTATAGTAAGCTTTGTCAGATCAAACTATGCCAGTAGAAAAACACACATCTCTAGTGTTATAATTTATAAAACGTAAGGATGCATTATCGCCTCAGGGACCATATTAAATACTGCACATGATGTTACTGTCTACTTTAAATGTGTCATCAGTTCTCTGAGCATGAAAGCTTTGGTCTTGGCGGGAGGTGTAGTGATGGGTTGTCAGACCACAGCTTACATCTCAGAAACAGTCCAGACTTGACCCGACATTAGGGAGGTCAAGTGTAGGGTAACTCTCACGGCTGACCAAGGGTTATAAATCAGCCAGGCTCCCCTCCTATGTCACACGGCCCCAACAAACATGTAAGAAGGCACCTGCCCACTCTCTCCCAATATACACAATAACCTACATCCCAGAAGAAGTCCAGACCTGACCTCACATTAGCCAGGTCAAATGTAAGAAGACCCTTCGCCGCCCCCCCCCCCCCCCCCCCCGATCAGCTCAAACCTGACGGCTCGCCTCCCAATATATAGGACGTTCTAGTCCTCCATCTCCCCAGAGAGAGAGAGACAGAGAGAGAGAGAGTGTCTTGTAACCAAGAAGGGCCAGCTACCACGTCTTGAGTCCTGCTCGAGAGAAGTCAGGGGCCGGAGGCAAGCCGCCTCCGGTCAGGAGCGAGTTGCTCTCGACACACCGGTGCCCAGCTAAGCAGTCTCCCATAGAGACAGAGAGAGAGAGAGAGAGTGTGTCTTGTAACAAGGAAGGGCCAGCTACGACTTCCCCAGTCCTGCTCGAGAGAAGTCAGGGGCCGGAGGCAAGCCGCCTCCGGTCGCCTCCGGTCAGGACCGAGACTTCCCTCCGGCGCCCAGCTAAGCAGTCTCCCATAGAGACAACCCAGGACCACCTGCTATGCCTCCCCTAGGTCACGTGAGTTTTTGTCAGAGCTTTCCATGGGATGAGTTACTTACGTGGGAAGTGTATTCATTTCATGTTCGTGTCCGAGAATCAGTGTCTAGTAACGTAATATGATGTCCTAGTAACGTAAACATAATGTCCTAGTAACTTCAATAGAAGATGTTATTAATGTGTCCATGTCATGTTCGTAATTAATAAAGAGTTGTAACGAAGCGGTGTTTGAGAAGTCGCCCTTAAGACGTAATAGATGACCATTGACATATATAAGATAAGATAGTGTAAATATCTATCACGGCCACGCTACCAAAGTCTTCCTCTCTTTTATACTCTTATACTATCAATATTCTACCTATATGTAATCTTCTTCATGTGAGATTTGTCTCATTATATACACCAACACCTACTGTACACTCTCCCTCCTGATACACTAACACCTATCGTACACTCTCTCTCCTGATACACCAACGCCTACTGTACACTCTCCCTCCTGATACACCAACACCTACTGTATGCTCTCCCTCCTGATACACCAACACCTACTGTACACTCTCCCTCCTCATACACCAACACCTACTGTACACTCTCCCTCCTGATACAAAATCACCTACTGTACACTCTCCCTCCTGATACCCTAACACCTACTGTACACTCTCCCTCTTCCTACACCAATACCATATTGTAAACTCTCCCTCCTGATACACCAACACCTACTGTACACTTTCCCTCCTGATACACCAACACCTACTGTACACTCTCCCTCCTGATACACCAACACCTACTGTGCACTCTCCCTCCTGATACACCAACACCTACTGTACACTCTCCCTCCTCATACACCAACGCCTACTGTACACTCTCCCTCCTCATACACCAAAACCCACTGTACACTCTCCCTCCTGATACACCAACACCGACTGTACACTCTCCCTCCTCATACACCAACACCTACTGTACACTCTCCCTCCTGATACAAAAACACCTACTGTACACTCTCCCTCCTGATACACCAACACCTACTGTACACTCTCCCTCCTGATACACCAACTCCTACTGTACACTCTCCCTCCTGATACACCAACACCTACTGTACACTCTCCCTCCTGATACACCAACACCTACTGTACACTCTCCCTCCTGATACACCAACACCTACTGTACACTTTCCCTCCTAATACACCAACACCTACTGTACACTCTCCCTCCTGATACACCAACACCTACTGTACACTCTCCCTCCTGATACACCAACACCTACTGTACACTCTCCCTCCTGATACACCAACACCTACTGTACACTCTCCCTCCTGATACACCAACACCTACTGTACACTCTCCCTCCTGATACACCAACACCTACTGTACACTCTCCCTCCTGATACACCAACACCTACTGTACACTCTCCCTCCTGATACCCTAACACCTACTGTACACTCTCCCTCCTGATACACCAGCACCTACTGTACACTTTCCCTCCTGATACACCAACACCTACTGTACACTCTCCCTCCTGATACACCAACACCTACTGTACACTTTCCCTCCTGATACACCAACACCTACTGTACACTCTCCCTCCTGATACACCAACACACACTGTACTGAGTGTACTCTCTCCCTCTTCCTACAGCAACATCCACTGTACACTGTCACCTGTTACTTTAATCAGCGTATAAGCTTAGGACATTTAAGCCTCTGAATATCTTATGCACATAATAGTTAAAGATTGCAACAAAGATCAGGAGTTTTTATTTTAATAACAACTTGGTCTCCCTACTGTCTCGTTAATGATGTTAAAACAGGAGTGTGCGCTCGAGTGTGATGGTTTAGTACTAAATCAGGTGATGCTTAGATTGAAAATAATTCCCTGTTGTGTGGGACTGATAAGCTTCGAGTGAGTGTTGTTGTTGTTGTTTACATAAACTTCCAGGGAGGCAGCCGTCCATTAGAACTCTCCAGTTATTACAATCCCAAGGAGTTTAGATGTGCTTGTTGGTATAGATTTCGATATGTTGTATCTCTTGTATGGAAATACGGAGCTGTTTTATAGAAAGTGCTTGTGTGCGATTATTTTATACGAATCATGAGTTTCTTCACCCTCGCCCCCTCTTCTGCAAGCTGAATCTTTACCGGATTGCTGCCAACTTAAATATTTTTGTTCATATCAAGTTTATATAACAATACATGTGTGCTGCCCTCTTTCTGATTGCTTTGATTGCTAGTTAATCCCTTCAGTACGATGTATTCTTATCTATTTTATGCTGACTACCGCCAGACGATTTTATTCAGCTGGGGAAGTTCCTAGTAGACGGGTTAAGCAAAACTTTGCTGATTCTACAAGACATAGATTCAAACATATCCATAATCCATTTCCTCATAAATGCCCCCTTTTGCAAGGAACACCTTACTTAGAACATGAATTCATCCCTGTCTCATCGTATATTGTAACTTAATTTTCATCATAATAAAGGGAACCCCATTGGAATTGTCAAAGTGTTATTTTGCAATGAAATCTCTCTCAACTGATATGCACTTTCAATCCTCACCCCCAGTACCCTGTCCCCCTCCCCCATAAAGACACCTACCCCAAAACCCCCCCTCCCCTCTACCTCTCTTTGACAAGAGATTGCTTCGAACTCACTCTTCAGAATTCGGGGTTCACACCTCAGGGAAAGAGAGCATTGGTAACTCTAAGTGGTAAACGCGGGAGTGGAGCCACAAGTACGTAAACATCAGAACAAGGGGCAAATGAACTCTCTGATGCAGCTGCACCTACAAATATAACGAAACGAATTGACAAAATTCATTGATTGATTGATTGTGGTAATTGCCTCCCTGGCGACGCAACAGCTTAGGTCATATGTCGCCGAATTAAAATAAAGGCTTAAAAGACTAAAATCAAATAATGCAAAGGTAAAAAACATAAGTAACAAATAACATAGAACTTTCGAAAAAAATAAACGTTACTAGATAAAACTCAAAGCTTGTGTAGAAGGCCGGCTTCCTCCACAAAGGAGAGGACGTCCTTTCCCACCCCACTCCCCCCACCAGCACCAAAGAGAGACGGCAAGACCCGTCTCCCCCCGACATTGGGATAGGTGCTTACTCAGAAGATATCTGAGACTGGGGCACTCCATCAAGAGGTGCCGAACAGTCAATGGGACAAAGCATGGATCACTCAAGTAAAAGTACATAAATATAAAGTACTTTTAAATACTCAAATCCTCCAGAAAATTACTTTGAATAAAATAAGGAAGTACTGCTGCTTTATTGCTGGGCATCTGTCCCACACCTCCCACATTCTCACACCTTCCACAATCCCACATTGCCACTCCTCCCACATCTTCCTTGGAAAAATCAGGTGACATACAGGTGATGGGAAAAGAAGAATGACAAGAGATGCAAGAAAACATAAAAAGACTTAAAACTTGACAGCAACTTGACAGCATCCACTGCTGAAGTGAACGAAGACAATATTGAACATCAACTACAGGTAATAAAAGAAGACGAGGCATCAGTCAACCAACAACCTCAGTGATCTACCCCATTAAAGATTTTTTACTTATTAATTACTTCCATGTTGCCATCGGCCACTATATACAGTACACCGTTGTCTATAACCATCTCTAGAATTTCATTTCACTGAATTCCGACAACATACGAAGTGTTCTTTGACATTAAATGAATTGTGTGAATAGTTGCTATATTCCTCATCATTGAACACCAAATTTTCGTAAATCGTAACTAGACTTAGTCTATACTGACCATGAGAAACATTAATATATCTTGTGTCACTTTATCCTGTGCCACCTTCTCCGAGTACCCACCACCATTAGGGTGTGTGAATTTTGTCAACATGTTAAAAATCAAATTTGGTAGTCAAAATATTGTGCCTCTTTATGTCTAAACTTGAGATTAGCAAACAAAAATGAATTGAAATAACCCTCACCTACATCAATTATACCTTAAAGTTTCAAATATCAGTATTTCAACAAATTAATGAGACTTGATTAGAATTATTCACTTGATATTAACTAATCTCATGTAAGCATATGGATTATGGAGTATTTTATGGTTCTATAGCTTGTGTACAATATGCATGTCAGAACATGAACATGAACAGGCTCTCCGTGTGGGACAGTTTAATTCTTGTTTTGACTTGTACCAAGCGTGAGGATAAGGCGCCCGGCTCACTCTCCTTCTAGATATCATAGACGGTGGTTTGCTCTCATTGCACTTGCACCTACTCTACCAGACGAATTCTACATTTTAATTATTGTAATTATTGATTGTCGCAGTTACTTATATCATTGTATAAAACATTATGTTCTAAGAAATTATTATGTTATTTCTGTTACAGCATTTTTGATAAACAAATTGATATTTTTTGAAACAACAATTGAATTATGAAACATTGAAATATTTTTCTATTTGTCAGATAGTGTGAAGATGTCAAAATTGAAGACAAGAAGTCAGTTGTCAACCCACTTGAGCCTGCTAGTTGGTAAAGGGAAGGAGCTTCCTGTATCAGAACTTCCAACAGTGAGAGACATGCTAAGATTAGGGTTACTCCTTCGAGAAAAAAATGCAAAGGACAGAAGGAACTATACAGATAAAGAACTCATAAATGACATGATAGTCCCTCTTCTGCATCAATGGACAAAAGCTAATGCACTATTCAAACCACCTGTGATTAATCAGTGTCGAACTATTGAGCTAAAACTAACGAAATTATGGCACAAAGCAGTTGAAACATCACTTGGTAAAGGAAACTTGGCCAGGAAAAATGAATTTCTGCACACACTTGATACTCTGTTTGACATTTTGACCTGCAAGTGCTCCATACAATTATGTTCTGAATCCAACTGTTCTCACTCAGGTAAGAGAGAAAATAATTCCCACATTGATTGTGGTTGTCCTCGTGAAAAGAAGATCCCTGTTTTAGAGCTTGAATTTATAAAGGCACAGAGGACAAAGGCAGAAGGCCAAGGAAGTATGCAAATGGGTTCAATAGATTATTCAGAAACAAAGAAGCAGATTGCTAATGCCAAGAAGAGAGAACAAATCCGAGAGAGGGAACAAAAGAAGAAAATGAAGAGTGAAGAAGCCATCCAAAGAGAGGAAGAGCTGTGTCAAGATGTTTATCACTTCTTTGATAGTTCTTCTGATGAACAGGAAGCAACATCAGATGATAGTTCCAAAGAGCCATCTGAACCTTTACCAAAGAAAATGAAATACAACACAAGAAATATTTCAAACATTGCTTTAGCTAGTATTCGCCACCATGCTGGACTTCGTGAGGCAGCAGAAATTGCAACTGCCGCTTGGATAGATGCAGGCCTCATCAGCCGAGAGGATGTATCTTTGGTGATAGATCATAATAAAATTAGAAGAGCACAAGAAAAAATAATGAAGGAAATATCTGATCAGCATGAAAAAGATTTAAGCGAGGGAGGGCTCTCCTGTCTTTTGCTTGATGGAAGAATAGATGACACAAAAGTTTTGCTAGAAGTAGAGGGAGTGAACAGAAAGTTTCCAGGTCTCATCAAAGAAGAACACTACTCTGTCTGTTCTGAGCCTGGTGGTCGGTTTTTGTTTCACTTTGCTCCCGAAACTGAAGTAGAAGGGAAGAAACATGCAGAGGTCATTGCTGATCATATTTTGTGTTGGGTTCAGGAGAGAGGACTTGGCAGTTCACTGCAGGCTGTTGGTGGAGATTCAACTGCAGTGAACACCGGATGGCAGGGGGGTGTAATGACGCATTTAGAGAAAAAACTAGGAAGAAGACTTGTTTGGATTGTATGTGATTTACATACAGGCGAGCTACCTCTTCGTCATCTCATCCAGGAACTTGATGGTCCTACAAAGAGCAACAACAAGTGGTCAGGTCCCCTTGGCATCATGCTGGATGAAGCAACACAACTAGAAATAAATACAACCTTTCCAAAGGTCGAAGTTGGCCCTCCCCTTCCGGCGTTGTCTGAAGGAGTCATCAAAGATCTCAGCACAGATCAATCCTATGCTTATCGTATTGCCCAAGCAATAAGATCAGGAGAAGTGCCCCAGTCATTGGCTCTCTTCGTTTCTGCAGGATTTGGATTTCCAAACACGAATTGAAGGGCAAAGTGCTGAAGAATTTGAGGTTAATTGTTGAATTTATTATTGGAGTTTATCTTCCCCAGTGGTTTAGTGTGAAACTTAATCCTATGTGGGTGGATGGGCCCAATCACCTTTTGTTTCAATTGCAGCTAGTAAGAACACAGAGGAAGGTAGTGAGGGACATCGTGTTACCTGTGGCAAGAAGGTCCGCTTGGTATGCTCGATCAGAAGCAGTTTTGCAAGCAATGCTTTGCAGTCAATGTACCAATCTCCGAACCGAGGCTGTAGAAGTCATTCTAAAGATTAGAGGAACGCTAATAGATGACGACCAGTTGGGAGACTGTTCGTTTCATTCAAGAAAAGTTCCCCCAATAAACGTCAATGCCACCAAATTGTCAGAATTGGTTGACTTGAGTTTGGAAGTCTTAGAGCCACCATTGACAACAAGTCTAACTAGCCAAGAATTGAGAAACCTTAAAGAGACTCCAATGCAGGTGCCGAAGTGGCCTTCCCACACTCAAAGTGTGGAGAGATGTGTGAAAATGGTCACAGAAGCAGCGGGCCATGTTTACAGCCACGAGAGGCGAGAAGGTTACATCAAAGCACAAATAGCAAGCAGACTACTGATGACAAGAAACCAAAGCAAAGAGAGTATGAAGGCATTGGTTACTTTCAAATAGACTACGGATAATAAAATATAATAATTTGAAACTTGAAACAGTAACATGTGTGCAAACGCTGGTTATGTTATAAATTCACAAATATGTACATTTAAAAATCCATTTGATGTAGGTAGGATTTATTATAGAAAAAAATTTATGCCAGAATATTGTTTTGCATGCTTAAAGACTACAATAAATTGCTACCAAATTACTCGATTTTCAATTTAGCCAGTTCACCCCCTAAATTGACACACCCTAACCACCATACTGTACTCTTGTATTAAGTAAACAATCCTCCTCAATCTCAGTATGTTGGTATTTCCTATTTGGTTCAAGTTAACATTATCATAAATAACGTTATTGCCTCCTATCTGCTCTATTATATGGTCACCTTTGTAGTTAACCTCTGACCATTAATACTCGGACCTGTGGGTGAGGTCAGAGCCAGACTCGGGTAGGGAACTGTCTGTGTAGAATCAGTTGTAAGGGAAAGGTTTATACTTTATACTGACGCTTCCAAAACTAGAAAGACAGGTATAAATTTTTACCACTTGTTCTTATGGTGACCTGAATATAACTCCAAGAACAAGAGTTCCCCTTCTACTACTTATATCCGCCCATATAGTCTCTAAATTATTTATAGTTTTTATTTTTGTTTAATACAAGATAACATAACTCATGACAGGAGAATGGCGAAACTCATGACAGGAGAATGGCGTAACTCATGACAGGAGAATGGCGTAACTCATGACAAAAAAACACCAACTCGCAACGGTAGGAGCGTTAAGGCAGCGGTTACTGGGCACTTTTCCTCCAAACATGTTTGGCAAACACGGTCCGGCCAGCAAATCAAAGAGACGTTTTGCGTCACACTGGGATGTTTTGTTGGCGCGTCTGCTCAACGCAACGAAAACAACAGCAAAGCATCTAGACGACGTCCGCCATGGATCCCGTTACTACAGTTGAGGCCTTGCAGGATTGTGCTATAATTCTTCAATTGCTGAAGCAAGTGAGGCGTCTGCAAAAGCTAAAGAAAAGACAACGGATGCGTCGTAAAGTTTCTTTAAAAGTGGCGGCGGCAGGCTATTCAAAGACCTTGAATAATGATTTAATAATACTAAAGAACTTTTAAATAAGAAATGAAGAGAAATATGTCACAGTTTATGTGTCATATTTTAAATTATTATTGTTTCATGATTTATTTAAATTTTTACTAGAAATTATATGAAGTTCATTTGAGGACTAATCAGGCCAGCAAAGATCCCCGTCAAACCATTGTCCATTTCTAGCAACAGCTGAAATCCTGCTGCTTGTTGGGCGTTTAAGCCAACTGCCAGCAAAACGGGCAACATATTTGGAGGAAAGTACCCAGTGTGCCGCCCCCTTTAGAGAGCAACAATTAACAGTACTGTCGTCCATTAGTGAAAAACAATAACAGAGGGCAGAAACGGCCCCCAAAGGCAACAGAAATGACCCATAAGCAACAGAAACGGCCAACAAGCAACAGAAATGATCCACAAGCAACAGAAAGCGCCCACAGAAGCAAGTGAAATGACCCACAGAAGCAACAAATGCCCACGTGGACAACAGAGGCCAACACACACAACAACGGTAAGAACATTTTAGGAGTTACAGTAACAGTTTCGTTAGCCAAGAGCAACATGGAGTAGCAACAGACACAAAGAGGTGGAACCGAACGACTCTTGTATTACTTAAAACCAACAGAAACGGCCAGCCAATATCAAGAGAAATACCTCCACGAAGACTAACAGAAATACCTCCATCAATAACAAAAGAAATACCTCCAACAATAACAACAGTAATACCTCCACGAATCAAAACTAACAAGAACAGCCCCGTTAGTTTACAGTACCAATAGGTTACTGTTCTCCTTAAGTGTACTACCACACTGTAAGGTCACTACCAACACTTAACTACCACACTGTAAGGTCACTACCAACACTTTACTATCACACCATAACTTACTACCACACTGTAGGGTCACTACCAACACTTAACTACCACACAATAACTTACTACCACACTATAAGGTTACTACCAACACTTTACTACCACACAATAACTTACTACCACACTATAAGGTCACTACCAACACTCAACTACCACACAATAACTTACTACCACACTGTAAGGTCACTACCAACACTTAACTACCACACAATAACTTACTACCACACTATAAGGTCACTACCAACACTTAACTACTTACACTATAACTACCACACTGTAAGGTCGCTACCAACACTTTGCTTGGTGACCCACAACTGCACATTCTCCCAGCACCTCTAGACCGTACAGCAGGTCACCAGCACACTACTAGTGGTGAAGGCGAGGGGATGGGTGCACACAGATGTCGTGTGTGACAACATCTGCAACCAAAACACTGCCAATGAGATTCGAGCCACTCTCATTGACCTTGGTCTGGCTACAAAGATCGGAGGATTCGTCCGATACTCCCCCGGAACAGTGACACCCTCCTACATGGCCCCTGAGGTGGTCAAGTACCCCCCACTGCCCCACCAGGTGGGTGTATACAGCGCGGGCCACCTTTGGCAGTTTGTTGTTAATAACAACGTACACAATCTTACCCGTGACGTACAATGATGGGTGAGCCACACCATCAAACCCCGACCCTAACCACAAAAACTGTTTGGAAGTTCTGTCGCGGCTTTTGGATGTAACGACATGAATCCATAGTGTGTCACCCCAGCGGCAGCGATCACATTCCTCTGTTAAGTGAAGCTACCAGCCAGCGAAATGCTAGGCTGAATCATGTTTGAGGCGCTACTTCAAGAAAACACAAACTCAAAGACGCCATTATTCAGCGCCTCCCCCACCTTGATGAATCGTCGTAACAAGATTTATTCCTTGAACCCAGAAACATATAAAACCTGTAACTGATCTCACATTGGAGAGGGACCCACATTCCCTCTCATTTATCCTTGCTTCTGCTACACTCCTCCCCCTCTTCTACCGTCTCCCTCACCCACCTCCCGTGCCTAATATCTTTCCTACACGCCCCCCCCCCCTCCCACTGCACCACCCTGCCGTAATACCATTTTTCGGTGGATAATTTTTCCTTCAACTCTCTGGGGGTTGGACGGAATGCGAATCTAACATTCCCTCCCCCACCGCCACGCAACACTCGTATATTCATGATAGTCCATTTTTCCCTATAGACCTTGATGCTGAAGGATGTAGGGAGGATGCCAGGGTGGGGGGGGGGGGGGGTTGAGGTGCCACGAATTCTCCCATCTCTTCTACACCTTCTTCCGACCACTATTCCACATCCCATTCCTCCCTTTTCAAATTTTCCATTCCACCCTTCAGCCACACCTCTCGACACGTTTTGGTAATATGAACTCGTCTACGTCCTAAATTTCATTCGTGTAGTTTTTACTCATTAAGATATTATAGTTGACGGAAGGAAAGGCCCAGTCTCCCCCCTCCTTTATTCACATTTTTTATGTTAGTTTTTCCCGGATCCTTGGTAGGGGAGGCAGGAGACGTACGGTACGGGCATATTTCTTTCTTTTTTTAACTTGAACGTATCCTTTTCTGTTCTCGTTTACACATCTGTTTATCCGTTTTTACTTTTCCTAGTGCAAAAACCAGTTCAAGACTACTCTCTGAAGTAATACCTATTACCTAGGGTAATTGGGATAACATACCTTGTCTGAGCTCTGAGTCTCCATGTTGATACGCTGGTTCTTCATTCAATAACTTTGTCACAGAATCTGTCACCCCATTTGGATTTGACTTGGATTTCCTGTCCCCAAACTTCAGTCTGACATGATCTGGAATGATATTTGAGTCGTTAGGTCAGGTTCTTGTTGATCTTATAGTTTGGAAAAAAATTATTTGGCACAGGATACAGGTATTGAAGGTTCCAAGTGTTCCCTGAAGAATGCAGTGATGGGTAGGGAAACACCGGGTAACACTGAAGTCCGTTTATTCGGATAGGAAAAATACAAGTGGGGACTAGCGTGTGCCATGCACGGCTCACACAGTCAGACTGAGATTGCCCTGCCATATGGCAGCCTCGGGGCAATGTTGTCACATAACACGTGCAGTGTTGCCTCGTAATTATATACATAGATGCTACTCGGCACAGTAGCTTATTTAAAAGGTTGCTACTCGGCACAGTAGCATAGATACATAACCTACATCTCCCTCCCCCCCTCACGTTCATAGTCTTTGTCTTGAGCGAAATTCTTAGTCCTAAGTCGCTCCGAGCGTCGAGGTGCACTGTGGGGCGGATCCTCGTGAGGTGTACGGGACTCGTCCTCGGTCAGGGGGCCAGCAGAAGGGGGTGGGACTGGCCGGAGGAAGCGGCGGTTCCTCCACCAGACACGGCCGCTCGGCATCCTGACCTTGTAGTCCCGCGACCGGCCGACTCCCATCACTATACCCACCTTGTCCCAACGTGTCGTCGTCGGGTCCTGGACGCGGACAAGGGCACCAATCTCCAGGTGTAACTCCAGGTGTCCTTTGTCAAACGCCTCACAGTCTATGTTGCCTAAAGGGGCCACCTTGAGGATGAGGTGCTTGACTGTCTTGACGGCAGCCTCAGCATGGCCGTTTGACTGTGGGTAGTGGGGTGTTGACACGATGTGGCGGACTCCCCAACGCTCCAGGAATCCTGTGAAGTCTCGGCTGGTGAACTGTGGCCCACCGTCCGTCCGCAGACGTACGGGGACGCCCAGGTCACGAAAGAGGTGCCGGAAGTGGCAAATGGTGGCTGCGGACGTCGTGTCCGAACCACAGATTACGACCACAGGCCAGCCAGAGTCGGTCGGCGACAACGAGGAAATGTTTCCCAGCTGTGCTGAAGAAATCAGCCGACACGGACTCGAAGGGCCTGGTGGGTTCGTCGTCGCACAAGAGGGGCTCCTGCTGTTGACTGGGCTGCATGATCTGGCACGGCTCACAGGCACGGACCGTTTTGACGATATCCGTGTCAATGCCGGGCCAGTACACAGCCTGCCTTGCGCGGCGCTTGGTGGCCTCTGCTCCACGATGGCTGTCGTGTAAGCAGGCCAGAACGCGACGACGGAGAGCTGCAGGGACGACCACACGGGCACCGTACAGGACGAGGTCCCCATCTGCGTAGAGGTCCTCACGTAACTTCCAATACGGGCGTAGGGCGTTGTGGAGGTCAAAACGGTCGCGAGGGAACCCAGTCCTCACACTCTCCAAGATCTGAGTGTAGGAGGGGTCGTCGCGTGCCGCGGTCCGTAGTTCCTCAAGGGCCAGATCGCTGTCGGGTGGCGACAATGAGGCCTGGGTGCTGGCGAGGGACTGTACGGCCTGCAAGGTGACGATGTTGCTGAAGGAGAAACCGGCCTCGGTGCTGAGCATCTCGTCTTCAGGTGTAGGGCGGCTGACTGGGGAGCGTGAGAGGGCATCCGGGATGCACAACTCCTTACCTGCACGCCAAGCCGCGGTGAAGACGAAGGCCAAAATCTTCTCCTTCAGGCGCTGGAGGCGGGGATTCTCGATGGCGTCCAGCGAATAGTGATTAAGAATGGGGACCAAGGGCCTGTGGTCTGTAATGAGGTCGAAGTGCTGTAGGCCAATCAAGTAAAATTTGCACTTCGATAAGGCCCATACCACTGCCAGCAGCTCCAGCTCGATGGTAGCGTAGCGAGACTCAGCATCGGTGAGGAAGCGAGAGCCACACTGTACGAGCCGGTGCTTTCCTCCACCGTGATCCTGGAGAAGGGTGTAACCAACCCCGTACAGGCGCGAGGCGTCTGTCTGGAGGACGGTAGAGAGCGCTGGGTCGAAAGTAGCGAGGATAGGTGGACTTGACAGGGCCTCCTTCACCTTATGAAAGGCGAGGTCGTGGTCAGGGGTCCACGTGAAAGTCCTCTTGGGGCTCATCAGGGGGCGGAGAGGCCCGGCAGCGGCGGAGACGTCAGGAGAAAATTCTGCCAGCTGGTTCACCAGGCCCATGAAAGACCTGAGATCCGTAAGGTTGGCAGGTTTTGCAAAGTCCGCTATGGCGCGAACTTTCTCCGGGTCTGCAGCAATGCCATCCCTTGAGAGTCGGTAGCCGCAGAAAGACACTGCAGGTGCGGCCAAGACGAACTTCTCGGCATTCAGAGTGATGCTGTGCGTCCTACACCTGGTCAGTACCTCGTCGATGCGGCGAAGATGCGTCAGGTAGTCCTCATCGTAGAGGAGGACGTCATCCACTATCTTCACGCAGTTGGTCACGCCTTGAAGTGCCATGTCACCACGGAGACAGAAGGCGTCCCCCGTAGCAGCGAATCCCATAGGGCCACGGCAGTAGCGGAAGCGTCCGTAAGGCGTGATGAAAGTGGTCAGTGGCTGATCCTCCTTCTTCAGTGGGATCTGCCAGTAACCACAGAGGGCGTCCATTGTCGAGAAGTGCCGCACCTTCGGGTCCACACTCCGTATAGCTGCAAAAGGTGTGGGTGAAGGGTGGGCGGGACGGGACACCTGGCTGTTAAGCTTAGACAAGTCGGTAGTAATCCGCACTCCACCATTAGTCTTTGCCACAGCGACTAGAGGGTGGCACCAAGGGGACGGGTCGTCACCAACGGGTACGATAACACCCTGGGCCACCATGGAATCCAGTTCCTTCTTGACTGAATCCGTGAAGGCGAGAGGAATCAACCGGGGAGTGTGTATGGCAAACGGCTGTGCATCTTCCCGCAGGTGTATCCTCATAGGCGGACCCGCCATAGCCTTCAGTGGCGCGGTCCGTAGGGCCTCCTTCATCACTAGCACATCTGGGTACTCCTTTAGGAAGAAGGCCCTTGCGGCTGAAGGAGACGTCTCGCTGTGAAGAGGAAGCAGCCGTGACTTGGGTGGAGGCACGGCGGGAGTGGACGCGGGTTCTGTGCCGCTCTGTGCGGCAGCGCCAGGCGCGTCGCTCGTTGATTCCCGCACCCTGCTAGCGGTGTACCAAGCAGCTGGGATCTGCTCGGGAAAGTCTCTGGGAACCACGCCTAACTCTTTGCAGTGCTCCCACGACAACAAGGGTGTAGCGAGAGTAGGCTGCACGTCGATCCATCCGTGACATGACCTGTCGCCGTAAGTGATCTCCGCTTGAAAGGAGCCCACAGCGTCCGGCATCTGGGAACCGTCCACATTGTAGTACTGCAGCTGCGGCGGTGGTCCCAGGCCGCGTTTGGTGAGGCCCAGTTTTTGGAGGTGCTTCAACCCAATCACCGTAGTATCAGCGCCGGTGTCCGGTATCACCTCGATGTGACCCGACACATCACCGTGTGTGACGGCAACTCGGATGGTGGGGGAAGTGGTAGCCCTGGGGCGTGTGGTCGATTCCACCCTCCTGATGTGACTCCGCTGCTGCTTGGGGCTGCGTGGGCCATCTGGAGGGGGCTGCGTGCGAACCACCCCGAGGGAAGTGCGCTGCTTTCCTACTCGTCTCGGGCTTTTGGGCTTGGGTTGGCGGCAGCACTTGTCGTAGTGTCAATAGCGACCGCAGGCCTGACACTTGCGGCCTCAAGCAGGGCACCTGTCTGTGTTAGACCAGTGGCCCTTACGGTCACATCCACGACACAGTGCGTCGGCGGCCGGGCATGTCTTGGGGCCATGCTGCTTTCCACAGCTGCCACAGGAAGCACTAGGCGGGGGCGTGAAAGAACGTGCGGCAGCCTTCACGTTGTTGGCCGCCTTCTTACCCTTCTTGTAATGTGAGATAGCTCTCACAGAAGGTGGGGCCCGTAAGGCAGAGGTGGCGGACTTGGTGGCCTCGTACGACCGACATTCAGCCACTACCACCTGGAGTGTGGAGGAAGCGTCCAGGGGGATGAGTCGCTGCACCAACTCTTCGTGCCTGACACCTGTCAAGATCCCGTGCTTGATCCAGGCTTCCTCACATTCCCGGCTGTGCGCCTTGCAGACGTCGATCTTCTCTGACAAACTCTTCAAGCGTACAAAAAGTCGTCAAAGGATTCGTTCTCCACCTGCTTGCAGCTGGTGAAGGCGCGGCGACGCAAAGCCTCGTTATTCCGACCTTTAACGTGCTCCTGTAAAAGGTCGAGCACATCCGTCACTGAAGATGCAGAATTGGGAGGCACTTGCAACGTGTGCTCCAAAACTCTCTGGGTCTCCAGCGACAACACATCCGCAGTTGGATGAGCTGTTTGTTTGGAGGCATGCTGTCAAGGTCCACCATCGTGGAGTAATCTGTCCAACGCCGCCTCCACTCACGAAAAAGCTGAAACGTGACGTCTGGTGAGAGGGCGGGTGGGGGTTGAACAGATGCTTTGGGAGCTGTTGGAGTAGCAAGAGTGCCTGGAGGACGCTGGTGTGGTGGAGGAGGGAGGGTACTGGCGCCTTCATGCGCGCTACCTGCGAGTGAGGGAGGGTGGGTTAGTGCCAGGGTCGCCAATAGTGCCTCAAAACGCAACTTTTCCTCCTCTTTTCGTGTCTCCTCCCTCTGAAGTTCCATCTCTCTGCGTTTCTTGTCCCGGTCGTCCATCCACCTCAGAATTGTGGCAATGTCCGTCACTGGAGGTGGAGGATGAGAGTCTGCGCCCAGTGCAGGGGAAGGTGGTGGGGAGTCGTGTCTCCCATCTTGACGTTGTCCCTTCTTACAGCCCATCTAAGTGTGTGCGTGGACTGCACTGTTTAGTATATAAAGTGGCGCCTCAACAGCTCGAACCACATATATGACATAAACAGCGCAGAAATAACGCATAGAGTCCACTGTTCTGTCCGTGAGTGAGTGCGTGCATGTGTGTGTGAGACAGCAGAGAGTGGTGGCTCACGGAGGCAAGACTGTCAGTGTCTCCCCGGATGTCACACGAGAAGGGTGTACGCCTGCGTGCTCCGTGGGTACCACAAAGAAAGAGGCCAATGCTCAACTCAGCTCTAGACACACTAATACACTGACACTAACACTGCTACCGTCACTAAAAAGCACTGTGACGGCCCAACACTGCACATCGCGGCGAAACACAACACAACACACTAAGAGTCGACGCGCACATCGCCGGCTAACTGTCTATTGTTCACACACTTGTAAGTCCACAGATCCTAGTCACTGTGCCATGAAGGTTCCAAGTGTTCCCTGAAGAATGCAGTGATGGGTAGGGAAACACCGGGTAACACTGAAGTCCGTTTATTCGGATAGGAGAAATACAAGTGGGGACTAGCGTGTGCCATGCACGCCTCACACAGTCAGACTGAGACTGCCTTGCCATATGGCAGCCTCGGGGCAATGTTGTCACATAACACGTGCAGTGTTGCCTCGTAATTATATACATAGATGCTACTCGGCACAGTAGCTTATTTAAAAGGTTGCTACTCGTCACAGTAGCATAGATACATAACCTACAGGTACGGCAGCCGTAAGTGAAATGCCGATGTCTACTGATACAGCAGTCTAATGGGCATGCATGGTGGGCAGACTACACAATGATACCTACTACAATGGCCTTCTTTCTGACTTACCTAACCTAACCTAAACCTAACTTAACTTATTCTAAGAAAACATAACTTTACGAAACCAAACATAATGTAACAAAACCAAACAAAGTAACCAAATGTAACATAATGAAACAAAACCAAACAAAATGTAACATAACCAAACAAAATGTAACAGAACCAAACCTAACCTAACCTACTCTATAACCTTTCCCAACCATTAACAACACAGTCCGTCAATACAGTTGCCGTACTTACAGTATATCCACTATGAGTTTTGAGCGTACAGTGGACATACCTATATCCACTACAAATTTATTTCCTCCACCTTTCTGGAGATGGTCTAGATAGGCTGAAGAATTTTTCTTCTATAGAAAAGTTTCCTAACTCGGCTCCTTAACCAGGACACCTGTTCTTAAACATTACACAACAATAAAAATCTGTAATTGTTAGGTTAGGTTAGGATTTACTAGGCTTGGTTCCGTCATAATAATATGAACAGCATAATGAATTCCAGCCATTTATTGCTACATGGTGTGTGATCTTTCAAAACTTGGTTGATTTATATGGCATCTTATTACACAGACACTCAAAATTAAGTAGAATGGTAAGGTTTTACTATAACTCCAAGTGTTTACTGCTGATGAGGCCAAAAAATAAGGTATAAGTTTCTTTTAATTATGGTATTATTATCGTTTCGATCATGCAGCAAATTTGGGGATTTTAGGTTTTGGTTAGGTTAGGTTAGATGCAATTATTGACGCCTGACCCGCCGTCGATTTTTCATAGAAAACGATTATATCAATGCCACAATGTCACTGTTTTATTCTGAGCAGTCATAGTTCGTGCAAATGTGTTAAATGTGTCTTTTTTATAATTCTAAGCAAACCTTAGTTGATAAGAAAAACAATGGGCAAAAGCATTGTTAGAAGACCTCACCAACCTAACCAAAGACTCCTACCTGACTTCGGTTAATATTTGTCCATTGGCTGTCTGCAGGTTTCCAATTTTCAATATTACAGACGCAAAGGCTATAAAAAAACAAACATACGACTTCACATCATTTGTGCAAATCAATATTAACGGTGTATTTCACAAATTTCTAGGCGTAAACTTCTTTACCCACATTGTTGCCAGTCACTTCTCTCCTCCTCTTTGCCACATGACAACCAATGAGTGCCCTCTGCCTTGTGTAGCTCTTATTCAGCAAGTTTATCAGAACAATAGTGAAGCAATCCAAATATTACAAAATCACAGTGTCCTACCAACATCAAGACGTGTGGAAATTGTTTACTTTTTTGAAAAGACAGAAATTCTTGTCTGTAACCATAAGTGTACCACATCGCCCAGCTGTATCCCCTACCACAGTAGCAGGTAAGCTCCAAATATGGTTAGGTTAGGTTAGGTTTTTTTGGGTGATTTATGGTGGTTTACTCATAACTGACCGCCATTTTGGTGCAAATTAGTGGTTTCTGTTTCAAATGAATACAAAAAAATCTTTAAAAAACCGCTAATTTGCCTGAGGACAACCAGCATATTAAACAGAAAGAACTTACTGTTTCATGGTGTAATTTTAAGTGTTTTGTGGACGCGAGAGCAACCGGCCAACCAATGCGGCTCATAAAGTACACTAAGGTTAAGCCTACCAGAGCGAGCCTGGCGTGGCGCAGAGAGTGTTTTGAAATAAATCGACATGATTGATGTTCACATCATGGGATGAGACGTCACCTCAGCATTACCGCCGAGAAGACAAAGTAGTGCACGCCTAGACGCCTAAGTATCTTGGTATACCAAAAGAATAATATGTAGTAAAATACTAAAGAATACCGATCAAACCTTTGAAAAATCTACACAAACCTATAAAAACTCTAAAACAATAAAAGTTTACTTTATTCGTGTTTTCAGCGTTTAGTATGTGATGGTCAAAATTGTTTTCGGTGTTCAGATGAGGAGGAACCCATAAACTCGAAAGCAATTATCAACGTTTGTACAAGTTAGGAAAATTAGGTAAGGTTTTCCAAGGTTTGTTTGGTGTTCTTTTTATTTTTTTACCCACACATTTTCCCTCTACTTCCAAGTCCTGCCCACTTTGAACAGCCATTATTGTTGGTAATTGGGGGTGTCATATTGGTTAAAATTATTATATATATATATATATATATATATATATATATATATATATATATATATATATATATATATATATATATATATATATATATATATATACAGTATTATTCTTTTGGGGTTATACACTGTACTGGAGGAGATGGCCAACACTCGATTTCGTTTTTTTTTTTTTTTCGGGGATCAGCCCACCAGGGCACAGGTCACCGACCCCCATCAGGGCCTGAGGGGCGAAATAATAATAATAAATCAAGAGTGAGAAACGGTATACAGTATGTATGTTGTGTTGTCAAAGGTAGAGGAACAATATTGACCCTGCAATTGTGTAAATAAGGCGGCAGAAAGTCAGATGAGCAACCTGGGACTTGGTCAAAATTTTTGTGATGCTTGCAATATCTTCTCAGGCGGTAGTACCTCCCTGTTTGATAGATGCCTACTACCTTTTGTTACCATTTTAGCAAGTATTCTAAAAGGCAGGACATGAAGGATATTGCGGGATAAAACATGGCGAAAAAACTGATCATATGACACTAAAATGATGTCTCTACGTGCTTTGTACACGAAAACAAAATTATATTTACCGTAAAAAAATCCCTCCATTCTACACCAGCTATCCTCGACAACAAGCGAAGGCGTCTGGCGCGATCTCAAAGCTCGGTAGTGTATGCATAACAAACAATAGAGCATCGGATTTGGGGTTCTAATACACGAGAAAAACATTTGGATCCTCTATTTGTAACAAATGCCATACCGTTTTCTTCCTTATTTTTTATCTATTGTGCGCAAATCCCATTTAGTTTTTAGTTATTTTTTTTTGTGCTGCGCAATAATTATCAGAAATTCTTCCACACTTAAAGTAACAGAATCATATGGTTGCGATTCAAATCCATATCCAGAGTTTGGATACCTTTCCTTTAACTTTGAAGTTTTATTGGATTCGACATTAGTGCAGGCTTTGATTCTTATTGCACATCAGGAAGCAGAAGGTTGGACAGACACGGTCACCCATATTGTGTGAAAAGTTAGTGGTTATGGCGTTGTGTACTTGCGTATCGGTTGTTCCCTGGGTTATCGTGTGATAAGGATCAAGAGCGTCTCAAGGCTTTAATATTTGATCATGGTCTTGTAGGTAGGACGTGCAAGTGTCCAAAATGCGACAGGGGCGTCATATTTAATGTTCCTGTGCAACAATAGAACATTTTGCCGCAAGAACAAAAAGCTCAAAGTTACAGTGTGTAGTTTCAAGAAAAGTGCTTTTAGTGGGACACGGTTTGGCAACACTTAATTGTCACTTGCCGACTGCATGTGTTTGACTAAGAGTGGGCACAGACAAATAGAACAATTAAGCACGTGTACCACGAGGTAGAAGTGGATGAAAAGACAGTGATCGAGTAGTTTTCTTTTTGTTGGGAAGTTTCTGTTTTTTTATTGCACTTCCAACTGTGGGAAGTTGGGTGGACCTGGAGCAGTTGTCTAGGTTAATGTGGCCAAGTTCGGTAGGAGGAAATACGAATGTGGCCGAATTCTTACTGGACAGTGGGTTATTGGAGGGATTCACCAAGGTTCAAGTGAGCTATTTCGGGTACCGGTTGAAACAAGAGATAATGACACTTTAATCAAGATCATCAAGGAATGGATCCTTCCCGGTACCTATTTTATAAAAGACTGCTGGATGCATTATATTTATCGGTAAATATTCGCTTTAACGTCCACTTCGTTTTTAACAGAGAAATATATTTTTATTGGGAAAATCTCAATTTATGAACAATGTCATAGTAGGGTGTGTCATACGGAGGCGAATTTTTTTTTTTTTGAGTTTGAAAAATCGGCCCATGGTATTAATGATGTAGTTCTATGTGCAGAATCATGTGATATCTTCAGATTTGAAAGGTTTTCATTTTTTGCTAGGTAAATTTTAACTTGAAATCTTATGAAAATTCAGTATTCCCACCCTTTTACCAACACCACTAAATAGCTTATTCAAAGTTAAGTAAATGTATCAGGTTAATTTATGAGGATGAAATGATCCAGAATAGTGAAACGAATGATCTTGACACATTTATTAAATTTAATATTCCTTTAGAAAACAATATCATCAAATACAAAAACCAGTTTTACTACTACGACCCGGTGTTGCTGCACACCATAGAGAACATGTCTTTCTTGCTTATGTTTCTACTCATCACCTCCCTGCTGACCACCTGAGCTCGGATGTAGCCTTCCCTCCTCTCCTGGCTGTACACGTGACTGCTGGCCTCGCTCACTTGCTGTACACAACGCTCTATACTCTGGGTGTGCGAGGGCCAGGCAGGGACATGCATGGGGTTGTCCAGGAAAGCTCTGACTTGAACATTGGTGAGGCTGCAGGTAAGAGGGGGCTCACTGCCAGCCTGGATGTTATCCAGATCTATGAGATCAGTGAGGGTCTTGGCACCTACAGTAGATTGACTTCAGGAGTCTTCCTGACCCTGAAGGAATCGTCACCAACTGATTCGTCATGCCCAGATCCTCTCATAAGTCTCATATCCAAGATCTTTTTGACTGCCACTCTTCTCTCCTCCTCATCTTTACTGCAGAGCATCGTCTGCAGAACTGCCTCGGGATGAGCATACCAGGAAGATCTCCTCACAGTCTGCTCCACAATCTGAACAACCTTCCTTGGCTGACTCATCAGGAGCTCAAGCTGGAAGAGAACATGCCTCGGACCTTCGGAGAACGATGACTTGACCTTGGTGTTGAACCAATTTGGCAAGTAGACACTCACGATGAATTGGACAATAAGTCTCAGGTTGTGAAGCTGGTTCCCTTTCAGTTTATGATGAGCGACCCAAATTCTGCAGAACCTGAGAGCCGTTGTGAGCCACCTAGAATGTGAGACTGGACCTATCTGCACGTAAGCAAGTCTATCAGGCATGACCCCAGTTTTGATGGCACTGCAAATCATGTAACCATAGTACTGGTCAGTACTCAGGTTCGTCAATGACAGTATGTGCAAGCTCAACGAGTGGAGGGCCAACTGTGATTTTTTCAAAGCTCGGATTTATTTCTAACTCAGTGGCAGAGTCCAGCATCTTGCCAACAGGACCAGACCATCTGTTGTTTGAAAGAGTCTTGCCATCCAGCTCCTGGATCAGATGTCTGAGTGGCAACTTGTTGGTGTGGAGGTCACAAACAATCCAGACCAGCTTCCTCCCAATCTTCCGCTCTATCCACTGTATGACCCCCCCTTGCCACCCTGGTTCGTGTTGGTGCTGTCCCCTCCAATGGCCTGCAGGGTCTGGTCTACGTTCCTCTCTCTGAGCCAGTTCACAATGTTATCTGCCACTATCTCAGCTGGTTTCCTGATGTCATCTTTCTCTGGAGTGAAATGCCACAAATACTTCTCTCCTGGTTCACTGCAGCAGGAGTAGTGTTCCTCCTTCACCATGGCAGAGAACAACTTGTCAGAATCTCCAACTTTCATGAACACTTTAGTGTCATCTCTTCTCCCATCAAAGAACAAACAATTGATTCCATTTTCTCTTATCCCCTTATCAAACTCCTCTTCTAGGTTACTGACAAGTTTCTCCTGAGCTCTCCTTACTTTGTTATGATCTATCACCAGGTGAACATCATCAGGTGTTATCAAACCACCGTCAATCCAGGCAGCTGTTGCTATCTCTGCAGTTTCTCTGAGACCAGTGTGGTGTCGCATGCTGGCCAGAGCTATGCTCGGGATATCTTTCCTATTTCGAATCTTATGCCTGGAAGGTTTGGGATCATTATTTTCTGGGTTAGGGACAAAGTCACCATTCTCCTGGTCAGCACTCGGATCAGCCATGGGGAAGTCATTAAACTCTGAATCAGCTTGACTCCAATCATCGGCCTTTTTTACCTCACCCTGGGCCTTCTCAAGTCTCTTTTCCTCGGCAACTCTTCTCCTCTTCTGTCTCTCTGTGGCAGCCTCCTGTCTCTTGGACTCCGGAATATCTTGGCTAGAAATCATGAGAGCCCCTATACTGCCAGTCTTCTCTCTCTGTGCTTTGACAAATGCCAGTTCGAGCACAGGAATCTTCAGTTCACGCTTGCAAATACAGGAGAAGTGGGCCTCGGATTTACAGTCACGATCGCATCCAAACTCATGACAGAGAACAATTGGGCACTTGCAAGTAATTATGTCAAATAACTGGTCCAGTTGCTTGGCAAAGCTGTCCTTAACTGCAAGTTTTCCTCTCCCAAGAGAGATATCTCTTGCCTTTTCCCAACTGGCTAGCAGTCTCTCACTAATCTTCTTCTGACTTGTTATGACTGGAGGCTTGAACTGAGCGTTAGCCAGAGTGTACTGTGCCAAGACAGCTTTGGTCATATCACTGGCAATGTCTTTGTTTGTGTAAGTTCTTTGGTTCTTTTCACTGATTTGCCTGATTAAAACACCGTATCTCAAAGCATCTCTCAATGTAGGCAACTCCGACTTCAGGAGCTCTCTCCCAGACCCAAGATAGTGACTGAGATGGCTTGATTTTTGGTTCCTCGTCCTGACACAAGCAGCCATCGCAAATATTATCAACTTATAAATGCATCAGAATCTGAAACAGAAAAAAATATTGCTAGTTGGGTTGTTAAAGATTGAAGTCAGAAAGCAATGTTCACTATTTAATTGTAATGCACTAATGCAGCTGTACGTTAGATTTTCGATAAATTTCACGCTAAAATTTACCGAGCAAAAGGTTGCAAAATATTGAAACTGAAATTATTTTCAGTTTATATACACTAAAATCTACCAAAAAAGTGATGGGCCATTAGTTTTAGCTGATCTTCCCTCCTATGACACACCCTAATGTCATAGACATATAGAACTAACAAACCAAAGAAACCTACCTAACTTCCTAGCCGGGGAGCTCCGCTCTGCGTACCCCACCCCCAGCCATATTAAACATGAAGTACTTCCTGTAGTTTGATATTTGGTAACAATGAAAGCAGCTTTGTTGAAGTGTCATGGTGTAATTTTACGTTTTTAGTAGCAGATTTTAAGAGTATTTGGGGTAAATGATTCAACTTTCTTCCAAACTAATGACTATCCAAGAATGCTTTTGTTGAAAAGGGTAATTATATAGGAGTAACTCGCGGGCGAAATTGATTGAAAACAATTATAAAAACGCCGGATTTTCATTGTTATTATAGTGGACACTTTTAGTTTGTAGAAATATGTTAAAAAAAATTATATTTTTTTCAAATAAACGCTTCTCAACATTTGTGGTTATAAAGAACAGACCTAACCAAACAAACCTACCTAGCGTTACCTAACTTCCCCGGTATATTAAACAGAAATAATTTACTATGATCTGGTGGAATTTGATGCATTTCTGGACGTGAGATGATGTGGCTGCTCAGGCGCTATGCAGTCCGGCGAGTTAGTCCTATATGTTAACCTTGAAAAATAATGTAACCTTTATCTAACGTCCAAATAACAAAATATTAATTTTCAATAGAAACTGGCGGGGACGTTAAAACGCATCATACCCCGGGTTATATTGACCTGAAAAACCTTGGGTACCAACATTCCAAAGTAAATCATAGTGAAAACTTTGTGGACCCACATACTCGGGTGTCCATACACAGAATAGTGAACGACAGTTGCGCGATGTTTTAGGAAAAATCCCGCGTTTCGGTCGGCATCGAGAACACTTCGTTGGATATTTAACGGAGTCCCTCTTTAAGAATAGCTTCCCTGAAGGAGGAGGCAGGTTTCACGGCTTCCTGGTTACCATCGCTAAACTCGATCTACCTCAATATTAAGGTAAGTTTCTTCTGATGACTATATCGGGGGTTTCCGTGGGCCGAGCCCCCCAGCTAGGAAGTTTGGTCAAGTTCTATTAGGTTCTCGTATCGTTTATATTACTTAATCCACAGAAAAGGTGTGGAAAAAGTGAACAAAATCGAACAACCGATTCTGGTTCTTACAGTCTCCTTAGGTCAGATCAGGTTCTATTAGGTTTTGTGGATTGTAGTATTGCTTGCATTATTTACTATCATCCAAAGATCTTCTGTGGAAAAAATGGTTAATATTGACGACTAGCCCGCCGACGAGTTATTTGTTTGGGTGTTTATTTTCTTACTCTATTTTCATCAGTGAGTTCTGATATGATTGTCATTTCCTGTGCAAATGATTCGTTTGGTAGATAATTAAGCCATTAAGGTGCTCACTACTTTGTCTTCTCAGCGGTTTTATGTTAAGGTTGGGTTGAGATTTTTTTTTCTTCAATAAACGTATCAATCAACTGTTGAACATGTATCTGATACTCCCCCTTGAATTTGTTCACCCGTGCCTGATACTCCCCTCTCAGGTCTACGAAGTCCTCTCCCAGCCGTTGCACCTGTACCCCCCAGCTGCACAATCTCTTGGCTGCCTCTCTTCCTCCCCAGATACATCCCTACTGGCAAACACAAAAAGCCCATTCGGGTTGCAATCACGATTAGAACTGAGATTTCAATCCCCACCATTTCTAGCCAAACTATAATTGCGTTCAATCAATCTCCCAACCACAGAACTACCAGTCACCGTAACTACGTTGTAACCAATCTGAATTCTTATTGGGGTTTATTTAAATGGATGGTAATGCAGTGAAAGGGCCACTCAGAATACCGAATTGGCACAAACAAAACTAATAAAGTATTTACCGTGACCTGGACTGGTGTTCCTGAGATTGGGGTTAAAGACACGCACTGGTACTATGACACTTGTATTACTCAACAGCACCACTCTTGCAGCACTAAAAAAAATAATATTAATTGCACAGGACAACAATTCATTGGGATTGATCACTCGACACATCTTACATCACTAGACACCAATATTATCAGCACAATAATTCATGTGGATTGATCCCTCAACACATTTTACATCGCTAGATACCACTATTATCAGCATAGAAAAATATGAAACAGGTCCCATTGTGAGCTCACCAGCTCAGGAGTTGCTGAGGTCAAGGGCCGCGCTTCCCCGAGTTTAAGCCCACTGACATTCCCATTAAAACAACCCGACGGATCCTTAACTCTGCAGCTCCTCAGCACACATATTCATAAAATATCATTGTGGTCTGGAAAACCCACAAAATAATAATAACCACTAGAAAATTATTAGTTAGATCTGTAAGAGATTTTTCCACATTCTTAATTTAATATACTGCACTAAGACCAAAGATGACAACTAATATAACCTGCGCAAAAACATGGATTCGTCATAATGGCCTGATATCATCAGAGCCCCATCAGCATGCACATACATAGGACCCAAAATTATGTGAGAACCGAGAAACCACTCCTGACTCGTCAGGGGGCGATTCACTTGCTTATTCTTATTACTTTACTTCTGGGTTCATGAAATCGTGTGTGCTTTTCTTCACCATACCCGTAACCGTGCTCATCAACACTGACCCAAAATACATCTACACGCATAGAACCAAAACAATTCTTTAAAGGGCACTCCCACATTCAGAGTGTAAAATCAACCATCAGGGTCGTCGACCTCACACCAGGACTTGGTTAGACAAACCACATACACCCATAGTTGAAGAGAGATGAAGGTACCTAGCAGAAGACTCAGCACTGATACTCGTTGGGCATACAGTACTCACTAGCACCATGGGAATTTCTGTCTCCCAGAGCCATCAATATTTCAATTCACTCATGCTGCATCCAGGGGCAAGCTTCTCTCCCATTTACTGTATATGAGAAGGAGAGCGATAGAGGTAATCCTGCCCAGTTAGGTCAGGTCAGATTAGGTTACAACCAGGTGCACCTTACCCCAGCTAAAAAGAGATCTAAGTTTCCCTCAATTTATGTAACTGCTCCCCATACATTGTATACACTCCTTAGCTGTGGTGTAGTGTTGGCTTGGTGTCAATTTCAGCGGTTTTTCCTACACATTTGTGGCACGCGTCTGTCTGTATCCCGGGAGATCCGGGTGAAAACCAGGTCGCCCGTATTTCTGTGTGCTTCAGCGTAGGACCCCGTGAGTAATTCAGCCTACAGCTAGCAGCCTCCCTCTACCAACACCACTGCCACTGACACAGCCAAGCAGAAGTCACCGTCATGTGGTTCCATTAAGAACTTGTGAACACTGTTGAAAACGCCTACAAGTACGACCACGTGGGGCGTTCTATCAGCGAGCGGTGTGATACACCTTCCCTTCAAGCACGCCTCCCGCTCCCAGGAACTACTTACTTTTAAAATATCCCCTGGTTATCCTTTATTATTTATTTTAGGGAAATACTAGCACTATTTTAATATTTATTTATATTATTAATTCCGGACACGAACGTCCACCACGGCTTTCCAGAATTTTTTTAATAATTCGTGATGCTCATGACAACAATCTCTCGTATTTTAATTATTTCCTAAGGGGACACGTAACATATTTTGAAATGGAAAATTATCCAAGATAACTTTTGTTAATATTATAGCTGGCTTTTAGCTACGTCAACAGTATATGAATAAATTTAAACAAAGTGCATTAAATTTTCTTAGGCCCTCGTGGCGCCAGCTGGTCACTTAGTTCTCGATTTCCCCACTTGTTACTTGGTGCACTGCGCACAAAGGCTTTATTCAGGCCTGTCATGCTGTACTAGAGCTGACAACTGTGGTGTAATGGTCAGCATCCTCGCCTCACAAGCGAGCGGACCTGAGTTCGATCATCGGGCAGGGTGAAACTATAGGAAAGTTTCTTTACACCATTTGCCTCTGTCTACCCAGCAGTAATTGGAAACCTGGATGTTAATCGGTTTGCGGATATATATATATATATATATATATATATATATATATATATATATATATATATATATATATATATGTATATATATATATATATATATATATATATATATATATATATATATATATATATGTAGTGATGGGTTGTCAGACCACAGCTTACATCTCAGAAACTCCAGTCTTGACCCGACATAAGGGAGGTCAAGTGTAGGGTAACTCTCACGGTTGACCAAGGGTTATAAATCAGCCAGGCTCCCCCTCCCATGTCACACGGCCAACAAACATGTAAGAAGGCACCAGCCAACTCTCTCCCAATATACACAATATCCTACACCGCAGAAAGAAGTCCGGACCTGACCTCACATTAGCCAGGTCAAATGTAACCCTCGGAGCCCAACTCAAGGGGCCACAAATCAACCAGGGCCTCTCATGTCACGGCCCCATCTGATGACTTCTCCAGAAGATACAACTTATAGTCTCTGAAAAAGTCCAGACCTGACCCTACATTAGCGAGGGCAAATGTAAGGAGACCCTTCGCCGCCGCCCCCCTGATCAGCTCAACCTGACGGCTCGCCTCCCAATATATAGGACGTCCTAGTCCTCCCACACAGAGAGTCAGACAGAGAGAGACACAGGGATCGGAGGAGGAGGTCCACCACAGCCGAGTCCCGTTCACGGGAGGAGAGTCATGCAGGACTTCCCTCCCCGACTTTCCTCCGGTGTCCCAGCTAAGCAGTCGCCCTCCCGACACCAGTGTCCCAGCTAAGCAGTCGCCCTCCTGACACCAGTGTCCCAGCTAAGCAGTCGCCCTCCCGACACCAGTGTTCCAGCTAAGCAGTCTCCCTGCTAGGCCTTCCCCAGGTCACATGAGTTTTTGTCAGAGCTTTCCATGGGATGAGTTACCTACGTGGGAAGTGTATTCATTTCATGTGCGTGTCCGAGAATCAGAGTGTCTAGTAACGTAATATGATGTCCTAGTAACGTAAATATAATGTCCTAGTAACTTCAATAGAAGGTGTTATTAATGTGTCCATGTCATGTTCGTAACTAATAAAGAGTTGGAACGAAGTGGTGTTTGAGAAGTCGCCCTTAAGACGTAATAGATGTGTACTGACGTAGAAGATACGATAAGTGTAAATAACTATCACGGCCACGCTACCAAAATCTTCCTCTCTTTTATACTCTCTTACTAAATATTCTACCTATATATATATATATATATAAATATTCTTCTTGCAATATATAGTTTCATTACATATATATATGTATTTATATATATATATATATATATATATATATATATATATATATGTATATATATATATATATATCTCATCAGTCCATAAAGCACGCTGACTTCTACATATAATCAACAACCTCACCCTGCCAGGACTCGAACCCACAATCTTATGTGTGTGACCGGGGAACGTTACCTCTAGACCACCAGGACACTAAAAGCAGTCCTAGACTTTGTTATATTTCACACAAAGCCTGTTCATCGAGCTTATGGCGCCGTGAACCTCCAATTGGGGACTAGCCATGCCTCTTAGGTGATCAGAGTAACGCTTTACCAAATCCGGCTTCGAAACATGAGGTTCCATATATATTTCACTTGCCCAAAAAGCGCACGGACTTCTACATATAATCAACAACCTCACCCCGCCAGGACTCGAACCCACGATCTTATGTGTGTGACCGGGGAACGTTACCTCTAGACCACAAGGACACTAAAAGTAGTCCTAGACTTTGTTATATTTCACACAAAGCCTGTTCATGGAGCTTATGGCACCGTGAACCTCCAATTGGGGACTATCCGTGCCTCTTTGGTGAGCAGAGTAACGTTTTACCAAATTCAGCTTCGAAATACGAGGTTCCATATATAGTTCACTAGAGGTAATGTTCTCCGGTCGCACACACATAAGATCGTGGCTTTGAGTCCTGGCGGGGTGAGGTTGTTGATTATTTATATATATATATATATATATATATATATATATATATATATATATATATATATATATATATATATTGCTGACGAAGCTTTAAATTCGTGAGTGGTAGGTTACAAATAATGATTCCATTTTCTTGGTGTTATCCGTGCTAAATTTTTGACACTTAGTTCTACATATTGATAATAACTATTGCTGTCTTCGTCGTCACTTGCAGTGAAATGAGTGCCACACGAATTAAAAGATGTACTCAACCTGATAGTGAAATATATATGGATCCTCGTGTTTCGAAGCCGGATTTGGAAAAACGTTACTCTAACCACCTACTTTATACGGGTGGTCCCCATTAGAGGTTCACGGCGCCATAAGCTCGTTGAACAGGCTTTGTGTGAAATATAACAAAGTCTAGGACTGCTTTTAGTATCCTGGTGGTCCAGCGGTTAGCTTTCCCTGGTCACAGTCATAGGCTTGTGGGCCGTGGGTTCGAATCCTGTCGGGTTGAGGTGTTGATTGTATGTAGAAGTCCGCGTGCTTTATTGGGCTAATTAAATATATATGGATCCTCGTGTTTCGAAGCCGGATTTGGAAAAACGTTACTCTGACCACCTACGTGATACGGGTGGTCCCCATTAGAGGTTCACGGCGCCATAAGCTCGTTGAACAGGCTTTATGTGAAATATAACAAAGTCTAGGACTGCTTTTAGTATCCTGGTGGTCCAGCGGTTAGCGTTCCCTGGTCACAGTCATAGGCTTGTGGGCTGTGGGTTCGAATCCTGGCGGGTTGAGGTGTTGATTGTATGTAGAAGTGCTAGGGAGTTGCTGTGTGGTGAGGAGCTTGTTGAGAGGAGGTCGGTGATACGGAGAGAAGAGAGCATTAGCTCTGAGGGTGCAGGAAGGCTACAGTACAAGGTAAAGTTCAGAAGTGGGAAATATAGGAGGAAGTTGACAGCAGGTGGGCTATCCACGTTGCGGAGACGAGGTTTTGTCTTCCGTCAACAGTGCTGCATTAGAGGACTCCTGCGGCTAGGGAAGGCCGGTCTCAGCCAAGCTAAGCTAAGTTGTTCCTATTTGATATTTTCTTGGGGCATATTATGTTGGGGGGGGGGGGGGGTGGTCCCTCCAAGTCCTTGTGATACTGGAGGGATGATCCCATCTTTTTCGTTTCTAGCTTTTATTGTGGGTGTTTGTGATCTTTTGAGGTCTTTGTTTGTGGGGTCCCTCCAGGTCCTTGTGTGACTGGAGAGTTGTTCCCATCTTTTGGTTCTTTTTTTTTTGTGTATATAGAGGCTCTGGTTCTTCGTTATCATTTTTTCTGCTTCTAGGCTACCATCTGTGCGATGTGTTGTTGTTTTCCTCATTTAGTTGGTTTAGTATGGGATCCTGTTCTTGTTGGATTTTTTCCCATATTGCATTTGCTTGGGTGTGTATTCTGATGTTGAGTTGGTCTATACCGTGTTCTGTGTGTATGTCTTGTGCTGTTTGTGTGTATGGTGGTCTGTGTTTTGCCGCTCTTCTGAGGGCTATATTTTACACTGCTTGAAATTAAAGTTTGTTCGTTCTTGCGATTGTGTTCAGAGGGTATTGTAGTGGAATTCTCCCCTACAAACGCTGTTTGTCGCTGCCTAGCCGACCCCACCAATTCCCCAGTGTATGCCTCGTGGTCTAGGTCAACCAGCGCCGCCATACACCACGGAGCGGGGGTCAACTGCTAAGCCACGCCTACCCCCGCTATTTAAGACCTGACCTCGTGGTGATCGCTCTCTCTACCTACAGCCGTAGCCAGCAACACCTCCTCCTCCGCCTGCCTGGCGGCCTTCCCTCGCTCCTCCGCCTGCCTGGCGGTCCTCTCTCCCGCTGGCGAGCATGGCGACCCACAAGCTGTCCTCCTCTGAGCATCCTCACCAACCAGCTCTCTCTACATCACGCTTGTAACCATGCTGCCTTCCCAGCACCAAGCTGCATTGGATATCCAATACAACATGTATATAGAGAGCACATCGTGAGTTTCCTTTCTCCATTCCATCCTGAGTGTGAACCAAACAATCATCGTACCCCACAAATGGTGACTCCCGGAGATTCGCACTCACACAGGATGGAGGAGAAACTGATCACGCTCCCAGTCTTCAAGCAACGTGGAAGACTGGCTTATCCACCCAGAAGCAGCTCTCATCGGCTCTACAGCTACTGTCTCTACACCACAGGTCAGACACCCTAGAGCAGCTCTGCTACTCTAAGCAGACAGTTGCTCCTCTTCCGACCCCAGCACACCCGTCCTGCCTCAGACGCCGACCCCGGCCCAGCAGTAATCCCTGCCGCCCTTGATGCGGCCTCTGTTCCTGAGTGCGGACACACACACCCCTCTTTTCTCCCCCAGGTACTCCCTGCTAATGTCCTGCACCCTGCTGCTGTCGTGGACCCAGCTGCTGTCACGAGCCCTCATCCGTTTCTGCTGACGCAGCCCCTGCTCCTGACCCAGGCCCACACACCCCAGCAGGCGCATCTGACGACTCGGTACCTGCCGTGAGGGAAGCACAACATTCATCGCCTCCACACACCCTTATTCTCCCTCTCTACTCCCACAGATATTGTGTATCTAGACAGTTGTCCCCAGCGACAGGCTCATCCACGCCGTCGCCGTTGTCTCACATGAGGCACGCACCGCCCGTTCTGCCTCACATGTGCTATGCAACCCTGCAGACAACAAGTCTCCTACACCGCCTGGAGGGAAGGGGGAGTATTGTAGTGGAATTCTCCCCTACAAACGCTGTTTGTCGCTGCCTAGCCGACCCCACCAATTCCCCAGTGTATGCCTCGTGGTCTAGGTCAACCAGCGCCGCCATACACCACGAAGCGGGGGTCAACTGCTAAGCCACGCCTACCCCCGCTATTTTAGACCTGACCTCGTGGTGATCGCTCTCTCTACCTACAGCCGTAGCCAGCAACACCTCCTCCTCCGCCTGCCTGGCGGCCTTCCCTCGCTCCTCCGCCTGCCTGGCGGTCCTCTCCCCCGCTGGCGAGCATGGCGACCCACAAGCTGTCCTCCTCTGAGCATCCTCATCAACCAGCTCTCTCTACATCACGCTTGTAACCATGCTGCCTTCCCAGCACCAAGCTGCATTGTACATCCAATACAACATGTATATAGAGAGCACATCGTGAGTTTCCTTTCTCCATTCCATCCTGAGTGTGAACCAAACAATCATCGTACCCCACAGTATTCTAAGTGCAGTCTGATCAGTGCTTTGTATAGGTGCAATTGCGTGTTGGTGTTTAATTGACGGAATCTTCTGTGCTTTGTAAGTTGTGATTTTGCAATTGCTATTCTTTCATTGATGTGGGGGATTATTCCACTTCTGGTTATCTCGAGTCCTAATATTTTTCCGTTGGCAGCATATGGTACTTGTTGATTATTGACTATAATAGGGTAGGGATTTGTTTTTGCGATGTGAATTATTTTGAGTTTTTGGACACTGGTTTTTATCTTCCATTTTCTTTCATAGTTATTTATTATCTTTATTTCTGTGCTTGTTCTGATGGCCATCATTTATTTGGATTTTCCTGGGTACCTGACTATCTGTGTGGCATCATCTGCATATGCTATATATTTTTATTGCCGTGGTTGTGGCATGTCTGCTGTGTATACAGTGTATAATGTCGGCGATATATTACTGCCTTGGGGAACTCCACTGTGAAGGTTAGTCAATCAGAACACCGAGATAAGAGAGCCGTGGCTCTGAGGTGAACAAGGATATTTAGGGCAAGGTATAGTTAAGAAGTGGGAAGTACAGATAGAGAATGAAAGCAGGTGGGCTTTCCACCTTGCGGAGGCTGGTTTGTGCATTAACCAGTGACAGGCGTCCCTCAGTCCTCCAGGGGCAAGGGAGGTTAGATAAGCTAAGCTAAGCTGGTTTAAAGTGCCATCCTAAGGAAGGTGATGTTTTTGGATTTGTTGGAGGGTCCCTTCAGGTCCTTGTGTTGCTGAAGGGATGTTCCTCATCTTTTGTGATTGTGACTGGGGGGTCCCGCCAGGTCCTTGTGTAACTGGCAGGACAATCCCCATCTTTAAGGTTATGCATATGGTGTTACTCTTTCTTGTTAGTTGTTTCTTGGAGGGTCCCTTCAGGTCCTTGTGTAACTGAAGGGATGTTCCTCATCGTTAGTGATTGGGGGGTCCCACCAGGTCCTTGTGTGAACTGACAGGATAGTCCACATCTTTTCGGTTATATGAGTGGTGTTATTCTCTCGCGTTTAATGGTTCCGGGCTGATTGTATTAATGTTGATGCTTTTTGGCCATCAGCTGTGTGATATATTGTTGTTTGCCTGTATTAATTCCTGTAAAATAGGGTCTTGTGTTCGGTGTAATTTGCCCCATACGGCTTTTGCTTGTTTGTGTGTTCTTATGTTATGTTCGATGTGTATGTTTCGTATTTTTTGACTGTATGGTGGCCTAGGTTTTGCTGCTCTTTTTATTGCTGTATTTTGGACCGCTTGCAGCTTGAGTTTGTTTTAATTATTGTGTTAAGTGGAATTGGTGGGTAGTAAAGGTGTGGTCTGACAAGTGTTTTGGTGTTTAGTTTTCTAAAGCGACGGAGTTTGGTTAGTTGTAATTTGGCTTTCGTCAATCTTTCTCGATTGTGTTGGTGTATACCGTTTCTGGTGATTTTGAGTCCCAGTGTTTTTCCACTTTCTCCATATGGTAGCTGTTGATTGTTGATTATGATTGGGTATGGTTTTATTTTTGCAATGTATAAAATCTTTAGTTTTTGGATGTTGGTTTGGATTTTCCTTTTCTCTTATAGTTGTTAATTGCTTCAATTTCTCTGCGTATGCTATGTAGTCCGACTGTCTTGGGTCTGGTATGTCTGCTGTGTATATTGTGTACAGTGTTGGTGAAATGTTGCTGCCCTGTGGGACTCCACTGTGTATGTTGAAGGTTTGTCCGGTGTAGTTGTCTATAATAAGTTTGGCTTGTCTGTTGTCTTAAGAAGTTGCAGAGAAGGGTTATCATGTTTTTTGGCATGTCAAGCTGAATTATTTTATATTTGAGGCCTTCGTGCCACACTTTATCGATAGCTTATGATACGTCTCTGAGAACTACATTGCACTGGTTTCTATTGCTGAGGGCGTTAGCTATTGTTTCGTAAATTAATGCAATAGCCGTGTTTGTGCCTCGGTTCTTTCGGAATCCATGTTGTCTGGGATTATATTTGTTTTCCTGTTCTAGATAGGTTCTGAGTCTGCTGTTTGGTGGTTACAAGTGTTCCCTGAGGAATGCAGTGATGGGTACGGAAACACCGTGTAACACTGAAGTCCGTTTATTATGGATGAGAGAAATACAAGTGGTGACTCGCGTGTGCCATGCACGGCTCACACAGTCAGACTGAGACTGCCTTGCCATATGGCAGCCTCGGGGCAATGTTGCCACATAACGTGCAGTGTTGCCACGTGATGATATTGTTACGAGTTGGGGATTTAGAATATAGTTATACGTCTACCCAGATCCCAACAGGTAACAACAAAAAAAAACAAAGACAATCGGACTATAAAAGGGTAGACAAAGGATGCGAGTTTTGTTGTATATAATAAAGTACCATAAATTCCTTAACAAAATATTCAGCTTATAAACTACCCTTAACCAAACTTAACCTAAACATGAACAGTATATACATAGTAATAAAACATAAAACAACAGTGAAGCAATGTGGAGGTGGGAGAGGCAATACAAGATTACAAATACTTAAGTGAGGAGCTGAGATGGCTGACGAGCAAGGCTGAGTACGGTAGAAGACGGTAGGTAGTCACTGTGCCGTAGGTTCCCAGGATAGGTGATCCTGTGGTCGCTTCCCAGAGTGAAGTCCTCTCCTCGAATTGGAGCTGACAAAGAAGACTGAGGCGGTGACACAACAACCAGGATATGGAGAAGGGAAACCCGGGAGTGGTAACTAAGACGAGCCATACTCGTGTTTCGTCCCTAGATGGCGTTGCTCGTGGTGCTGGGTAGGTAGATGAAGACAATCGGTGGAGGGGTTCGTAACAATATATATAAATGCTACTCGGCACAGTAGCTTATATACAGGGTTGCTACTCGGCACAGTAGCTTATATACAGGGTTGCGACTCGGCACAGTAGCTTATATACAGGGTTGCTACTCGGCACAGTAGCTTATATACAGGGTTGCTACTCGGCACAGCAGCTTATATACAGGGTTGCTACTCGGCACAGTAGCTTATATACAGGGTTGCTACTCGGCACAGTAGCTTATATACAGGGTTGCTACTCGGCACAGTAGCTTATATACAGGGTTGCTACTCGGCACAGTAGCTTATATACAGGGTTGCTACTCGGCACAGTAGCTTATATACAGGGTTGCTACTCGGCACAGTAGCTTATATACAGGGTTGCTACTCGGCACAGTAGCTTATATACAGGGTTGCTACTCGGCACAGTAGCTTATATGCATAACCTACATCTCCCTCCCCCCTCACGCTCATAGTCTTTGTCTTGAGCGGACTTCTTAGTCCTAAGTCGCTCCGAGCGTCGAGGTGCACTGTGGGGCGGATCCTTGTGAGGTGTAGGTGACTCGTCCTCGTTCAGGGGGCCAGCAGCAGAGGGTGGGACTGGCCGGAGGAAGCGGCGGTTCCTCCACCAGACACGGCCGCTCGGCATCCTGACCTTGTAGTCCCGCGACCGGCCGACGCCCATCACTATGCCCACCTTGTCCCAACGTGTCGTCGTCGGGTCCTGGACGCGGGCAAGGGAACCAATCTCCAGTGGCTGAAGAGGGCGGGCACGGTCGTCATACCGAGCCTTGGCGTCCTGGGCACGTGAAGCGGCGCGGCGGTCGCAGCTCTCGGCTCTGGTCTGCCACTCCTTTGCAAAGTCCTTGGCGTGTGCAGGAACGCAAGAGCGGAGAGGGTGACCATACAGGATCTGGGCAGGGGAGCGTCCTGTGTGGGTGGGAGTATTACGTAACTCCAGGAGTCCTTTGTCAAACGCCTCACAGTCTATGTTCCCTGAAGGGGCCACCTTGAGGATGAGGTGCTTGAAAGGAGCCCACAGCGTCCGACATCTGGGAACCGTCTGCATTGTAGTACTGCAGCTGCGGCGGTGGTCCCAGGCCGCGTTTGGTGAGGCCCAGTTTCTGGAGGTGCTTCAACCCAATCACCGTGGTATCGGCGCCGGTGTCCGCTATCATCTCGATGTGACCCGACACATCACCATGTGTGACGACGACGCGGATAGTAGGGGAAGGGGTAGCCCTGGGGCGTGTGGTCGATTCCACCCTCCTGATGTGACTCTGCTGCTGCTTGGGGCTGCGTGGGCCATCTGGAGGGGGCTGCGTGCGAACCACCCCGAGGGAAGTGCACTGCTGTCCTCCTCGTCTCGGGCTTTTGGTCTTGGGTTGGCGGCAGCACTTGTCGTAGTGTCCATAGCGACTGCAGGCCTGACACTTGTGGCCTCGTGCAGGGCACCTGTCTGTGTTAGACCAGTGGCCCTTACTGTCACATCCACGACACAGTGCGTCGGCGGCCGGGCATGTCTTGTGGCCGTGCTGCTTTCCACAGCTGCCACAGGAAGCACTAGGCGGAGGCGTGGAAGAACGTGTGGCAGCCTTCGCGCTGTTGGCCGCCTTCTTATCCTTCTTGTATTGTGAGATCGCTCTCGAAGCAGGTGGGGCCCGTAAGGCAGAGGTGGCGGACTTGGTGGCCTCGTATGACCGACATTCAGTCACTACCACCTGGAGTGTGGAGGAAGCGTCCAGGGGGATGAGTCGGTGCACCAACTCTTCGTGCCTGACACCTGTCAAGATACCGTGCTTGATCCAGGCTTCCTCACATTCCCGGCTGTGCGCCTTGCAGACGTCGATCTCCTCTGACAAACTCTTCAAGCTTACAAAAAAGTCGTCAAAGGATTCGTTCTCCGCCTGCTTGCAGCTGGTGAAGGCACGGCGACGCAAAGCCTCGTTGTTCCGACCCTTAACATGCTCCTGTAAAAGGTCGAGCACATCCGTCACTGAAGAGGTAGAATCGGGAGGCACTTGCAACGTGTGCTCCACAACTCTGTGGGTCTCCAGCGACAAACACATCCGCAGTTGGATGAGCTGTTTGTTTGGAGGCATGCTGTCAAGGTCCACCATCGGTGAGTAATCTGTCCAACGCCGCCTCCACTCACGAAAAAGCTGAAACGTGACGTCTGGTGAGAGGGCGGGTGGGGGTTGAACAGATGCCTTGGGAGCTGTTTGTTTGGAGGCAAGAGTACCTGGAGGACGCTGGTGTGGTGGAGGAGGGAGGGTACTGGCGCCTATATGCGCGCTACCTGTGAGTGAGGGAGGGTGTGTTTGCGCCAGGGTCGCCAATAGTGCCTCAAAACGCAACTTTTCCTCCTCTCTTTGTGTCTCCTCCCTCTGAAATTCCATCTCTCTACGTCGCTCGTCCTGGTCGTCCATCCACCTCAGAATTGTGGCAATGTCCGTCACTGGAGGTGGAGGATGAGAGTCTGCGCCCGGTGGAGGAGAGGGTGGTGGGGAGTCGTGTCTCCCCTCTTGACGTTGTCCCTTCTTACCTCCCATCTTTGTGTGTGCGTGGACTGCACTGTTTAGTATATAAAGTGGCGCCCCAACAGCTCGAACCACAGATATATGACATAAACAGCGCAGAAATAACGCATATAGTCCACTGTTCTGTCCGTGAGTGAGTGCGTGCGTGCGTGCTTGCGTGTGTGTGTGTGTGTCTGTGAGAGCAGCTGCACTTCGTGGTGGCCTTAATGCCGGTGGCTGGAGACGCGGCGGGGGGGGGGGGGGGGGGGCGAGACCGTCAGTGTCTTCCCGGATGTCACACGAGAAGGGTGTACGCCTGCGTGTTCCGTGGGTACCACAAAAAACAGGCCAATGCTCAACTCTCAGCTCTAGACACACACTAATACACTGACACTAACACTGCCACCGTCACTAATACGCACTGTGACGGCCCAACACTGCACATCGCGGCGAAACACAGTGCAACACAACACAACACACTATGAGTCGACGCACATCACCGGCAGACGTAACTGTCTCGGCATTGTTTACACACTTGTAAGTCCACAGATCCCAATCACTGTGCCATGGTGGTTACAAGTGTTCCCTGAGGAATGCAGTGATGGGTAGGGAAACACCGTGTAACACTGAAGTCCGTTTATTATGGATGAGAGAAATACAAGTGGTGTCTCGCGTGTGCCATGCACGGCTCACACAGTCAGACTGAGACTGCCTTGCCATATGGCAGCCTCGGGGCAATGTTGCCACATAACGTGCAGTGATGCCACGTGATGATATATATAAATGCTACTCGGCACAGTAGCATATATACAGGGTTCCTACTCGGCACAGTAGCTTATATACAGGGTTGCTACTCGGCACAGTAGCTTATATACAGGGTTCCTACTCGGCACATTAGCTTATATGCATAACCTACACTGTTTACTATTTTTTTTCTAGTATTTTGCCTGGTGTTTCTAATAGGGATATAGGTCTGAAATTTTCCGGCCTTGTTGGGTTTTCCCGGGTTTGGGTAGGAGTCTGATTTTGGCTTTTTTGAATCTCGTGGGGAAGCGTCCTGTTTCTAGTGAGGCGTTAAAGATCTGTGTAAGTTGTTTTATCAGTGTTGTGGGTATGTTTTAAAGGACGGTTTTGTTTATCTGACTTAGTCCAGGTGCTTTATTTTTAAAACTGGTTATTATGTTTGTTATGTCTTTTGTGGTGATTGGCGCGGTTAATGTGTCTGTACTGTTTAGTATGTTGAGGTCTATTGTTCTTGGTGGTTACCACTTCTCTGTGTTTAGTGTAAGGTGTGTTGTTACCATCTGTTCTGTTACTCTACAGTAGTTTCTGTTTTCTTCTGTGATTTTATATATGTTGCTCCAGAAATTTCTGAAAATCAGTTCTTTGTCTATAGATTCTGTAGCCTTTACCCCGTTGTCATCTATAAGATGGCTGTTATCTAAGGAGTTAGTGCCCATTAGGTTTTTTATTTTACTCCAGAAGAGTTTTGGGTTGTGATAATCGGCCTCTGTGTTTGTGATTAGTTGGTTCCATTTGTCGTTGTGTGATTGTTTGCATATTTCTTTCAGCTTTTCCTTTAGGTTTCTGAAAAGAGTTATTGTTTCTTGGTTCCAGCCGTGTGTATTTGTATGTTGTATTATGTTATTCAGTCTTGTCTGGATTATCTTCTGTTCGTGTGTTAATTGTGCGTGGGGTAGTGTACGGTAAGATGTTTTGGGGGTGTTGTTTTCCATGGCTGTGGTGACATTAGCGTACCATGTTTCCAGGGCTATGCCAATGTCTGCTGTGTTTTTGTTGTGTAGATGTATTTGTTCGTTTGTGTTGAGTTCTGCCTTAAAACCCTCCCAGTTTGCTCCGTTGAAAGAGAATCTAGGGATGGAGGGGATTTGTATTGTTGATGTAGATAGAGTGATAATTATGGGCAGGTGATCGCTAGTGGTGGTTGGTCCAGGTTTCATGTGTGTATTCAAATGGTGGTGTCTATTGGTCAGAACTATATCCGGCTTCCCGGTGTTTCCTGCAGCTATGTAGGTTTCGAAATCTGGGCCAAGGTGTGTGAATTTGCCTTTTTCTAATAAGTCGTGTATTATCTTCCCCCTTGGGTTTCTGGTTCGGTGTCCGAGTATGGTGTCTCGCGTTTAAGTCTCCTATAAAATATGCTGGTGTGTTGCGTCTCATCAGTTTTAGTAAGTCACCAGTCGGGAATGTTTGTCGTCGGCAAGGTAAATATGTTGTTCCAATTGTTATTGGGCCTTTAGTTGTGTTGATTTCGACTGCTAAGAAGTTGGTTTGGAAGTTGTCTATGAGTTTGTATTTGATGTTTCTTTTGCTGCTCCGTCGCTAAATTCTTCGTGTATGTTCAGTTGATGTGTGTAATCGTTGAAGAGTATTATTTTGTCATTATTTTTTCGTCCGTGTGAGTTTATGAGAATTATGTCTGGGTCTATGTTGTTGTATAAGTTTGTTAGTTCTGTTTTTCTTGTATGTGTCCATGCCAGGACGTTGTGTTGTATTAATTTCAGTGTTCTGATTTGCGTAATAGTGGGTCGCGGCAACTTGGTGCTTGTTGTTTGGTTGCTCAGGTTTCTCCGGGGGAGTGTCTGTCTCTCTTCCTTCAGTCCTGTTCTTATTTTCTTGAATTTTGATAGGTCTACGCTCTCGATTTTATTATGTTTGCTGCTTATTCTTCCTCCACGTATTAGTGTTTCCATGAGTCCTTCTTCTACCCTGTTATCTTCGTATGTGTATTTGGTTGTTCCTTCTTGAATATCTTTTAACGGTCTCTCATGTGTAACTGTTGTCTGGGAGGTGACTGAGTAAAATCTGATTCCTATGCTATCTCCGACGTCGGTTGGCCGTTGACCAGTGGGGTTCTCTCTACGTGGTTTTGCTGATGTTGACTTCGCTGATTGGTCGGTTGTGTTCTCTAGGGACTCGTAGTGTGTTGTGGTTAGTTGGGAGTGGGTTGTTTCCATTGCAGTCTCTTCTCATGTGTAATTTTCCTACTGTGTTATTTTATAATCCTTTTCCTTGCTGGTGATTCCTAGACTGTTTTCGGTTATTATTTTGAAAATGTCTGCTGATGGGGCATTGTCTGGGAAGTTTACCTGTGGTAGGTTGTTCACTGCAAACATTTCTTTGATAGTTTTTCCGAATGTTCCCGGTTTAGCCACGTTGTTTATGTGGGCATGTATCAGTGTGGCTAGTATGGTGAGGGGTAGACCTTCACTTAGCTTCAGGTAAATGTTTTCTGCGTTGGCTTTATCTTTTGTTTTTTCTAACACTTTAGAGGTGGTGTCTTGCAACTTTGTTATTGCAGCATAGGTTTTGGTTGGGTCAGTTTCTATATGTTTGTTCGATTTTTCCTTTTCTTTCATGTCTTTAATGATATCCTTCCTTACTGGGCAGCGTGCTGCCAAAGTGCAGTGAGGTCCTTTGCAGTTCAGACATTTTGAATTTTCTTTGTCGTTACACTCCGTGAATGTGTGCCCTTCAGCTCCACATTCCGAGCAGTACTTTTTGTCTTTATTAGGGCAATTGGCTGATACATGGTTATATTTTTAGCATATCCAGCAAGGTGTTATGGGATAGAAATTTTCTTTTTCGATTTGGTCTCTTGAAAGGTGGTAGTGGGAGATGCAAATGCCATTTTCTAGTGCCTTCTGAGCCATGGCGATTTCTATGAATCTCACTTTCATCATCGTTGGAGCCCTGGGGAGCAGTACCACCTCTTCCACTTTAGTCTATGTGTTTTTCTGTTTTATTTCTTGTGATATATCAATTGGTGATGTGTTGGTTATGGTCTTATCCAATCTCTTGATAACAATTGACTTAGCTCTAAGCTGTGGTGGGATGGCTATTTCAAAGTTATCTCTTTTTAGTGTATCTATCGATTCAGTCGATAACCTGAGATCGACGCATAGAATTGTGCCTAACTTCTTTTTTCGGATACTCCTCCCCGAAGGGAGCGCACCCGAATCCTGTTACCCATAGTCCTGGTCATTGCTGCGTCGTTCTCGTTATCATCCGTCCGGAGAGGTGTGTTTGTATGTATATGAGTGTATGTGTGTGTGCATGTATGTGAGTGTATGTGTGTGTGCATGTATGTGAGTGTATGTGTGTGTGCATGTATGTGAGTGTATGTGTGTGTGCATGTATGTGAGTGTATGTGTGTGTGTGTATGTGTAGGTTATGCATATATGCTACTGTGCCGAGTAGCAACCCTGTATATAAGCTACTGTGCCAAGTAGCATTTATATATATCATCACGTGGTAACACTGCACGTTATGTGGCAGCATTGCCCCGAGGTTGCCATATGGCAGCCTCGGGGCAATATTGCCACATAACGTGCAGTGTTGCCACGTGATGATATATATAAATGCTACTCGGCACAGTAGCTTATATAGAGGGTTGCTACTCGGCACAGTAGCTTATATACAGGGTTGCTACTCGGCACAGTAGCTTATATACAGGGTTGCTACTCGGCACAGTAGCTTATATGCATAACCTACAGTATGTATGTGAGTGTCTCCTGGTGGCCCCGTAAGGCGAACCTACTATCCTAGTGTTAAAGCTGCTCGCTTTTGTGAGGCGCGAGCCTAGTGTACCTAATTGGAGGGAGGGGAGGATGAGGGATAGCGACCCCCTCCCTGGGTGGACCCGCACGATCACGGTTACCAAGGAAGGCTCGGCGGTGGTATAGGCTCCGGTCCCCTTTCCTTTTTACAAACTCCTGGGAGGGAGGTGAAAACTTACAGCGGGGGGGGGGGGGGGGATCTGAGGACGAATACACCACTGAGGGTGCAGAGAGAAAAGAGGAAAGACTGAGTGGGAGAAAAGACCCCAAACCACGTCAGGACCGACAGCCGACAGCAGCCCTCCAGCAGGAGTGTGGGTCACTCGCACTACCCGAGGGAAGCTCTGCTGCCTCGGGCAGTCCAGAGCGCTCGTGGGGGATATCTGGTTTCGATGTGCCCTAGTAGGGACGATACGGTATGGAGTCATTAGTTATGAGGTGAAAGAAGATTATTAGGGGTTGAAGAAAAAGTGGTGAAACTGAAATACAGTAGGAGTAGAAAGAATCTGGGCTCAACCAGATTGCTTCATCTTTCCTATTGGTGTTTTATCTTTGTTCTGCTCCCTTGGGTCGTCAGACCTTTGTATTAATATTGGTTTATTTATGTAGTGCTGCTTATTATTATTATTTTTATTTATTGTTGGAGTTAGGGAGCCCGCCCAGGTCCTTGTGTAACTGGGAGGGTAGTCACATGCTTTTTTTTTTTTTTTTTTTTTTTTTTTTTTTCTAAGGTGTTAGTTAAGTGTTAATTGTGTTAGTCTAAAGGTACACTGTATGGAGAGGCCTGCCAGGTTCTTAGTGGAGCTGGTTGGTCACACTCATCTTTTATTCTCTCTATTAATGTTTTATGTGTATATTGGGGCAGGAGATGGTTCAATTGCTTCTTCCTGGCTAATGTAGCTGGGAGGGTAATCACATTATTATTAATATTTTTTTATTCCGATGGAGTTAGTGAGCCCGCCCAGGTCCTTGTGTAGCTGGGAGGGTAGTCACATTTTTTTTTTTTTTTTTTTTTTGCTAAGGTTTTAGTTAAATGTTAGTTGTGTTAATCTAAAGGTACACCGTATGCAGAGGCCTGCCAGGTTCTTAGTGGAGCTGGTAGGTCACTCTCATCTTTTATTCTCTCTATTAATGTTTTATGTGTATTCTGGGGCAGGAGATGGTTCAATTACTTTCTTCCAGGCTGATTTAAACCAACTGTGTTCTTGGAAATCTTCGTTGTCTATATCATTTATCCAGTTTTGTTATGTTTCTGTGTTAAGTTCAGTCACTTTTTTCCAAATATTTGCAGCTTTGTTGTGTATTTCTACATTGATTGCTAGGAGGTTTGCTCTCTTGTGTAGCTGTTCATTATTGATGTGGTCTGTATATTTTATGTTATATATAAATCTGAGGGCTATATTTTGTACTGTTTGTAACCTTTTAATGCTCGTTTTACTAAGAGTGTTCAATGGGACGGGTGGGTAGTCCATAATTGATTTGACCAGGGCTATTTAAATCTTTCTTTTGTTATTACTGCTAAGGTTCTTAAAGCGTTTTATTTTTGATAATCTTATTCTTGCCTGTCGTTCTTTGTCTTTTAAGTATGATATATATCCTCTTTTTGTTAGTTTTAGTCCAAGCATCCTGCCTACAGTGTCGTATGGGTATAGTTCCTGGTCGACTATTACTGGACTTGTTTTGATCTTGGCTGTTGGTACTATCTTGAATTTGTTCTTATTTGTCCTAATTTTCCATTTTTTCTCAAAATCATTTATATATTTTATCGCTGTTGCCGTGTAGAGTGCCATAAATTGGGTTGATTTTCCTGGGTATGATACTATTTGAGTAATATCATCAGCAACCATTACATATTCGCTAAAGAGGGTTGGTTGTGGTGTGTCTGAGATATAAATTGTATATAGTGTTAGAGAAAGGCATCCTCCTTGAGGTACTCCACTCTCAAGATTAAACATAGTTCCCATAAAGTTTCCAATTTGAATTTGTGCTCTCCTACCATCTAAATAGTTACACAATATTCTTAGCAAGTATTCGTAAAGTCCCAATTTTAATATTTTATGTTTTAAGCCCAAATGCCTAACTTTATCAAAAGCCTTAGAAACATCCCTTAAAATTATATTGATCTGGTTCCCCTTGCGTTTTTCTATTGCAATTATTTCCGTTATTGTAGCTATTGCAGTTAGGGTATTTCTATTGGGCATAAATCCATGTTGTCTATTGTTAGTTTTCCCCTGTTGTGTTAAAGAGGTTATAAGTCTTGAATTTAAAATTTTTTCCAGTAGTTTCCAGGTAATTTCTAATAAAGATATTGGCCTGTAGTTTAATATTACGTTATTGTCCCTACTCTCCTTGGGAATAAATATAATTTTAGCATATTTTAGTTTGTCTGGAAGTAACCGGTTATTAAGCATGCGTTATAAATGTTTAATAGTGTTTTTAAGATGTTTTCAGGTAGATTCATGATCATATTTCGTGTAATACTTGTGAGACCGGGAGCCTTTTCCTTAAACTTCCTCACACAGTGCATAATTTCTCCCATGGTTATTATTTGATTATTAGGTAGTAAGTTATAGTCTATATATTGCTTTGGGGTGATTCTATGTATGTGTCTTCCCATTTCGTCTTCTATCCTTTCTTCGTGTTCACTATCAAAATCTTCATTTTCCTCATCTGATATTTTAAAAACTTTTACCCATTCCCTTTTGAATGGTGACTCTTGTTCATTTTCCTCGTGCAGTTTTGTTCCATTATGGTCTTTAATGTATGGTGTTTTTTTGCTTGTTGTGCCCCCATCATCTTGTTTATGGAAGTCCAAAATGTTTTTGTGTCTTTAGTCTTGTCGGCCGCCATTATATCATTCCATTTTTTATTGTTTGCTTCCTTACATGCGTCTCTTAATTTTATCTGTAGTGCTGTCTGCGTCGTATATAGCCATGTGTTACTGCCGCGTCTTTCCATATACCAGTTTATTTCATTGTAATGGGTTTGGATTAATTTAACTTCTTCTGGTAGTCTGTTGTTGGGTAATGTTCTAAAGTGTGAAGTAGGAGTGTGTTTGGTTATAGATGTTTTTATTGCTGAGTGCAGTCTGTCCATTTCTGAGTCTATGTCTTCTGTTGTTTTCCCTTGTAGGTTAATCGAGTGGTGATTACCTAAGTCGTCTTTGAAGCTGTCCCAGTCTGTGTTACTCATTTTCAGTCTCTTTTTTATTGGTATCTGTATGGGGCTTGTTGACAGTGTTAGTATAATTGGCAGATGGTCACTGCCTGTGAGAGGTCCTTGTTTTATATGGTAATTGAAAAAGGCTTTGTTGTTGGAAAAAATTTTGTCTGGTGTTGATTGTGTATTGTGATTTCTCCAGGTTGGAAAGTTAGGACCTAGATGATTGATTTTCCCTAGGTTTATTAATTGATTAAGGGCGTTTCCCACGGCGTTATTATTTGTATTGTCGAAAATCCTGTGTCTGGCGTTAAAGTCTCCTACGATGTACATCGGATGACTGTTGTTAGCCAATTTTAATAGGTCTTCTATAGGTAAGTAGGGTCGTTTCGGTGGCAGATAAATAGTCGCAATGATTACGTCTCCTTGAGATGTATTTATTTTTATTGCTAGAAATTCATCCTGGAAGTCATCGATTAGTTTAAATTTTAAGTTTCTTTTAACCTCTATAGCTACTCTGTCATTTTTCTCGCTCGATTTATTTCTTTGGTTTACATAATAGTTAAAGAGTTTTATGTTGTTGTTGTCTGTCTCACCGTGACTGTTTATTAGTATAATGTCAGGGTCAGTTTCTTGATATATATTACTTAGGTTAATTCTCTCAGTCTTCCAGTTTCTTACGTTGTGTTTTATTATTCTTAAAGTTCTTACGGTTTGTCTATTGTCCATTATTTCTTATACTTGGATTGTGGCAGTTGGAGTGGAGACCTATCGTCCTGTTTCCCGCTTCTGACTCTTCTAAACTCTGACGGGTCTACTATTTTAAAGTCATTGGTCGTAATCTTTAGTTTGTCCATAGTGATTAGTGTCCTGACGTAATCTTCACTTAGGGATTTTTCTTGATATGTCCACTTGTATATCCCTCCTTCATAGTTTTTTACTATTGTCCCTCCTGTTGGTCTCGGTGTTGGGATTCCATGTTTTGTTGTGGTGATAACTTGTAATCCAATATCTTCAGCAGATTCAGGTTGTATATTGTGATCAGTCTCCATCTTATCTTCTCTCCTCGTTATCCTTTGTCTTGTAGTCTGTCCTTTTGTTATTTCTATCTTCTCTTTGTCACTTCTAGTCATTTGTCTGGGATCTCTATCAGTCGCTTGTGTTCCTTGTGTATCAGTTCTTGCTCCTTGCTCAAACCTTTGTTTGTCTAGCTGTAGTCTTTCTCTCAGTTCGCTTGAGTATGTTGCTTGAAATAGTTTTTCGGATTCTGGATTCTCTGGGAATATCATCTCTGGTAGGTTATTCAATTTAAACATTTTCCTTAACTCCTCATTGCATGATCCGGGTACAATGATATTGTGCAGATGTGCATGGATCATACTAATCATTACCTTGTCATGTATTGGTTCACTTAAGTTTAATATGGTGGATTCTGGTCTGTGAGCCTCTTGGACCGCTCTCTTGGTTATTTCGACGTATGTCTTATCCTTCTTGTCTTTTTCCTTGTTTCTTGTTCCTTGTACTTTATCATGTGTTTTTTTATTAGGCATGCCATTGCTAACGTCCTGTGTCCTATGTATGCATTCCCGTTTCTCTTACAGTTGAAACAGCCAACATGTGTGTTCTTACATTCAGTGTAGGTATGGTCGTCGCCTGCACAATCTGACCAGTACTTTTTCTCTTTTTCTGGACAGTCTCTCGTTGTGTGTTCTTCATATTTGTAGCAGGAAAAGCAAGTTTGCAGACAGATGAATGTGTCCTTCTTTATTTGATGAGGTGTTACTGACATGTTATATATTAGAAAGCCCTGTTGTAAAACTTTTTCAGCCATTGAAACTTCTTCGAAGGTAATCTTGAAAACATGAGTGTAGTCTTTTATCTTGATGACTTCCTCGATCTTCATCCAACTGTTTTGGCGTTCCAGTTCATCTTTCAGATCTTCAGATGTCTTCCTCCCGACCTCTTGGTCGACTTGACGAACGAAAACTGATCTTTTTGCTTTTTGATTTGGTGGCATGACAACAAGAAGTCCTTCATTGTAAAATACATCTCTGGCTTCTTTTCAAAGGATTTTGTCTGAGTCAAAGTCATCTTTACAGGTTACTTTGAAACCTTCGTTGGTGCTAAATATTCTTGTTAGTGGGACTTGCAATTTGTTATAAGTGATTTCTGCCACTTTTCCTCTTCCAATAGAGTGTCCCTTATCTCTATATTTTATTCTAATGCTTGTAGTCATCTTCCTTGATTACATCCCAATCCTACCTATAACACAGGGCTCCTGCCTGGGAGCAGTGACCCCGCCCCCCCCCTCTTGGACGGGCGTTGGGCTCGTAGGGTTCTGCGCCCAGGTTACCTGTGACTATAGTTATGTCTAAAAAGTTGCCACCTATCGGTGACCCCCGGGCAAGGGGTGCCCTGCACTATCACAGGCTCTCTTGCCGGATCGACCGTATCGCTAAGGCCCGCCTCCCGTTCAAGGAACGGAGTGCATGAGGGGGATGAAAAAAGGAAAGAAGAGGACTTAGAGAGTAGAGACAGTCTCCCTACCACGCCACGTTCGGTTAGCCAATCAGAGCACCGCAGTAAACGTGCATGTATCACGCCACCGTGGGGCACCACTGATTGGTCAATCCAGGACGTAGACGCACGGGTAGTAGTCAAAATTTGGTGAGCCCAAATATATGTTTTTCAGAAGTTGGAATGTTTCGTACAATCTGAGATGGTAATTGCACCGTCGCTATGTTGGGTAAGTACAATCACTAGGATTGAGTGTCCTATCACAACGAAGTTGCAGACTGCTCAAACAGGCAGCAGATTCTGCCATAAGTGAGCGGCGCTGCTGATTGGCTGAGGTGAAAGACGGTAACTGGCCAATCACCGCGCAGTTCGAAAGTGAGGCTTGGTCTGTGGAATTCGCCGCTGGTTGGCTGGTAAGCGGACGGCAAGTGACAAATCGGCAGTTGTAGGGGAGAGTATCCACTACAAGATCACACATTTCCAGGATATTTTGCACACATCGCTCTTGAACTAAGAAGACCTCTCAACAAGACCTCCTGCTGGACCCGGAACTGTGAAGACCGCCCTCTCTCTGGTGCCACTGTTGGCCGTCTTCCCGGACCGGACCATCCACCACTGACATCGTCGACAACAACTCACGAGCGTTTTCGGTTTATCGAGCATTAGCTTGCCCTCCCCACTGGTGGTGTGAGTGACCCACACTCCAGCTGGAGAGCAGCTATAGCCCGATATTCCCGACGTGGTTTGAGCTCTTTTCCTTCTACTGCTATTTTTCCTTTTTTCGCTCTGGCCTAGGGACCTGCACCCTCAAAAGTATATTCGTCCTGTGGTCCCCCCTATAACTGTTCACCTCCCTCCCAGGAGATTGTGAACACGAAAGGGGGTTGAAGCAAGAATCCATCCCAACCGAGTCTTTCCAGGAAAACCGTGATCGTGCGGGTCCACCTGGAAAGAGGGTAGCAATCCTTATCCTTCCCCAATAGGCACACTTAGCTCACGTCTATAAGTGAGCAGTCACATACACTAGGAAGTAGGTTTCCCCAACGGGGCTCCGGGAGAGAAGCCCAGGAACCGCTCTACGACCACCCGGCCATCATTGCCTGTGGGGAGTGCTGAAATTCCTCTGCTACTTACTCAACCGGAATAGGTAGGCTATAAAAAAAAAATAAATAAAAAAAATAAAAAATAAAAAAACACCACTAACCACCGGTTATGGAGTGCGTACGTCCTCCTAACTGCGACCCCCGCCTGAACCGCCAACCTGACGACCCGAACCACGACAGGCTCCGCACAGAGAAAGCGGACCAGTTACGCGCCTTCAACGAAGCCCTGAAAAGCAAGAACACTGCCACCGCCTTCAACAACTCCACCACCACTGTTACCGCCACTGAGGACGACAACTGGACGAAGGTTGAAAACAAAAAACGCCGACGTGCTTTTTCGGGAAACGAATGCCGTCAAGCAGCCCAAAAGGCACCCATCACCACCACCAGCTCACCTCCAACGACACTGCCAAAATTCCGGATCTCGAAAACGGACACAAAAGCGACATATGCCGCCATCACAGAGATGGAAAAACTAAATCCACTGGCCAAGTTCTCAGTGAGGCCCAACCTAAAGGGGGAGATGATTATTCACCCCAAAGACAAGGACTCTGCCACCACCCTCGACACTTACCTGCAAAACACCACCACCTTTGCATCATCCAAGCTGGACCCCGCCCAGAAACTGATGAAGTCGGTAGTCCTCCGGTACCCAAAGGAACTACCCCTCGAACCCCTGGAGAACCACCCGAAGATCCTAAAAGCCGAGAGATGCTCTCCCCCGTCCGACAAGACGGCCACCACAAAACAAGAGCTCATAACGCACTACGGTCCACCCCCCAGCACCATAGACCTCAAAACCTGGGGGATCTACGAAGTGAGGCCCTTCGTCCCAGAGCCCTGCGGTGCTTCAGATGCCAGAAATACTGGCACCATCAGACGAGGTGCACGTACAAGGAAATCTGCAGAGTCTGCACGCAGAAGCACGACACACACTCCTGCCTCACCAAGTTGAAAAATGGAGAAAAAATTGCCCCCAAGTGTGCCAACTGCGGGGTCAAACACCATGCCTGGAACCCTGGATGCTCCGAGAGAACAAAGAGGGTCCAGGCAAACCGACCAGCAGCAAGACCGGCCCCCACCGCCTGCACACCAACCCCACCAAGTATCTTCGTGTGGGGAACGCAAAGGCCAAAACAACAAAGCCAACCTCCTCAGCCAGTCAACACCCAAAGTGCAGCCCAGTTTCCTGGCCTCACTACGGCCACACCTCAGCCACCCAAGCAGCAGACAACGACAACCACGAAAAAGACAAAAGAAGCACACACCAAGGCACCAGAAAGGAATGGTACACGTATCAGACCTAGCCAAGGTACTGACAACCTTTGCGGAGGGCCTAGCCGGACTACTGAGCCACAAGATCCAACCCACACAGCTGCAAACACTCATGGGGAGCGTCCTCGGGCAAGTCGCCTCAGCTCCAGCCACCTCAGTGGAGGACGCCACGCCGGTCCCCACACGAGTGACAGCCGAGGTACACTCTACACCGAAGAAGGCCACCAGAGAACCAAAGATACCGACAGCTCCCAGAAAGAAATTGGACGTTTCAACTCCCTTGAACCGAACCACAGCCCAGAAGGCAAAAACCACAGAAGAAGAAGATATGAACCTGATCCAGTCGGAATCGGACCTGAACATTTCCATCGAGGACCACCAGAAGTCCCCGATGAAACAGTGGTGGAAAACATCAGCACCCTGAACATCCTAACATGGAATGCTCAGGGCATTAAAAACAAGAAACACCTCCTGCAAGAAGCAGCAGCCAAGGACAAGCCTGACATTATACTGCTACAAGAAACACTTCTACAAAAACACCACTGTTTCAAATTCAGTGGTTACAAGACTTACAGGAGGCATTTCACGCAGGCGTCAGCAAGAGGATGTATGATCTTGGTCAAGTCAAGAATACCCTCCTCCAAGGTCATGCAGCAATTTCCATGTGGGGAAAACATCGAGACATAGGCCGTCAAAGTAGCCCTCCAAGAACGGGAATTAACTGTTCACAACATCTACAAGAACCCAAGGGGCTCACTGGAGGTGACTCAATTATTCGCTTCAGCCGCTGACCACGCCACACTCATAGGAGGGGATTTCAACGCACATCACCCCTTCCTAAGCTCGGTAAGCCCCATAAATGAAGACGGCCTACACCTATACACCACCTTTCAAGACACACCCGAGATCTGTCTCCTAAACACCGGAGAGCCCACCCACATTAGGGGAGGAAGCCTAGATCTAACCTTCGTCTCCAGTGCACTACAGACTTCGGCCTCCTGGCAGCTACACCCCAAGCTGACCAGCGATCACTTCGCCACCCTAACAACGCTGAAGGTGAACAAGCTCCCCACTCCACCCCCGCCGAGATGGAGATACAATACCCAAAAGGCAGACTGGGGATTCCTTAAGAAACACCTGGCTAAGTGGCGCGAAAAATCACAGCCGGCCGGCGCAGCACCCGTGGAGGAGACAACCCTCCACCAACAATTGGTCGAGGCGTTTCACCAAGCGGCAGAAGAGGCTATCTCAAAAACAAAACCCACATCAAGACAGTACAATGATTACTGGTACTACTGTCCCAGGGTAAAAGAACTCAACCACAGAGTGAACATGGCCCGAAGAAACTACAGGAGACATCCCACGGAAACAAACAGACATCTCCTTCAAGTCATAGTTAAGGATACCAGGGAAGAGAAGGAAGAAATAAAAAAACGTAAGCTGGCTCAAGTGGTGCTCCGAACTGAACGAGCACACCTCCCTTGGCAAGATGTGGGCCCAGAACCGAAGGGCATCTGGGAAGGCAACACCACCACCACCAACCCATCCCAACCCAAAAGAGGAAGCCGAAAGACTTGCAAAACTGTTCGCTGACCGAGCAGCAACGAAAAACCTCCCGAGACAGGCGGAGGAGACACAACGGCGTCTACGACAGGTCAGACTCCAGATGATCGAAGAGGCCTGCAACAGTGAAGATGACACCGACAGACCTTTCAACCAGCAAGAACTCCAGAAGTCGCTAAAACGAAGCAAGGACACAGCACCAGGGACCGACAGGATAACCTACTCCATGCTTTCCCATGCCGGAAAAGCCGGACACGAGGCTTTGCTACAGGTCATCAATGCTTCGTGGACAGCACAAAGACTTCCACCTGAATGGAAGAAGGCAGATATACAGCCCATTCCGAAGCCCAGAGAATCAGACAAACCGAGGCCCATCTCCCTCCTCAGCTGCATAGCGAAGACGGGAGAAAGATTGGCTCTCAACCGACTCAAGTGGAAAGTAGGCAACCCACACCCTCACATTTTTGCTTACACCGAGAACACCGGCACAGGCAACAACATCGCCGAGATACTCAGCACAGTGGACTACAAACCAGCTCTGGTGGTCTTCCTCGACCTGGAGAAGGCCTTCGAACTAGCAAATCCACTGGCCATTACAACGACGCTCGCTGAAAAAGGCGTCAAAGGAAGGTTGCTGGGGTGGATCCAGAACTACCTCACACAGAGAGAAGCAAGAATACGCTTTCAGGGAGCAACCTCAAGCTACAGGGTCCATGAAAACGGAACCCCACAAGGAGGCATCCTCAGTCCAATGCTGTTCAATGTCCTGATGGAAAATCTTGTCAAACTTCCTTTCAGACAAACAGCCAAGCTCCTGGGCTATGCAGACGACTTACAGCTTATGGTAAGAGGATCAAACAGACTAGCCAACACGCAACACGCACTCCAACTTATAGAAGAGGAGTGCAACAGACTTGGACTCAAGATAAATCCAGCCAAGTCGAAAGCGATGGCCATCTGCACAGACACACCAGACAAGATGCTCTCCATACAAAACAAGCCGGTAGTCTGGACCAACGCCCACCAGTGTCTTGGAATCTGGTTTGACCAGAAACTCACTTTCAAGCCGCAGGAGCAAGCTTTCATGTGCTCAAAGCCTACTACACGGCTGCCATTAGATCGCTGGTAGATTATAGTGCTCCAGCACTCATTGGACTGAGAGAAGACCAGATAGCTAAGCTAGAAGTTATCCAAAATAATGCTCTCAGGACCATGCTCGGAGCACCCATGTGGACCAGAATTTGCAATTTGCAAAAGGAAACTAAACTACCACCCCTGGCAGTACGAGTCAAGCAGGTGACAGCCGGTCTCCTCGCCAAAATCTGTAGATCAGATAAGCCCACAGCTGTCAAAACGCGAATCAGTGCCTCCCTCCACATCAACCACAGAGAGCGAGGGGCCACCTGGTCGCACGAGGCAAGCGAGGTCATCCGACATCTGCAAGCAGAAACACTCGTCAAGAACAACCAAGACACACGAGACAATGGTTATGTAGTTCCTCCACCATGGAGCCCTCCACCAGCCACATTCAAAATTACCGACCTAGGCGATAGTGAAGCCAACCTCCGGAAGGAGGACCTCAAAAAAATAACTCGAGAAGCCATAGCCACCGAGACACCGGCCGATGCAGCATCATACTTCACAGACGGCTCGGTGGATCCAAAACATCATACATCCGGAGCGGCCTTCTGCACCCAAGGTCAGACCCTCCGATGGAGACTTTATAATGACTGCTCCACCCTATAAACAGAGCTGGTAGCAATCTCAAAGGCCCTACAACACGCTGCAACACAACACAACAAGTCCATCATAATTCACACGGACTCGAAATCGGCCATGCAGGCGCTGCAACACAATCAACCAAGAGGCAACGTCCACATCATAACCTCGATCCTCGCACAGCTACAGAAATTCCAAAGACAAAACCGCCCAGTCGTCTTACACTGGATTCCCAGTCATGTAGGGATCGGGGGAAACGACGTGGCAAATGAAGCAGCCAAGGCAGCCACACGCTCAAGTTCCAGCAAGTGTGCAACAGATCAAGAATCACCTCAAAAAGACTAGCGAGCTCCACATCCAAAAGAGGAGCTTCCTTCACGCATTTATCGCTGGTTCCCAATCAGCCAAATGGTACCTGGCGGCTACAAAAGGGGAACCACCTTTCGTAGACAAGAAAACACCAAGACAAACCTAAGTTAGCCTTCATCGACTACGACTAGGGTACAAGTGCTCCTGGCAGATGATCGGAAATGACGTCAAGGAATGCACCTACTGTCAGGAGCCAGCAACCAACCCACTTGAACACTATCTCCTCGACTGTGAAGTCACACAAAATCTCCGAAACAGAACTCAAAACTTCCAAGAAGCACACACAACACCAGCGGCCACTCTAACCCGAAAGGCCCAAACAAACCACATTCACCTCCTTCTCCGGGTCATCACCCAGATAGCTTTGAAAGTATCCTCTCCCAGCAAGTGCGGACCCCGGTTCGGGGGGCGCGCCTCTTCGAAACTGACCACGGAAGAAAAATCGCGATATGGAACAGAAAATTTCACAAAAATTATAAAATTTATTCCGTGTGGATTCTGGTGGTAGCTACATGACCGCTGGAGGGGCTTCTCAGTTTGAATTCTTATCCCAGTTTGTGTTCAGTTTTGCGTCTGTGTTACTGTGTCATTGTTCAAGAAGAGTGAAAAAAAAAACATGTTCAAGTGATAAAAGATTCAATAAAGGAATTACGTTGGACATTAACGTGATGTTTTAAGGAGGTAAGTCATTAACTCCGATCGCATCACCTCACCACCGCCTGTAGCACTCGACATCGTTTCTGCTGAGTTAAATTCACGCGTGTGTATTTATTGTCAAGTTACATCATGAATTAATTATTGTATGTGTTTATTGTCATTCATATATGTGCTTATGTTACGTTTTTGGGCCGCAAAAATGGTTTCGCAATAGGGAATTTTGCGTTACAGAAAGATTTTCAGGAAAGGAACCCCTTTGTTACCCGGGGGATGCCTGTAGTTCATTAAGGAAGTTTGCCTTTCTTTTTCTTATAAATTTCTAAACATTATTTTTGCGAAATTAAAATACCCAATATACAGTATATATATATTTTTATATATATATATATATATATATATATATATATATATATTTATATACTTCATTTTTAGTCCATTTAACACGCGGACTTTGAACATACAATCAACGACCTCACCAGCAAGGAATCGAACCCTCGACCTACTGGGTGTGACTAGGGAGCGCTTACCGGCTAGGCCACAAGGACACTAAAAGCAGTTCTAGACTCTGTTATATTTCACACAAAGCCTGTTCATCGAGCTGATGGCGCCGTGAACCTCAATGGGAAACTGCCCGTGCCTCGTATGTGGTGTCAGTAGCATTTTACCGAATCCAGCTGGTATGAAACGCGAGGTACATATATATACTTCATTTTTAGTCCATTTAACACGCGGACTTTGAACATACAATCAACGACCTCACCAGCAAGGAATCGAACCCTCGACCTACTGGGTGTGACTAGGGAGCGCTTACCGGCTAGGCCACAAGGACACTAAAAGCAGTTCTAGACTCTGTTATATTTCACACAAAGCCTGTTCATCGAGCTGATGGCGCCGTGAACCTCAATGGGAAACTGCCCGTGCCTCGTATGTGGTGTCAGTAGCATTTTACCGAATCCAGCTGGTATGAAACGCGAGGTACATATATATACTTCATTTTTAGTCCATTTAACACGCGGACTTTGAACATACAATCAACGACCTCACCAGCAAGGAATCGAACCCTCGACCGTTCGATTCCTTGCTGGTGAGGTCGTTGATTATATATATATATATATATATATATATATATATATATATATATATATATATATATATATATATATATATATATATACCATTTGTCTTATATCATTAAATCTTTGGCAAACTCTTGATCAAAGTTTCATTTTTTTTTATATAAAGGTCCCGTGGCTTCAAAAAGTTTGAAAACCCCTGATCTACAGGATGATTGTATGGTAGGGGGGCGGGTAGCAGAGGCGGACTACATCCCCTTAGAAATTAGATTTGTTCTTTATTAGGAAAGTGTGGATGCATATTTTTCTAGTCATCCTCTGTATTAGAAATTTTCAGGCATAAAAGTCATTTGTAGCCGAAATATGTTCGAGAGAATAATTTACATTAGTTCTTAGAGATTTTTTTTCATGGCGAAAGTCTCAATTTTTTATTTTACAAGAATTTATTTAACGGGTTCGATAAATCCCTGTATCTAACACTGGTTTATGTTTTTACAGGCGGGAACATCAGTATAAGTAAGTACACACTGTCTGTTTTAGAGATGTAAGATATCATAATATAGTATAGGGTGCAGTTTTAGTTATGTACAATATCATTACAATTAGGTGCAGTTTTGAAAAATGCACATTCAAAATTATTAATAGTTCCAGGGATTGAAAATCAACTAATACAATTTCAAAGTTACCCTTGTAATAAAAGTGTGACAAATCAAATGAATAAATATATCAGTATTCATAATTTTGAAAAGTGGTGATAGCCTTCGAATAATAAGCCTTGTTTAATCAGGAAGCATATTTTATCCATTTCTTATTGCATGAATCTTACTAACAATGCTGGCCTTTAGTATCAGAGACCTTGCGGTGATCATGTCAGGTACTGAGATAATCAATCCCTATAGCACTGTTAATTTTAGGGTTAGGATTAGGCTACAATGTCTAGGTTTAATTATATAACTAACATTTAGGATGTAGTTTAAGGTGATAGTATAGTGTTTGTTTTCAGACGGAGGTAAGGGTCATGTATTTTATTACAATGCAAGTGCATTTTTCCAGGTGTAGATGAAACTCGTTTATATTTTTTATTGTTCACCACCTTTGTGAAATTTATTTAAGATTAAGTTCATGTCTTTCAGTGCAACACATATACAAACAAAGCATGTAAAGATAGAATACAAATGTAATTCAGTACAGCATATGTAACTTTATTTTTAGATAAAGATAATGTATACCGGTTCATGATTTTTTTTAACTTAAATGTAAAATTTATTTCACTGCAACATATGTATTTTTTTTTCTGAAGAAGACTTTGTATTTAATTACAACGCACCATTAATTATTTGACGAATTTACATTGCTACTTTCGGCCTCCTTTAAAAAATATTTCTAGTTACTGTAGATTAATTACCTTTTTGGAAAAAATAATATTTAAGGAATTTATAAACACACGGTGTCAACCCTAATCATGCACGGAAAGGATAATTCTTTATTCTAAATGTCTAAGTATATGAACTAATTTAGATACACGCTTAAACATCGTAGATTCTTGTATCAATGGCTCCCCAACTGGGATACCTGTATCTCCAATGGTCACTTGGTACGAGAGAGAATTTACAAGTCTTGCGTGAAACATTGATCAAAACTGTATTTATTTCACTTAGTGTCGTTGTCATTAATTTTGTAAACTTTTCATTTTTTTTTTTTTTTTTAGAAAACAATCAAAAGTTACAAAAGCTTGAAAAAGTCTTATATAACAAGCGTAATAATTTTAATGTTAATTTTATATATTACTAGATTTTAGTGCTGTAAAAACTGGCATTACTAAATTCCATTCATCGTGTCGGTTAGGCATACGCGTCATGCTGGCACTGGCTGGCTGACCATTTTAACCATTGCCCACACCCAGTGGCACTTGAGACATTTATGTGTTCGGTCATCATCTCGCGAACGCTTCATGTTAATTAGTTTGAATATATATATATATATATATATATATATATATATATATATATATATATATATATATATATATATATACACATCAGCAACTCCAGCATTAATTTGCTACATCATTTTATCAACGTTTAATGCATTTTGTAATGTTTTTCTTGGGTAACTAGGAGTACGCGGAAAATCGTGATGTACCTCTAGGGCTATGTGATTAATAAAAGACTTGTAGATATTGAAGCGCAGTAATATAAATTTTTAATTAACACAATGAATAGATTTATTGATTAAAAAAAATTAAGAAGTATTAGTATTGGCCAAGAATAATAAACTGATGCTGAAAGTTTAAATATCATGCGTTTTAGAGTTAATCTTACGAATAAGCCTTTAAAGCCAACAGAATCTCTTGCGAAATAGGGAAACTTTTCTTATTGCAGGTATAACTCCATGCGTATACTGTATAACAACACAGACTTTATTTCATTTATCACGTCTATCGTTATCTTTTCCTAAATATAGTTGACTTATTAATAGGGCTTAAGAGAGCAGCTTGATGCTTGCTAGCATTAAAATGCTACAATTTTTTTAGTCGATTTTACATATTTAAGTGAATATATATATATATATATATATATATATATATATATATATATATATATATATATATATATATATATATATATATATATATATATATGCGTGTGTATTTGTATGTACAGTATACGTGAGGTGAATCATCGTCTTCCACAATACTTCAGTCAATAATCATATAACTATTAACAGCTAACATGTGTTCACCTCGCTCATGTCTCCATATAATGCTGACGTCGACAAAGTTTAATTAATTTCCCAACACAACAAACTATTTCCTCATTGGTAGTGAAGCAGCGCACTTCACTAATAACGTGAACGCTTAGTACTGTATATGCACTGCCCTCGCCCGCCTGGTAGCGTACTCGTTCGTCAGTGAACCATATTCTGTACCATGTTGTGTTTCTTCGACGGCCGAAGGACGGTCTGTTTCATGCATGTTTAAAGAACCATACGCTAGGCTGTGTTCCTTTGTGGCCTGTATGGAAAAAAAAAATCTAATAGACGAATCAAACACGCTAATTCCCTCTGTGTGTTTCTCAAGATTATCCAGTATTAAAAAACTCATGCGAAGTACAGTACAATATACAGTAGCCTATTATTCAGTAAGTAACAACTCTCACATAAAATCAAATACGCACAAGCATACACAAGATATATATATATATATATATATATATATATATATATATATATATATATATATATATGCTGATAACCACAAGGAAAGAAGAAAACAACCTCACCCTGCCAGGACTGAAACCCACGATCTTATGTGTGTGACCGGGGAACGTTACCTCTAGACCACAAAAACGCTAAAAGCAGTCCTAGACTTTGTTATATTTCACACAAAGCCTGTTCATCGAGCTTATGGCGCCGTGAACCTCCAATTGGGGACTACCCGTGCCTCTTAGGTGATCAGAGTAACATTTTACCAAATCCGGCTTCAAAACACGAGATTCCGGATTTGGTAAAACGTTACTCTGATCACCTAAGAGGCACGGGTAGTCCCTGATTGGAGGTTCACGGCGCCATAAGCTCGATGAACAGGCTTTATGTGAAATATAACAAAGTCTAAGACTGCTTTTAGTGTCCTGGTGGTCTAGAGGTATCGTTCCCCGGCCACACACATAAGATCGTGGGTTCGATTCCTGGCGGGTTGAGGTTGTTGATTATATGTAGAAGTCCGCACACTTTATGGGCTAATGAAATATATATATATATATATATATATATATATTTATACATATATATATATATATATATATATATTTCATTAGCCCAATAAAGCACGCGGACTTCTACATACAATCAACACCTCAACCCGCCAGGATTCGAACCCACGGCCCACAAGCCTATGACTATGACCGGGGAACGCTAACCGCTAGACCACCAGGATACTAAAAGCAGTCCTAGACTTTGTTATATTTCACACAAAGCCTGTTCAACGAGCTTATGGCGCCGTGAACCTCTAATGGGGACCACCCGTACCACTTAGGTGGTCAGAGTAACGTTTTACCAAATCCGGCTTCGAAACACGAGGATCCATATATATTTCATTAGCCCAATAAAGCACGCGGACTTCTACATACAATCAACACCTCAACCCGCCAGGATTCGAACCCACGGCCCACAAGCCTATGACTATGACCGGGGTGGTCCCCATTAGAGGTTCACGGCGCCATAAGCTCGTTGAACAGGCTTTGTGTGAAATATAACAAAGTCTAGGACTGCTTTTAGTATCCTGGTGGTCTAGCGGTTAGCGTTCCCCGGTCATAGTCATAGGCTTGTGGGCCGTGGGTTCGAATCCTGGCGGGTTGAGGTGTTGATTGTATGTAGAAGTCCGCGTGCTTTATTGGGCTAATGAAATATATATGGATCCTCGTGTTTCGAAGCCGGATTTGGTAAAACGTTACTCTGACCACCTAAGTGGTACGGGTGGTCCCCATTAGAGGTTCACGGTGCCATAAGCTCGTTGAACAGGCTTTGTGTGAAATATAACAAAGTCTAGGACTACTTTTAGTATCCTGGTGGTCTAGCGGTTAGCGTTCCCCGGTCATAGTCATAGGCTTGTGGGCCGTGGGTTCGAATCCTGGCGGGTTGAGGTGTTGATTATATATATATATATATATATATATGGATAATCACCTAACGCCCCCTTTATCTAAGGATTATGATAATGATAATAATAATTAATATTATTATTATTATTATTATTATTATTATTATTATTGTTTCCGAAAATTGATTTTGTGCACGTGCACAAATGTATAAACATGCATATACGATATAAGTATGCATCCAGTGTACGAATTTACTGCATGTGTATACACTCCTTTAAGTATACATATGATTACGCTATTTTTAATTCTCCCTTTTTCACAAAACAAGAGCAACAAGAAGCAGGTACTCGCTATCTCAAACGCTCGAACCTGAACAGTTTGAGCTATAAAATTGTGAAAATTGTAGCCCAAAGATTAAGAGGATGAATGAAGCCTTTGGGTTGTGGTGAGTGTTGTCAGTGCTGTGAGTGGTGGGCGGAGACGAATTCACTTTACTCAGGAGCTATTCAATGTGAAAAATTAGTTGGAGCGATTGTATTCTTCCACTGTGAATATGATGTGTATAGGTGTACTGTACATGTATACCTGTGTGTCAGTGATTTAGCGGTAAAAGTTTTCGCTTCGGAAGTGAGTGGACATGAGTTCGATTTTCGTTCAGGTTGACTACACTATAGCCAAATTCCTGCGAGGTATTTGCTTCCATCTACCCAGCAGTAATTGGCACCCTGGATGTAAATCGATTAATGAATAGTGCTGAAGGGTAATTGGTTACGTTGGGGCGTAGAGTGAGTCATCGGGTATTCCTGGGCTATTGTCAGACATCGAGTTACAGTACAGTACATAACGCTAACTAACTACAGTAGTCGTGGCGGGTGTTAGTCCGCCGGACGAGTGTCGGCAAATTAAATATATTTTAGCCTGGTACGCGAGAATGTTGAATGTTATATGTTATGATGTATCACTACATTTTAGCAACACTGGTCCTTAAACGTGAATTCTAGGTTAGTATATACGCTACTCATCAACAATTAAAAATTACGAGCGACGCAATATTCTTAATGATGATCATTATGCGTAATGTGTGTTTGTATCATTGCCATATACATAACTTGATCATTAATATTTGAGGGGAAGTTCCTGCTACATATAGTTGACGATACATAATTTTCAACCTGAATTATTAATATTGACTATGAGAAGACTTTTTTTTTTTATTAATTTGACCATTCTCGTACTGTATACAGAAAACTGGTTACCTTCATTTAGAAACTGTGTGCTCTATACACCTCAACTCTCTCGTTGATAACTGTTGGAGATTAGACCTAGAACTCACCGTCGGAAGGAAATTCTAATCAATTTACAAAAACCTAATTTTCTCATGTCTCTCAACAGCAGAAAAAGGAAATTATAATTGCATTGCGAAAAAAGTTTGTCTAACCATAAACAAGGAAGAGTAAACCACAACTGAATATCAAACTCACATTTTTTTTAATCTTACGCTTCAAAAATTTGTTAGTGAGGTATTTTTTTGTTTATTCTTCACGGTGAAAAGTTTTAAGTCAGTGAGAGAGACAACTGTAGAATGCAACCTATAAGCCATTGGGTATACCTCCGTGTTTAATGAAAATAAACGCTCATCCCTCGCTAATTGGCCAATTAAGGTTCAGCTCCTGCTAACCTTTATTGGTACACGAAAAAATATTTTGTGTTTCCTGCTGTTATTTTAAGGGCTACCCATTCTCGGAATTTTTTGGTAATAGTTTATTTTACTTCTCCACCGAAACTGCAGTGCTCATAATTTTATGTTGTAGAATAAACTTTGTCTGTTATCTTCAAATTGGAGAAAATCACGTGCCTTAAGAAGAGCTGACAATAAGGAAGATGACGAGTAAAAAATTCCTGATGAAGCCTCGCCATCATGTAACAAGAGTCCATCATGGATGTTTGTTTTAAAATTGACAAAACGATTCAATCAAGAACCGCCTAACCGCATGTAACCTGAGCTCAGGGTGACGTGCATGGCTGTCTCTCCCTCAGAGTACCGTTACAGAGAGGTGCCTTGGGTCCACGGTGTTGTCAGGATCCAATGTGTTAGCATGGGGTTCAGAGTTACACCATCTGTGGCCTTGGGTGACGTCAATCGCTGGTGTAGACGAACAAGTCATAATTGTCAAACAGTGATGAGGATTCACCGTAAGCCAAGCAATTTAGCTCAGGTGTATTTACATAAAATCCATTTAATTTGGATGCAAAAGAGTCACCTAAGCTGCTTTAACTTGAATTTTTTTTCGAAGCTCTTAATAATTTACATTTGATTTTGAGTTAAGTTTTGTTTCTCTCAACATTGGGCTCCTTACAATGCATTTTCGTATATATATAAATATATATATATATATATATATATATATATATATATATATATATATATATATATATATATATATATATATATATATGTGCCGTCTTAAAGTATTGGGGTATTTGGCCAAGGTAGCTGAGACACAACTTACACCTGACAATCAGCACAGGTGAATCACTGTACGCACCTGTATCATGTGCCTTATCCTGTAGGTGTTTTGATATATTATTCCTGACATGCTGATTCTTGCTCTAAGAATACTATTATGATCATCAACATTTCAATCTTAATTTATATAATAACCATCAAGATATAATCACTTACTACAATAATCAACATTATATTCAATTGCAACAATAATCATTAACGTTATAGGCAGCAACAATAATGCAACAATAATCATCCATGAACCCTTCAATTATACATTCACCCATAATTAATGCAATAATCATCAATAATAAAATCATAGTGACCATAATGATCATCAGCCCTTCAATCATAGGTAATGTAGATCATTTTTCGTTCAGTCATAATTACCATAACAATAATCTCTCCCTCAATCATTGGACGAAATCGCGACACATTGTGAGTTCCAACCTTTCACTTGCCCAGTCCTCCCTTACACCTCCACAACGTTTCCTCACCCCTCCCTCACACCACCTCACCTCTCCCTCACACCTCTCCAACCCTCCCTCACACCTCCCAGCCTTTCCTCACACCTTCCCAGCTACCCCCCCCCCCCAACACCTCCCAGCCTTTCCTCACACCTCCCCAGCTACCCCCCCCCCCAACACCTCCCCAGCCCTCCTTCACAGCTCATCGACCCTCCATCACACTATCCCAAACTTTCCTCATATATAACGTCACAGATCAGCTCAGGGACTGTCTTTATCAATCCTCCCACAGTTTGTATCTCTCAGGAGGATCATCTTTCAATTTCATTCATCCATTCATCAGTCTCTCTTACCTTCTCCTGGCACCTCTCAGTTCAGTTTTAAGTGTATTAATATGACTTCATCTAATCATATGACAAAAAAAGATGGTTCTATCTGCCCGATGTCCAAACACGTTCACAATCTCTCATGCTTTTCATCACCTGCTCGTATAAAGTGAAATATTTCTACACTTATATTAGTTGAAACTGTCCATTTAATTTAATTCCTGGTTGTCCTACTGCAACCTTTTCATCTTCCTGCAAATATTCTTCATAAAATGTTTCACATTCCAAGTTCCTATTCTGAGTTTCTAGACCTTGGTGGCGTTCTGCCCGCCAGGAAAGAAACTAATATAACCTTACCTTTACATGAACGGCCGAAAATAGTTTATATTGTTTCCCCATGGCTGTTCTAGGTCAAGAATTGAAATTTAGTGAGATAAAATATCCAGTGCTTTTCTCTTCGTGTAGAAAAGGATGAACAGAGAGTTCTATCTATCCCTTATAATATTAAATTGTTGATAGATTAGTGTAATCACTAATTTTGTTATGAGCTTAAAGATCTTAGCTGTTGAAGCGCAGGAATAACATTATAATATCAAGAAAAAGAAAAAAATAGGACAAGGAATAGGTGTAATGTTTTCATGCCTCACTCAGGTGATGGATCATTTCACCAACCTGTAATTAACAACTTTCTTCTGACAAGACCTGGAACCAGCAAGAGTTCGTGTGTGAATTAATCCAGAAAATATTTTATGTACCTGGGCTCTTTGATGGTGAATCCACCTGGATACTAATGGCAGGACACAAAATTGCCGTCCGGGGGATGAGTTAGGCAACTGTTACGCTTTTGACTACAGGAAATAAGATAATAGACAGTTATCTATTAAAATAATAAATTGTTAACATTCGCCAGAATAGTAAGTACAAACTCACAACTCGCTTTCAGTGGTTTTTCTTCACTGATTTAAATGTAATTAGTCCGCACTCACTCCACCATGGTTCGTTGGTGCTACAGTTTTATCCTTTTTCTTCTTGATCATCTAATTTTTCCTTCTTCTTAAACTTCAGTTCATTACACTATCGTGTATTTTTTTCTGTTGGCGTGAGTGTTGCCTGTTTGTGTAGAATTGTTACACGAACACTGTGGTAGAAGTGCACTAGCCATGCTTTGTACTGCCAGTAAATTAAAATACTTCCAATTTTGTCACAGACTCCGTCGTGAGTACTGACTACAATGATGTAACTTTTAATGCATTATTCAAAACAAAATAAAGCTAATACACTCGTCCCGGTATGGCTTGTTTCTATGCATAATTTTTATCGTATTTTAAATTTTATTCTACCCCCCCCCCCTTTCTATCTTACATCATCATCCACTCACCGGCTCACTGTTAAAGCATCACTCTTGGCAGTACTCAGTTACTAAGACTGCCAACAGAGAGCTGACCAGAGGTAAAATAATAACGGCTACGGGATGGTAATATTATAAATCACACTGAGTATATTATGCTATATTAATTATACGGCAGCCTGTATGGCCATCAGTGGGGATAACTGCACCTACACAAAGGAAATACAGTATTGCAATGTTTGAAGCTGAACGATAGCAGTAGAGGGTTATAGCTATTATTTCATCCTGGGGCTGTTTAAATGGGAGCAAGAACATGTGTTTTTAATTTTCATCATTAACTGTACTTATGTGACCAAAGCAACATGACTTTTCTCAGTGAGCTTACATAATTATTATTTTTCCTTTCTAAATCATTTGTAATTGCTTACGCTCGCCAAAGAGCTCTTATGGTATTTTCTTATCAAAAGAAGTTCTATTTTGATGATACTGACCTGTGGTAAGATAATTGCCAGTGATGACTGTTTAGACATTACTTTACGACCATCGTCTGTTGATAAACCCACACACCGGGAGGACCATTTTACTGTCAGTGCTTTCCTGTCCAGTCTGTTCCGATTATTTCTGTTACCATTGTCTTTTATTATTTTGGGAACGTTGTGATAACACCTCCAAAATAATCTCATGTAGGGCCCAATACCACATCAGAGAAATACTTGGATTAGTTAGTGGTATTGGTAGAACTAGAAATCATTGTGTTACTCATACTGTAGATGGTGGTTCAATTTACTGTTTCCAACAACATTTGAAATCACCTGTGACACTATGTATGTTGTCGTAATATACTAATTGTAGTCTTATCCAAATGCCTTTATCTGCAGTGAACCACAATAATAACGTAATTTACCATTTTATTTTGAAGAGGAAGGGGCTAAACTATTGGAGAATATTAAAAAAAAAAATCCATTAAATTTACGTAACAAAGTTCTTAATATATATACGAGTATGAACTGATAGGTTATTTAAGCTTGACGTTATCACCAAGATTTATTGAAAATTATTGCAAAAAAAAATGGATATTGAATGAAATCTTGCTTAGGGCCCAAGATTCACTAATGGGTTACAATCATCGTAAGTGCTAAAAAGTTCACAAACTCCTGCGGTGGTGATTTACAACTGGATTTAAAATGGCTGACTTTCCTTCGCAAATTACGGTGACTTTTGATACCTCGTAAGATATTGCAAGGCGGAAATAAGGCCGTTTTCTCTACTATACAACCTGTACCAAAACAATCACATATATATATATATTGTTACGAGTTGGGGATTTAGAATATAGTTAAAAGTCTACCCAGATCCCAACAGGCAACAACAAAAAAAAAACAAAGACAATCGGACTATAAAAGGGTAGACAAAGGATGCAAGTTTTTGTTGTGTATAATAAAGTACCATAAATTCCTTAACAAAATATTCAGCTTTTTATAATTTACCCTTAACCATACTTAACCTAAACATTAACACTATATACATATTTATACAACAATTTTGAAGCAAGGTGGAGGTGGGGAGGCAATATAAGATTACAAATACTTAAGTGCGGAGCCGAGATGGCTGACGAGTAAGGCTGAGTATTGTAGAAGACGGTAGGTAGTCACTGTGCCGTAGGTTTCCAGGATAGGTGATCCTGTGGTCACTTCCCAGAGTGAACTGAACTCTCATCGAACTGGAGCTGACGAAGAAGACTTGGAGGAGGTGACGCAACAACCAGGATATGGAGAAGGGAAACCCCGGAGTGGTAACTAAGAGTAGTCATACTCAGGTTTCGTCCCTAGATGGCGTTGCTCGTGGTGCTGGGTAGGTAGATCAGGACAATAGATGGCGTGGTTCGTAGTGCTGGGTAGGTAGATCATGACAAATGGTGGCGGGGTTCGTAACACAACCCCCCCTCCAAAGACCTCCGTAGCGCGGGCGCGAAGGAGGTGATCACCTGGTGCGTCTGGAGAGTAGCTGCTGCATTTCCACTGGAGCTCCGGATAAGGAGTTCGCAATCATGTTGTCCACCCCCTTTATGTGCCGGACTTGTAGATTATAGGGCTGGGTGAGGAGAGCCCAGAGGAGGATTCGCTGGTTGGAGGTCTTGTTGGTTTGGATGAACGTGAGTGGGTTATGGTCGGTGAAGACTTGGGTTGTTTGTGGGCAAGACTGGAGGTAACATTCAAACTTCTTTATTGCCAACACGAGAGCCAGGGCCTCCTTCTCTATGGTCGAGTAGTTGGTCTGATGTTTTTTCAACTTGGTGGAGTAGAATGCCACAGGGTGAAGGACATCAGTGGTTGGGTCGGGTTGTAGGAGCACAGCCCCAACTCCGACACCGCTAGCGTCGATTTGCAGATGGAAGGGCAAGGTGTAGTCAGGGGGGTGGACTACAGGCTTGGAGGCAAGGAAGGCTTTGAGGTGGTGGAAAGACTGGTCGCACCTCTGGTTCCAGATGTAAGGGACCGCAGAACTGGTAAGGTCTGTGAGGGGTCCGGCCACGCTGGAGAAGTTACTGCAGAACCGACGGTAGTAGCCGCACATCCCCAGGAAGCGCATGAGTTCCTTCCTCGTCCTTGGAGTGGCGAAGGACAAGATGGCTTTAACGTTTGCGTCCTTGGGTCTCACCATACCATGCCCAACGATATGTCCCAGGTAAGTCACTGAGGCCCGGCCAAAAGCAGATTTAGCCAGGTTTATGGTGAATCCAGTCTCTTGCAGGCGTGCCAACAGTATCTCCAAACGCACCAAATGTTCGTCCCAGCCGTCCGACACCACCACCAGGTCATCCAGGTAGGCGAACGTCCCACCTAGGTCCTGAATTAGGTAATTGATGGCCCTCTGGAATATGGCCGGAGCATTAGAAAAGCCAAACGCCATAACCAAATATTGAAAAAGACCAAATGGAGTTATAAATGCCGAGATTATTTTTGCCCTATCCGAGAGTCCCACTTGATAATATCCTTTCAATAAGTCCACCGTACTGATAAATTTGGCACAGCCTATGCTGTCTATTATATCTTCAATCAAAGGTAAAGGGTAGGAGTCTGAGACAGTGACCTGGTTCACTTTACGATAATCGGTACAGAAACGAAAAGTGCTATCGGGTTTTGGAATGAGAAGGCAATGTGAAGCCCAGGGGGAGGTACTAGGCTCAGCTAAGTTATGTTTTAACAAAAAGTCTACCTCCTTTTTCATAATCTCTCTTTTTTGTGGATTTAGTCGATAGGCTGATTGCCTAATGGGTTGTGCATCATCTGAGATTAGCTTAATATCATGTTTAAGTATATTGCAAAACCCTGGGAGGTCTGACGTGACTTTAGGAAATGTTGATAAAAACTTAGTGAGATCTTTTGCTTGAGATGGATTCAAAACAGAAAAATACTCATCCGAGTTGTTGAGTATGTGACTGTTAGCAGGGTTTTCTTTAGGTAGAGGGAAGTCTAAACTCTCCAATAGGTCCATGTCATCTGTCTCCGGCTCCGGCCCTGACAAAACCGTATGCAATACAGGTAAGCTTATAGCCTCTGGGATGTCTTCCTCTGACTGCCTGGAATGGTAAAGTTTCATGAGATTAATGTGAACAAGTTGTGAATCTTTTCTGCGATTAGAAGTATGGACTATATAGTTGAGGGGAGATAGTTTATTAGCAACTATATAGGGACCAGTAAACTTGCTTCTAAGGGGAGAGCCTGGAATGGGTAGAAAGAGTAACACTTTGTCACCTGGAGAAAATGATCTTTCAACTAATTTAGGTTGGGACTTCACCATTTTTTCTTGGACTTTTTTTAAGTTTGACTGAGCACTGGTTCGGACTTCAGTTAATTTTTCCCGTAAAGTGTCAATGTATTGGAAAACTGTTGCGGGCTTAATAGATGGACTGTCACACCACTGCTCCTTTACTATTTTAAGGGGTCCCCTAATTTGTCTCCCATATAGTAAACCGAACGGGGAGAAACCCAATGACTCCTGGGGACATTCCCTGATGGCAAAGAGTAACAAGTCTATGCTTTCATCCCACTCCTTTTGGTGTTCTATACAGTATTTTTTGAGCATTGATTTGAAAGTTTGATGGAACCGTTCCAAGCAACCTTGGGATTGTGGGTGGTAAGCCGAAGGTGTACAATGGTCCACACTGAGGTCTTTCATCACCTGTTTGAAAAGATTGCTCGTAAAATTGGTGTCCTGATCGGGTTGGATCTCTTTAGGAATGCCCACTGAAGTGAAAAGGTGCAAAAGAGGTTTGATTGCAGGTTCGGGTCCTGTCACGGTCGCCATATGTTACGAGTTGGGGGATTTAGAACATAGTTAAAAGTCTACCCAGATCCCAACAGGCAACAACAAAAAAAAAAAAAACACAATCGGACTATAAAAGGGTAGACAAAGGATGCGAGTTTTTGTTGTGTATAATAAAGTACCATAAATTCCTAAACAAAATATTCAGCTTTCTATAATTTACCCTTAACCATACTTAACCTAAACATTAACAGTATATACATATTTATACAACATACAACAATTTTGAAGCAAGGTGGAGGTGGGGAGGCAATATAAGATTACAAATACTTAAGTGCGGAGCTGAGATGGCTGACGAGTAAGGCTGAGTATTGTAGAAGACGTAGGTTTCCAGGATAGGTGATCCTGTGGTCACTTACCAGAGTGAACTGAACTCATCTAACTGGAGCTGACGAAGAAGACTTGGAGGAGGTGACGCAACAACCAGGATATGGAGAAGGGAAACCCCGGAGTGGTAACTAAGAGTAGTCATATTCGGGTTTCGTCCCTAGATGGCGTTGCTCGTGGTGCTGGGTAGGTAGATCAGGACAATAGATGGAGTGGTTCGTAGTGCTGGGTAGGTAGATCATGACAATTGGTGGCGGGGTTCATAACACAATATATATATATATATATATATATATATATATACATATATATATATATGTATATATACATATATATATATATATATATGCATATATATATATATATATATATATATATACATATATATATATATATATATATATGTACATATATATATATATATAATCAACGACCTCACCAGCAAGGAATCGAACCCTCGACCTATTGGGTGTGACTAGGGAACGCTTACCGGCTAGGCCACAAGGACACAAAAGCAGTTCTAGACTCTGTTATATTTCACACAAAGCCTGTTCATCGAGCTGATGGCGCCGTGAACCTCAATGGGAAACTGCCCGTGCCACTTATGTGGTGTCAGTAGCATTTTACCGAATCCAGCTGGTATGAAACGCGAGGTACATATATATACTTCATTTTTAGTCCATTTAACACGCGGACTTTGAACATATAATCAACCAGCTGGATTCGGTAAAATGCTACTGACACCACATAAGTGGCACGGGCAGTTTCCCATTGAGGTTCACGGCGCCATCAGCTCGATGAACAGGCTTTGTGTGAAATATAACAGAGTCTAGAACTGCTTTTGTGTCCTTGTGGCCTAGCCGGTAAGCGTTCCCTAGTCACACCCAGTAGGTCGAGGGTTCGATTCCTTGCTGGTGAGGTCGTTGATTATATGTTCAAAGTCCGCGTGTTAAATGGACTAAAAATGAAGTATATATATATATATATATATATGTATGTAATATTCAGAAACTTCAGTGTAATTTCAAACGCCGCGCCATTGGCGATACTGAGTTTTCAAGGTCGTCTGAGGGAAGACCGCGCTCCCGCATGTAGAGAGTTTGTGGAACTAGGCCTATACGATATTAATTAATAATGAGGCGATTCATGAAGTTAAGGTACTATTAGTAAATTTGAAATTATTATAGATCGTTGATCAGTCTGAATAATGTTACGGGTGTCCCAAGAAAGTTATTAGTAGGCGGAAAATATGTCAGTAGGCCTAAGCTAACGCTTTGAGAGGACTCGAAGCTGGCTGTTTCTCAGTCACGCGAAAGCGATCGGACAGACACAGAACGTCCCTGTTCGTCCGTCCACAAACGGTCACGTGCTCTAGTCACCTGTGTTGCAGTATAACAAGTAAGTCTCATTCGACCTCAGACAGGGTTAGATAGGGCAGTGATAAAGTTAACAAGAGCTAACAGTGAGCTCATTTCAGGGTTTCCGTCAGAACCCACTTGACTGCGAGAGTGATGACTGCGAGAGATTTACTGCCGTTTGAGACTGCCGTTGATGATTGAGGCTTGGCGATTGTCGCCGTCGGAACGATCAGTGTAGGCTTGTCACTGGTTAGCGGGATAGCAAAGGCTCTCTTGAGTGAACGCGTGCTCCCGACAACTAAAACGACACGGGACCAGCATCAGCATTGGGTGATCAGTTCTTACCACGTGGGTGCACAACACCACGTGCCCTCGGTCAGCTAGAAGTATTTCCTACTGGCCATGGTCACCTGAGGGCGTTCTCTCTTCCCGCCCATGGACGCACTGAGAGTACACTGAGGCTATCTGAGTAAATTAATGGTTACGCACTCAGATTTCAGATTTGCCCCCGAGGGGGCTAGTTTATTGGGCACCCCCTTACATCCTGTGCAAGGTGAAGCGCAGAAGCGTTTACAGCGCCCAACAGGGAAGTATGAAAAGTTCATACTTGCCTTTATGACTCGTACATTAAGGGCGTAAAAGCCTGAAGGGTCATAGGTTTTGTCAAGTTACATAAAGTGAGAGAATGATGAGTGTGTGGGGGGAAAGTTCCCGGTACATTTTATCTGTTTATGGCAAAGAGTGGCAGGTCCCTGATAATGTCAAATGCCAGGCCTGTGACTAGGAGGAGTGATATCTGGTCTGGGAGGGAAAAGGTGTTGGTAACGGCTGGGGACCTATAGAAGGAGGTCATAGGGCAAGTGAGGGTGTAGTGAGAGAGGGTGTGAGAGTCGGGTTGGCCACAAAGTTTACAAACAGTGCGGTGAGGCTCAGGGTTGCCCATGTACTCCCATAGGTACCTGTACCCTAGGCGCAGTCTCATGTATATAAGCTGTTGAGATCGAGTCAAGGATTGATATTCTTTGTAGTGGCGGTTGTCGTCACCGGTTACAGCGTCATAGTGGCATAGTGTGATGCTACCCCGTTGTTTCAGGTGTGTCCAATTTTCGTTGAATGCCTCTCGTTGTGTGGCGTTTATGCGAGATTCGAGATGATTCAGGGAGAGGGCGAGAGTGGCTTCAATATCTTCTTCTTGTGTAGCTTCTTTGGCAAGCCGATCAACAGTGTCACAGGCAGTTATTCCTATATGAGACGGGATCCAAAGAAACTTGACACGGATGTCATCAGTTTGTTCTAGCCCGGCAACGGCGGCTAGGGTGTGTTGGGCGGCAGGGGAGGAGGGGGAGGGTAATTTGAGCCTCCCTAGAGCAGAAGTGCTGTCACTGATTATAAGGAGGTTCCGGCGTTCAGTGCGAGCATAGGTCGCCCCCTCATGAATGCCCGCGAGGATGGCTATGCTTTCAGCATCAGTGGAGGAGGCCCAGTCGTGGACCCTGATTTTCCTGCAGGCCTGGCGCTCAGGAATCCACGCAGCTGCCCCAGCGCTGCCCAGCGTGGTAACAGACCCATCACAGTAGACGAGGATAGGAGGGTGGGAGGTCTTTAGAGAGGAAGCGACATCATTAATCTGCTCAAGGCAGTTAAGTTTGAGCATATACCTCAGTTGGGTGGATTTACGACCAGGGAAGGTGTGGACGACAACATCAACACACGGGGAGGTCCACGGCGGTAGAGGCGGATGAGTGTACCCGGGAGGGAGAGAGGTCGAAGGGGTGTAGAGGTGATAACGCAGGATGTCAACAGCAATGTGGACGGGCCAGAGTTGAGAGGGAGGGGGAAAGTAATGGGGACAGGCCGGCGCAGGAGGGAGTTAAGATGTGAGTTCAGTGAGCGCGATAGGGGAGTCGGTTGCTCACTGCGAAGAAGTTTAACACCAAGGATGGCATTGAGAGCAGTAATTCGATTGCAGACGGGAAGCAGGATTAGTTCGCGCTGCATGACTTCTATTCTGGTGGTCATAGGGCAGCTGAGGATGAGTCTCATCGCTCTGTTTTGGATTTTCTCTAGGCTTTGTTTCTCGCGCTGGGAGGCAACTACAAGGACAGGAGAGGCATAATCTATGACAGCTCTGACGATGGCAATGTACATGAGACGTAGGACCCTGACAGAGGCTCCTTTGAGGCCGTGAGTGAGGGACTGGAGGGGCCTCGTTCGTTGGCGGCACTGGGAGATGACGTGGGCGGCGACAGCGGAGGTCGTGGCTCTGGTAGTGGCTCGCACAGGTAGACCAAGGTACCTGTAGGTGCGCACTTGATCCATGTCTTGTCCTTGCAGAATCAGTGGTGTCTGACGCCGGAAGCGTGAGATGAACTTGGTTTTAGTGTGTGAGATGACTAGCCCGAGTGTTTGACAGGTCCGGGCGAACGTGGAGAGTATAGGTTGTTCATGTTGCACTGTAGTAATTTGGAGGAGAATATCATCAGCGTAGCTTATGATGTGACCGTCTAGGGCGCGCTCAGCAAAGATGACGTTGAGACGGCAGATGGAGTTCATGAGAACATTGAAGAGTGTAGGGCTGAGTACACCTCCCTGAGGCATGCCAAGATCAAGGTCCCTGATCTTAGAGTAGTGGCCCTGAAAACGGACACGGACCTGTCGATGGGAGAGGTAGTCAGCAATCCACGTGAGGAGTTTGCCCTTCACATCCATGTGAGTGAGGCCCTCAAGGATCACTTCACTGTTGGCTTTATCAAAAGCACCCTTGAAGTCGACGAAGAGGGAGGTTTTGGCGGAGGTGTTTGCCATGTAGTGAGCGATGCAGTGAACAGTACTCTTTCCGGGGCGAAAACCATAGAGGTTAGGGTGCAGGTGGGCTTCAATTTTCCAGTGGAGGCGGTGGCGTATCATGCGCTCCATCATCTTTGAGAAGCAGGAGATGAGGGATATTGGACGATATTCATCTTGTCTGCCTGGTTTAGGGACTGGGATGGTGGTGGCAGTCTTCCATGAGTGAGGCAGCTGTCCAGTATCAAAAGAGAGGTTAAATAGACAGAGGAGGGGGTTACCAGGGGTGGCAATAAGGGCATTTAACACATCATATGTGACGCCGTCATCGCCTGGGGCGGTGGACCGACCACGTTTAACAGCATTTAGTAGTTCACACTGTGTGAAAGGCACGTCAGTGTCTGCAAAAAGGCCTTGGTACTCGAAGATGCGCTGTCGGCGTTGTGGTTGCAGTTCGAGGGTGAGGTCTCGTACAGCGGGTGGTAGCGCATCAATGGAGGTGGCCTCCTGCCACGTCTGGGAGAGCGCCTCAGCTCGGGGAGCTGGTCTGGGGTGGAGCACGGGTCTAGCGTTGGTGCCCCGGGCACGGTTAATGGTGCGCCATAAATCACCTATAGATGTAGACTGGTCAATAGAAGAAGCAAAATCAAACCACTGCTTCTCTCGTGCGAGAGTGATGGCAGATTGGAGCTCTTTATTTGTGCGCATCAGGAAGCGTAGAGAGTCAGGAGAGCTGGGAGATTTCTTCCACTGGTCGACTGCTATTCGGTGCCATACTCGGATAGACTTAACATGAGGGTCACGGTTAACGTTCCACTGACTCCTGGGCTGGCGGTTAGGGCGGCGGTGTTTTGGGACAGGGCGGAGGAGGTCAGTGCATTGTTTGGACAGATCAAGGTAGAGTTGGTCTGCGGTGGTGACAGTGTAACCCTGAAACCATTCAGCAATGGAAGTGATGAAGGCAGGTATGTTGGCAGGGGGTAGGCTGAGCCTAGGGCCCTTGGGTGGAGTGGGTATTCTCACATACTGGAGGGTAGTGTGGACAGGGAAATGGTCACTGTGGGGGGAGTGGAGGATGCGGGTGGAGTGTGTCAGAGTAGAGAGCTATGTAGTCAAGTTTCCCTCCCCCGATGTGGGTGGGTGATGGAGGGCAGAGAAGACGTACAGGGTCATCAGTGGTTTGTAGGTAGAAGAGCCAGGAGTTACCCCGGGAGTTTGAGTGGGGCCCCTGGGAGCCGAGACTAGGGTGACGGGCATTGAGGTCCCCCACAAGGAGGGTGGGGGTGGAGGTGATATGGTGTGGTAGGACAGGTACAGTATGGGTGGAGGGAGGCACATAGACATTGACAATATTGAGGGACATACCTTTTAGTGTGATTGTGATGGCATGTGCGTCGGTGGTGTCGTCATCAAGGGGTACGTCGAGACGTTGGTAGGGGACATCCTTCTTGACGTAGATCCGTAGTCCACGTGCATGGCTTCGTGGTAGTCCGTCGATGCGGAGAACACGAGTGGATGGGCTCTCAACACATGTGTAGCCACTGAGCACATAGGTACCAGCAGCACACCGCGTTTCTTGGAGGCACAGCACGTCGACGTCTTCAGTGCAGACGTAGGTTTTGAGGGCACCAAACTTGCTTTGCAAGCCGTTTATGTTCCAGGTGAGTACCTGCAGTCCTGTAGGGTTGCTATCCAGTGTGGTGTATTAGACTGATTACCCCTGACGTGGACGGATGGGCCTTAGGTGCCGGCATGTCGGTGGAGTATGGGTAGCCGGGGGTGGAGTCCTCAGGTCCAATAAGTAGCCCTGGTGGAGACAGCACAGACACAGGAGCAGGCGAGGCTTGAGGTGGGTAGACAGGTTGAGGTACCACGTGACGTAAAGATGAGGCAGGGCTTGGCTCGGGGCCCCCAGTACACACAACCTGTGAGCAGGGGGGGCTCACAGGGGGACTACCAGCTTGTGTCAAACCAAAAGAGGGGAGTGACTGGGTGGCAGCAAAGGGCAGGAGTTGGCGGTGTAGGTCGGAGATGGCGGTACAGAGTGTAACCAAGAGTTTCTCAACATGCCTTGTAAATTCTTGGAAGAGGGACATGATCTGTGTCATGTCACTGGAGAGGGGTTGTGGGGGGGCACTGGTGGCGGCACAAGGCTTGACAGCGTCAGAGTAGCGACGGGGTTGTGGGGGGGAACTGGTGGGAACACGAGGCTTGATAGCGTCAGAGTAGAGACGGGGAGGAGGCTCAGTAGTGGTTGAGTTAAGGAATGGTAAGTGCTGTTGTGGTGCAGCCTGGTGAAGCCAGGCAGGGGCAGGTGACCCAGTAGACTGATGGGGGCGTTGTGGTAGATGCAGCCCTTGGGGAGGCCTCTCCCCTGGGACAGAAGGGCGACTGGGGCACTGCCGTGAGTCAGCATTGTGCCGGCCGCCACAGTTACAGCACCTGGGCTCAACTACATAGCCCACACCACCCCTATTAAGGTGGTCTTTGATTTTCTGGGCACAGGCGGCGGAGTTGTGGTTACGTGAGCAGAAGCGACATCTAGGACGATCACGTCGGCAGCAGGCAGTGAAGGTGTGACTCCAATGAGAGCAGATAACACAAAATGCAGGCCCAGGATGATAGGGCTCTGCATAAAGTGGTAGAAGGATTGGATGGGCTTCCACAATGGTTGGACATTCCCTTCCCTTCCACTTGACAATAACAGGAGCTTGTGGAGTGTGTCCCCGGTATTGTCGACGTATACTGAGTATATTAGAATTAAAGTCACGTGCATCTTCGATGTCAGCGAATAGGGGGAATCGTTTCACTAGGATGTGGCAACATTCATCAGCGTCTGCTGGAGAGGCCACTAGGACAACCCCATCAAAGCCAACACTACTAAGGGTTTTATAGACTTCAGGAGTCTGACACTTGATAAAGTTCCGGTTCTTACCTTGTCGGAATTGAATGTTGGGACCATGCTGTCTGCAGTACTTCATCATCCATTTAAACCGATCCTCGACAGATTTTAATGAGTCCTTGTGAAAGTGGAGATTCAGCTTACTTGTTTGTTTGGCAGAGGGCAGGGTGATAGGATCCATGGCATTGCTGTTTCCACTGTGGCTAGTGTTTCCCATAGAAACAATACCGTCACTGTCATAATCACTGGGGTCTGACTCTTGAAGGGTGTTGGATTCAGTCAAGACCTTCTGTGTTTTATTCCCAGTTGAATTCTTTCTGCTTCCTTCTGTGTGTGTCGTCCTTTTCTTCCTATCATTCATGATCTCATCACTGTCGCTTCCTTCACTTTTCTTCGCCTCCTCTCGCCTCCTCTTCTTTTCTTTCTTACTAATCACTTCTTGAAAATTGTCTATCGCTTCTATTGTTGTTGGCCGCGGATTGTCTGCTTCTGATTCACTACTTGAAAGCCTCAGGTCGTCTTCTAAGTTGTTCAGTAGGGCAATCTTTTCTTCTTTAGCCAAAGCCTTCATAGGTTTCTGCCCACCACTCTCCCCAGGCATTGTGCAATGCTTGTGTTCGGTCACAGGTGAGATGGAGAGGCAACGACGTCACTACCACGTCATTCAACGTCACGCTCTTCGCACTGCGCATGCGCAGATACGAAAATAACCGACCAGAGGGTCCAGGCAGGAGGTCCAGATATTTTATCTAAAATATTGTCTAAGTCCAGCAACTATAAATTTCACAAGCGACACTGTGCTTACAACTGGGCTCCACTTTAGTTCTCTAAACAGACTGAAGGTAGTCGTCTCACTAAATTCATCAGAATTGGGACTTGTAGGGAGAGCTCACTCACAGCTTTGTTGACGTTTCACGGTGCGCATGTCGAATGCGGTTACACACTGAGACCAGGAGTCTAGGGGATACCTAGAGAAACATTTTATCTCCCTTATTACGGGTGTATGTTGAGTTGGGTGGAGCATGGTTCACGGGTATTGGTGGACCCAGTAACATCTCAATAAGAGTGACAATATTTTTGTGTGTAGTTAGTACCATTTTTCAGTTACTGATATTATCTTGACGTGTGTAGTAATAGTTCCTAAATGATTTTGATAGTATTGTTTTTTGAATGTTTGTGTCACTAAGTGGAACCAGAGTGATACTGTGATTTAATTCCTTTAATGCATCTAATTTTCCTTTATAATTCCGACCTCAGGTATAACCTTTGTTCCCCAGAGTAGTGGTTAAGTTAGGTTAGGAATTGTGCATCTGTTTGGGTGATATAATTTTGTTGAGTGCCCTTAAGGCCTATTCATTGTAGAGTTATTAATTTCTAATTTTTTAAATACCATTTTCTCAGTGCTGGATATTATTTTGTTGAAAGCCCTTAAGGCCTGTTTCATGTGTGCATGCAACATTTCTTAATACTTTAAACTTATTGTTCTCTAATGAGGCATTGCCTGAGTTTCTAATAATTTCAACATCATATATAACTTTTATTCCCCAGAGTAGTGTTTTAAGTTCAGGTTAAGAGGTGCGAATATTGGTGTACCATTATTTGATTGTGTCTGTAGTGTTGGAGGGAATATAAGTGTCTAAATTTTAGAGTGTGTGTCATTCATCCCAGTCACAGACGCTATCCTTCCACGGGTCACGGACAATTTATTTTGTTTAGTAAATTTAAGTGTTCCTGTCCTGGTTCGGGATTTTCCTCAAAGTGGCGCTTCCACTGCAATTACCATCTAATAATATTTAATAAACCCCAAGTTAAGTGAGAAATTAAAATCCAGTAATTCCCACCCGTTACAAATGGTAGCAGAGCGTAGTTTTTAATGTCGTGACTGATAGTTCTGTGGTTGGGATAATGAACGCCATCATGTGTTGGTTCGTAATGGTAGGGATTGAACTCCCACTGATGCTCATCCTTGTGTCCGGATTGAGTTGGTTAGGCTTGACAGTAGAGATGTGTATGAGGAGGAAGAGAGACAGCCACGGGACCTTGGTACAGCTGAGAGAGGAGTTCTGGGACCAAAAGAGGGATTATCAAGCATGGGTAAACAGGTTCAAGTGGGAGTTTCAGGCACACATTCAACGGTTCAGGGAGGAAACAAGGGGTGAATGTCAGGCACACGTCCAGCAGTCAAGGAAGTGTCAGGTCCAAGTGGGAAAATACAGGGGTGCGTAAGTAGTTCAGAGAGGTCGATTGAGCCCTCCAGTTGAGAGACGAAGATGAAGCCAACCGATTACAGTTTAGGTGTGCATGGTAATGAGAAAATGCAGGTTGTCGAGGGTGAGTTGGAAGAGTCGTGAGTAGGGCAGAGGGGATTGGAGAGATGGCTAGGTCAGAAATGTGCGTTGAGTAGTGGTTGCTGTCATGAGCGGGATTGAGAGTACGGTTGTAATGTCCAGGGACTCACTAATATGGACTGGTACATTGTCAGAGGGTTGGTCTGCCGGCATGAGGTTCGCAGACGTGGATTGAGTTGATCGTTGAAGACGTGAGAGCGTTCGTGTGGACTGAGTATTGTTTTGACACTGGTTCCTCGTAGTTCAAGGGCCAGGCAAAGGAGAGCATGTTTGAGTTGGACTGAGTATTAGGGTGTGTCAATTTTGTCAACATGTTAAAAATCAAATTTGGTAGTCAAAATATTGTGCCTCTTTATGTCTAAACTTGAGATTAGCAAACAAAAATGAATTGAAATAACCCTCACCTACATCAATTATACCTTAAAGTTTCAAATATCAGTATTTCAACAAATTAATGAGACTTGATTAGAATTATTCACTTGATATTAACTAATCTCATGTAAGCATATGGATTATGGAGTATTTTATGGTTCTATAGCTTGTGTACAATATGCATGTCAGAACATGAACATGAACAGGCTCTCCGTGTGGGACAGTTTAATTCTTGTTTTGACTTGTACCAAGCGTGAGGATAAGGCGCCCGGCTCACTCTCCTTCTAGATATCATAGACGGTGGTTTGCTCTCATTGCACTTGCACCTACTCTACCAGACGAATTCTACATTTTAATTATTGTAATTATTGATTGTCGCAGTTACTTATATCATTGTATAAAACATTATGTTCTAAGAAATTATTATGTTATTTCTGTTACAGCATTTTTGATAAACAAATTGATATTTTTTGAAACAACAATTGAATTATGAAACATTGAAATATTTTTCTATTTGTCAGATAGTGTGAAGATGTCAAAATTGAAGACAAGAAGTCAGTTGTCAACCCACTTGAGCCTGCTAGTTGGTAAAGGGAAGGAGCTTCCTGTATCAGAACTTCCAACAGTGAGAGACATGCTAAGATTAGGGTTACTCCTTCGAGAAAAAATGCAAAGGACAGAAGGAACTATACAGATAAAGAACTCATAAATGACATGATAGTCCCTCTTCTGCATCAATGGACAAAAGCTAATGCACTATTCAAACCACCTGTGATTAATCAGTGTCGAACTATTGAGCTAAAACTAACGAAATTATGGCACAAAGCAGTTGAAACATCACTTGGTAAAGGAAACTTGGCCAGGAAAAATGAATTTCTGCACACACTTGATACTCTGTTTGACATTTTGACCTGCAAGTGCTCCATACAATTATGTTCTGAATCCAACTGTTCTCACTCAGGTAAGAGAGAAAATAATTCCCACATTGATTGTGGTTGTCCTCGTGAAAAGAAGATCCCTGTTTTAGAGCTTGAATTTATAAAGGCACAGAGGACAAAGGCAGAAGGCCAAGGAAGTATGCAAATGGGTTCAATAGATTATTCAGAAACAAAGAAGCAGATTGCTAATGCCAAGAAGAGAGAACAAATCCGAGAGAGGGAACAAAAGAAGAAAATGAAGAGTGAAGAAGCCATCCAAAGAGAGGAAGAGCTGTGTCAAGATGTTTATCACTTCTTTGATAGTTCTTCTGATGAACAGGAAGCAACATCAGATGATAGTTCCAAAGAGCCATCTGAACCTTTACCAAAGAAAATGAAATACAACACAAGAAATATTTCAAACATTGCTTTAGCTAGTATTCGCCACCATGCTGGACTTCGTGAGGCAGCAGAAATTGCAACTGCCGCTTGGATAGATGCAGGCCTCATCAGCCGAGAGGATGTATCTTTGGTGATAGATCATAATAAAATTAGAAGAGCACAAGAAAAAATAATGAAGGAAATATCTGATCAGCATGAAAAAGATTTAAGCGAGGGAGGGCTCTCCTGTCTTTTGTTTGATGGAAGAATAGATGACACAAAAGTTTTGCTAGAAGTAGAGGGAGTGAACAGAAAGTTTCCAGGTCTCATCAAAGAAGAACACTACTCTGTCTGTTCTGAGCCTGGTGGTCGGTTTTTGTTTCACTTTGCTCCCGAAACTGAAGTAGAAGGGAAGAAACATGCAGAGGTCATTGCTGATCATATTTTATGTTGGGTTCAGGAGAGAGGACTTGGCAGTTCACTGCAGGCTGTTGGTGGAGATTCAACTGCAGTGAACACCGGATGGCAGGGGGGTGTAATGACGCATTTAGAGAAAAAACTAGGAAGAAGACTTGTTTGGATTGTATGTGATTTACATACAGGCGAGCTACCTCTTCGTCATCTCATCCAGGAACTTGATGGTCCTACAAAGAGCAACAACAAGTGGTCAGGTCCCCTTGGCATCATGCTGGATGAAGCAACACAACTAGAAATAAATACAACCTTTCCAAAGGTCGAAGTTGGCCCTCCCCTTCCGGCGTTGTCTGAAGGAGTCATCAAAGATCTCAGCACAGATCAATCCTATGCTTATCGTATTGCCCAAGCAATAAGATCAGGAGAAGTGCCTCAGTCATTGGTTCTCTTGGAGATTGGACCTGTCAGTCACAGCCGTTGGTTAACTACAGCTCTTCGTTTCTGCAGGATTTGGATTTCCAAACACGAATTGAAGGACAAAGTGCTGAAGAATTTGAGGTTAATTGTTGAATTTATTATTGGAGTTTATCTTCCCCAGTGGTTTAGTGTGAAACTTAATCCTATGTGGGTGGATGGGCCCAATCACCTTTTGTTTCAATTGCAGCTAGTAAGAACACAGAGGAAGGTAGTGAGGGACATCGTGTTACCTGTGGCAAGAAGGTCCGCTTGGTATGCTCGATCAGAAGCAGTTTTGCAAGCAATGCTTTGCAGTCAATGTACCAATCTCCGAACCGAGGCTGTAGAAGTCATTCTAAAGATTAGAGGAACGCTAATAGATGACGACCAGTTGGGAGACTGTTCGTTTCATTCAAGAAAAGTTCCCCCAATAAACGTCAATGCCACCAAATTGTCAGAATTGGTTGACTTGAGTTTGGAAGTCTTAGAGCCACCATTGACAACAAGTCTAACTAGCCAAGAATTGAGAAACCTTAAAGAGACTCCAATGCAGGTGCCGAAGTGGCCTTCCCACACTCAAAGTGTGGAGAGATGTGTGAAAATGGTCACAGAAGCAGCGGGCCATGTTTACAGCCACGAGAGGCGAGAAGGTTACATCAAAGCACAAATAGCAAGCAGACTACTGATGACAAGAAACCAAAGCAAAGAGAGTATGAAGGCATTGGTTACTTTCAAATAGACTACGGATAATAAAATATAATAATTTGAAACTTGAAACAGTAACATGTGTGCAAACGCTGGTTATGTTATAAATTCACAAATATGTACATTTAAAAATCCATTTGATGTAGGTAGGACTTATTATAAAAAAAAATTTATGCCAGAATATTGTTTTGCATGCTTAAAGACTACAATAAATTGCTACCAAATTACTCGATTTTCAATTTAGCCAGTTCACCCCCTAAATTGACACACCCTACGAGTATTGTTTTGACATTGGTTCCTCTTAGTTCAAGGGCCAGGCAAAGGAGAGCATGTTTGTTTTGGACTGTGTATTACTTTTGACAATGGTTCTCTAGTTTAAGGGCCAGGCAAAAGGGGAGCATGTTGTTCTGGTTGGTTTTGAGTTGGGCTAGGCAAGAAATGGAGTTGCTGGCTGCGAATAGAATTGTACAGAGTTGAAGGTGGTTTCTAAGTTGTTCTCTCAGCACATGAGGACAGTGCTGTCTTCTTTTAGGGGGGTCGAGTGTTAGCGGGAGGGAGAAAAAGAGAAGAGTAGACGGAAATGCTGCGTTTAGCACGTTGCAGGTGTGAGGTGAAGTTTCTTAGAAATTTCTTAGGGGAGTCGTATGCATGTTTTCTCAGCACATGAGGACAGTGCTGTCATTTTTTAGAGGGGTCGATTGTAATATTCAGAAACTTCAGTGTAATTTCAAACGCCGCGCCATTGGCGATACTGAGTTTTCAAGGTCGTCTGAGGGAAGACCGCGCTCCCGCACTTAGTGAGAGTTTGTGGAACTAGGCCTATACGATATTAATTAATAATGATGCGATTCATGAAGTTAAGGTATTATTAGTAAATTTGAAATTATTATAGATCGTTTATCAGTCTGAATAATGTTACGGGTGTCCCAAGAAAGTTATTAGTAGGCGGAAAACATGTCAGTAGGCCTAAGCTAACGCTTTGAGAGGACACGAAGCTGGCTGTTTCTCAGTAACGCCAAAGCGATCGGACAGACACAGAACGTCCCTGTTCGTCCGTCCACAAACGGTCACGTGTTCTAGTCACCTGTGTTGCAGTATAACAAGTAAGTCTCATTCGACCTCAGACAGGGTTTAGATAGGGCAGTGATAAAGTTAACAAGAGCTAACAGTGAGTTCATTTCAGGGTTTCCTTCAGAACCCACTTGACTGTGAGAGTGATGACTGTGAGAGATTGACTGCCAGAGATTAACTGCCATTTGAGACTGCCGTTGATGATTGAAGCTTGGCGATTGTCGCCGTCGGGACGATCAGTGTAGGATTGTCACTGGTGAGCGGGGTAGCAAAGGATCTCTTGAGTGAACGAGTGCTCCCGACAACTAAAACGACACGGGACCAGCATCAGTATTGGGTGATCAGTTCTTACCACGTGGGTGCACAACACCATGTGCCCTCGGTCAGCTAGAAGTATTACCTCCTGGCCATGGTCACCTTCGGGCGTTCTCTCTTCCCGCCCATGGACGCACTAAGGCTATCTGAGTAAATTAATGGTCACACACTGAGACCAGGAGTCTAGGGGATACCTAGAGAAACATTTTATCTCCCTTATTACGGGTGTATGTTGAGTTGGGTGGAGCATGGTTCACGGGTATTGGTGGACCCAGTAACATCTCAATAATAGTGATAATATTTTTGTGTGTAGTTAGTACCATTTTTCAGTTACTGATATTATCTTGACGTGTGTAGTAATAGTTCCTAAATGATTTTGATAGTATTGTTTTTTGTATGTTTGTGTCACTAAGTGGAACCAGAGTGATACTGTGATTTAATTCCTTTAATGCATCTAATTTTCCTTTATAATTCCGATCTCAGGTGTAACCTTTGTTCCCCAGAGTAGTGGTTAAGTTAGGTTACGAATTGTGCATCTGTTGGGGTGATATAATTTTGTTGAGTGCTCTTAAGGCCTATTCATTGTAGAGTTATTAATTTCTTATTTTTTTAAATACCATTTTCTCAGTGCTGGATATTATTTTGTTGAAAGCCCTTTAGGCCTGTTTCATGTGTGCATGCAACATTTCTTAATACTTTAAACTTATTGTTCTCTAATGAGGCATTGCCTGAGTTTCTAATAATTTCAACATCATGTATAACTTTTATTCCCCAGAGTAGTATTTTAAGTTCAAGTTAAGAGGTGCGCATATTGGTGTACCATTATTTGATTGTGTTTGTAGTGTTGGAGGGAATATAAGTGTCTAAATTTTAGAGTGTGTCTCATTCATCCCAGTCACAGATGCTATCCTTCCACGGGTCACGGACAATTTATTTTGTTTAGTAAATTTAAGTGTTCTTGTGCTGGTTCGGGATTTTTCTCAAAGGGGCGCTTCCACTGCAATTACCATCTAATAATATTTAATAAACCCCAAGTTAAGTGAGAAATTAAAGTCCAGTAATATATATATATATATATATATATAATATATATATATATATATATATATATATATATATATATATATATATATATATATATATATATATATAGGGGTAGTAAAATTGCAGAACAGTGGCATCAAATTTTTTCTAGCAAAGTATTTTGGAAAGGTTCTTGATTTAATACAATCAGTAATGATCTTTTTTGCGCTAACCTAACTAACCTAACCTTAACATGTCGTACCTAACCTAACCTAACCCAAATTTACCTTATATAACCTAACCTTTCCTTTTTTATAATGCATTCGCAGAAATTATCAAAAGTTAAAATGCATAATCGTGGTATCCTAAGCTACGTTTATATATCATTAACAGATTTATAGATATATTGGAGAAATGAATGTAAAAAAGTTTCTTTTCTCTGCAAACGCATTTTTTAAAAGTCATTAAATTGTTTCCAGAGAACTTAATTGTTTGTCACGTGCATTGCGACTTTCTTGGGTAAGGTTAGGTTTGGTTAGGTTAGGGTAAGATACATATCATCACTACTGAATGAATCAGATAAAAAACTTAAGAATATAATTCTTTTTCTTATGAAGAATGCTATACCACTGTTAATTTTTACCCCTATTTTTGTTAGGTTTAATGAACTTAGATTGAGTTAGGTATTATTTAACTATGAACATTTTGGCTGTAAATCACTTATCCGTTACCAATGCTCCTTTGTAGATTACTGTTGGCACACAGAAATGAGTCATGGGCACTTCTTAGTTACTTGGAAGAATAGCTTGTTATAACTTGGCCTTAGCCACACCAAGATATTTTATATGTGAATTAGAGTGCCTTGAAAGGTGTATTTTTCATTTCGTATGTGGCACACGTGTCAATGGCCTTCTTTCAGATTTTTACTTTGAGGCTGCAATAACTACTATCTTCAGTTCACAGAGGAAGATGTATATAAGCTACCTTTGAAACATTTCACATAAAAATTGCAAAGAAATAGAGGGACAATGAACTAAAATGAAGCTTAATACTGTTATTGTTTTAATAAGAAGGTATACAGGAAAATATTGTAATGAAAATAATGCTTATTTTTTCTTTCCTCCTACTATACTTATGTTCATGAAAAGGAATCACAGGATAAAAAAAATATGCAGTTTACAGTAGCAGATAATAATTTAAAAAGGAAATACTGTAATTGGTAGTAGGCAGCTACCAAACAGGGAGGTGCTACCGCCTGGGAAGATATAATGTGTAATGGTAGATCCTGCTTCCAAATGGCATCACGAAAATTGTGACCAAGTCCCAGGTTGCTGATCTGACTTTCTGCCTCATAGACACACAATTGCAGGGTCTCAGTTGTTTCTCTTACTATTGACAACACAACATACATACTGTCATTTCTCAATTTTATTTATTTTTTCATTTTGTAATTATTTATTATTATTATTATTATTATTAGTTTTTATTAATTATTATTATTATTACATTTTCGCCCCCCCCCCCCCCCCAGGCTCTGATGTGGGTCAGTGACCTGTGCCCGGGTGGGCTAAGCCCTGTAAAAAAAAAAAAAAAAAAAAAAAAAAAAAAAAAAAAATATTACCCTGAGGTTTTCATTACTGTATTCTACGTAACTAAAATAACACTTGCTGTCTACTACCTCCTGCATAGAATCTAACCTCACCTAACATAACCTAAATTAACAGTAAATTTACATGGTAATCCTTCCCGATGCATTTTGTACCAATGGGTCGATTTCATCACGCGCAACTGGCTAGCCTAACCTTCCACCCCCGAGGCTACAATTGGAAAATAAATAGCTACTCTTCTGAAACAAACATCCTTGAATGGTAACATCACTAGTTTAACCAGCCATTGCTTCTTCTTTTGCAGTCAGGGATGGTACACAGCTTGGTCCTCCTGAAAAGTAAAAACAGATTTTACTATATTCCTTGGTAAAGCATACCAATAGTAAATAATTGCTTATCTGAGTATATGTTATCACAGAGTGTTGTTACCTATAAATACATGATTAAAATTACAAAGTGTATCAAGACTAGCATGACAGTCAACGTAACCTAAGATGAATGAAAACCAAAGTTAGGTTAGGTAAGGCTGCCAAGGTTTTAACCTCAGATACGAGAGTAACTTTTATGTTTTGTAATCAGAAGTAGGAAACTTTATCTAACAACCTAGGTTCCTGCTCAACTAAGGCGGTTTTGGAATAATACAGCAGGGTAGGTTTGGTGACTGTACACTGTACAGTGTACATGTTCTTGGTACTCAGTTCTAACTACAGGAGCAAATACAAACACCTGTAGAGTTCTTTGTAGGTTCTATTTGCTGGATTTGCAGAGTTACAAGCTAAGACGGTTCTCCCCTACTCTCTCTATGGGTCAACTGACCTCTCAGGCGACATGTGGCAAGTGATACATTAGCAGCTTCCAGATGTCGCCAGGCACATTATCTAAGCATGTGGTGACATGATAAAAGGCATTGCCACACGCTGCTGGCTAGGCTAAATAAGTAATGTATATAAATAGAGTACATACATAATATACATCCAACATACATAATATACATAGTGACCATGAGATTTCCTGAAAAATTTCGCTTACAATAATGACATTAGCAACTGCTAAGAAACAATTATTTTTAACCCAACTAGCAGTGTGTAAAATGTACCGTGTATCTAGTAGTACGATACAACATAGGGATATTTGATCGATGTTTTTAGCAGTGTACAGTGCATGATAATGTTTTGTTACTTCCAATTACCAACAATATTGGTTGCTCAAAGTGGACAGGGTTTGAAGAAGAGGAAAAATATTGGGTAAAATACTATAAAGAGCACCAAAGAAACCTTTAAAAACTTTACCTTACTAATAAAAATCCTAAAAATATAAATGTCTTACCATATTCTTCTTGTTTTCGGTGTTTACTGTGTTGATGTAGTTTTCGTTGTTCAGATAAGGGAGAATATCGAGGTATTCACAAGTGCACCCTGCGGGATCTAATTTTTTTATGATATGATTGGCTTACGTCTCCTAGTCCTACTCAGTTATGTATCAGTTGCAGTGATTGGCCAAGAGGAGACACACCACCGCCACCTGTCGGCATTTTAAGAACTAATGCGAGAGTTCATACGACCACCACAACTACTGTAAGTTATGAACCGTTAGTGAATCGTTCTTGCGGTAGTTCGTATGACATCGGATCTCCCGGCAGTTACTAACTTCATATCTCAGCAGTGTTAGTGAATCTGGGCCCTGTTATACGTAAAAATTATTAATTGTTATTGGTAATTAGCTGTCTCGGTAAATAACATATAATCGCTTAAGTACTTCACTAAATTCTAAATCTCAAAACCTATTTTTGTGAATTAAAGCATTTTCTCAAACATTTTAATTCAATTTGTAAAAAAGACTATAATTTTACCGATTAATTATATGCATAAAAATACTACTACTACGAATAAAAATCATATAATCTTAATCTATATCAATTTAAAAAAGTATGTTGGCTTGATTTTATTTATTTTTTCAATTTTCTAAACTACGCGACAACGTCTCGAATTAATGGGTAAAGTTACACGTTTAACTGGGAATTTTAAACAACTTTTGTGAAAGCAAATCATAAACGCATAAAGCAAAACTTTTCTTCAAACATTACCCCTTGAATAATTAATTTGTACCGCATCATGGTGAGTGAAAATGAGAATTCTCTGAAACACTAAAACTATGTTACATTTTCTTTTATTAAATATTCACCCGATCAAAATTTAAATAAAACATAAAATCAGTTCTTTATTCAATCCCCAAAAAATCGGCAGGGAAGTAATATATATATATATATATATATATATATATATATATAATATATATATATATATATATATATATATATATATATATATATATATATATATATATATTTCAATACTTTATTCCTTGATAGAGGAAGCGGGGTCCTAGTGCTGTCACTAGGCACCCCTGTACAATAACACCAGAAGCATCTGGCAAGTGTCACAAGTATATACAGTTCTAAATGTTATAAAGGAGCTTATTAAAGCCTAAGGAAGGAAGGAAGGATATTGCTTCAACACATCATCATCATTATTATTTACATAATATATGGCCAGTATGGGGAGGATCATCGTGTCTCCGTCGGGGGTCGTGGAGTGGTAGTCCATCAGGCGTCACTTTGACTTGGATATCTCGACTCTGTTGAATCGACTTGCTTGTTTCTGTGTGTTTTATGCTCACATTTCTTAGTGCCCTCACAGATTCTCCCAGTATTAACGAACCCTGCGGGAACTGTCGTTAGGACAGGCCACAAAGGGGCCCCTTAGAGGGGTGTGAGCTGGGCCGGTGAGTTTTGCTGATAGGATAGAGTAGGCTCCTCCTTTTTAGGGGGTCCTGTAGCAAAACCAAAGCCACCAACCTACGACCCCCGTTGAGGGGTGGGGGGGGGGGGGGTTGCCTACGGCACTGATCCTAGGGCAACAAGGAGCTAGCTAGGGTAGTGAGCCTTCATTGTCAATTTATTGAAAAAAGACGAGCGAGAGAGACGAAACCGATGGAAGGAAAATGCCACAAGAGTCCTCGGAAGGAAGACAACATCTCCGACATGGACAATATGTCCCCAGCAATCCACAACGTGGCAGAATCACCCACCTTCGTGATTCCGACTGTGAAGTACAAGATTCCCAAAGAAACCAAATTCAACCATGCATACGAGGTAGTGGTAAAGCACTGCAATTAGAATACAAGAACATTAAGTTCAGTGTGAAGCCCAATCTAGATGGAGACTTGATACTCCCCCCCCCCCCCCCAAGACCACAACACAGCCAAGATCCTCAGCGAAGTCACCAACCTCAACGGGAAGACGGTCAGGATAATACCATTAGACCCCGAGGAGAAAACAACGAGAATGGTCCTACTACGATATCCTCTGGAACTACCTGTAGAAGTCATCATAAAACATCTAAAAGTGACCAAGGCAGACCGTTGTGTTACGAGCCAGGACAGAGCACAGACAAAGCAAGTGCTAGTGGATATCAAGGGGACAGTCTCAGAGGAGGTAGACCTAGGCAATTGGGGATTTACAAGTTGCATCCATTTGTCCCAGAACCACTACGATGTTACAAATGTCAGAAATTCGGACATCACCAATCCGGGTGCCACAAAAAAGTGAGATGTGGCATCTGCAGCCTAAGTCACAAGACAGAAATGTGTATTCAAAAACACAAGGAAGGAACCACCACGACAGCCAAGTAGCCCAAATTGTGGAAAGAAACATCACGCTTGGAGCACATCATTCCCAGAAAGGAGAGAGCGGAAAAAAGTTGCAATGGCAAAAATTAAACCACAAAACACAACAGAAGACCCTCAAAGCACATTCGTGTGAGGTCAACAGCGACAGAAAACAGTCAACCCAACACCCACCCCGTCCCAACTGTCAGAGGAATTCTTCGCTGCACTTCCCTCACCAGGCTACAGGACAAAATCAGTCCATGCAGGAAACCATGACAAATCAGTGGACTCTACAACCGCAGCTCCAAAGCTGTATAGCAGTAAAAGCACACTACAACCCTCTCAGGCGACTACCCAACTTTAATACACCCCAGCCTGCCAATCTACAAGCTGCATTCACAGAAGAACAAATAAAACAGATGATCACCATTGTGATAGTGACTGTCTCCACTATAATAAAGAAACAAGATACCAGCACCGAAAATATAATAAATGCAGTTAAGACACAGCACACAGAAAAGATGCAGTAAGACCAGACCCCCAAAACTCCACAATTACAAGTGGAACAGACGACGCCCTTGAGTCAGATATCAGACAAGAAGATCTTGCCATCCGAGAGAAAACTCAAAACCGTGAAACCTTAAGCCCCACGCAACAGATCACGAGGAATAGAACAACAAGCACAGACCGGCAGCAAACACATGATCACAGGCAAGAGCGACCGCACTCTGAAGAGAACAGAAAAAACTCCCGAGATACCTCCAAAAACAAGCGGAATTGCACCTCCTGCTCCTCCCTTAGAGCAGGTGCCCAAGAAACAGCCACCAATGAACACACCATTCCTAACGGACGAGGTGAGCGACTCGACCATGAACGCCGAGAGCAACTACAGCACCAGCGACGTGGAGATAATGATAGAATAGCCCCACCTCCTTGTCATCTCAAGATAACACAGTGGAATGTACAAGGCTTGTCCAACAAACGGCATACTGTACAAGCAGCAGCCATAGCTAAAAATATTGATGTCTTCATTCTGCAAGAAACCCTGATGTCAAAAGATAAACAATTCCGCTTGCCTGGATGCCAACAGTGTTCTGTACCAAAAGGGCCCAACCCCCATGGCAGCATGATTCTCGTCAGAGCGACCATCCCCAATTCAGAAGTAGAACCAGTTCACTGTGGAGATGGAGATAGAGGCACAAGTTGCTCGGATACACCTGGCAAAAAAAAGTCTTGTAGTAAAACAACATCTATAAACCGCCACCCAAACGACTAGAAGCCGGTGAACTACTGACACAAGCAACACAGGAACTTGCGCTCATTGTTGGGGACTTCAATGCCCAACGATCAATCCGACCACAACAATGAACCAGGATGGTCATCACCTAGTGGAACTGATGACAGATGTTCCAGAAATAACGCTCATTAATACTGGGGAACCAACACATACTGGGAGGAACATTGGACTTCACATTCATCTTCACTGAGCTCGTTCCAGTAGCTCAGTGGGAGGTAGATGATGAACTGACCAGTGACCACTTTGCAACGGCAACTAATTTGAGGGTGGAGCTACTCCCTCCTCCCCCACGTCCGCCACCCAGATGGAATAATAAGAAAGCAAATTGGAAATTATGTCAAGATGAACTCCCAAAATGGTATTCGAACTGAACCAGCAGAAGATATTGGCCAACTAAACCAGGACCTTACTGATGTCATACAACACGCAGCAGAGGAAGCAATACCAAAAACAAAACAAATAGACACCACAAAGACTACTGGTTCTACAATGACGAAGTCAGAGAACAGAATCACAGAATCAACACGTTCAGAAGACATCTATCTCCGACAATACCCTTCCCCTGAGGGAGTGAAACTCTTGAGAGCTGCTGTCCAACATTCTCGTTAAATTACTCAGAAAATAAGGGAAGACAAATGGCTCGAGTGGTGTGCAACCTTTAATGCACACACCAGCCTGAGTAAACTCGAGAAAACTCAGGATAGCAACAGGGAAAACTGCCCAGAGCTCCAGCCCAACCCCAGCCACTACAAGAAGCAAATCGCTTGGCAAAGCACTTTGCAGAACGCTCGTTATCAGCTCAACTACCTCCTGAAATAAGACTTCATCTACAGCAAGTACAACTGGAGAGAGAAGTAGTAGTCAGACATGCAATTGAACATACTGACACTACAGACTGTCTGTTTGCTATAGAAGAAATCAGAAAGGCCAGGAAAACAATCAAAGACGCCGCTCTTGGCAGTGATAGTATAACCTATTCATTGCTCAGCAATGCAGGACTTGCTGGTGAACTTGCTCTCCTGACAGTTATCAACGCATCCTGGGCAGCAGACAAACTCCCGTCAGCTTGGAAAAGAGCAAACATTGTTCCTATTCCCAAACCCAATGATCCCCAGAATTTCAGACCAATATCACTAACAACATGCATCAGTAAAACAGCCGAAAGGATGGACCTTACACGACTCCTCTGGAAAACTGGACCACTTCACCACAATATCTTTGGATTCACCAAAGGTGTCAGCCCTGCACACAGTTTGGCAACTCTACTGGGATCGATTGGTCAAAATAAGGCAATCGTAGTATTCCTTGATCTAGGGAAAGCATTTGAACTGGCAAATGCACAGGCCATTGTAACCACTTTGGCTCGGAAAGGCGTCAAGGGATACCTACTGGCTTGGATTGCTGACTATCTCCAAAACAGAACAGCAAGAGTTACCTGTCAAGGACAAGTCTCAGATCACCAAAGACTGGAAAATGGTACACCACAAGGAAGAGTTCTTTGTCCAACTCTCTTCAACATCCTCATGGAAAACTTGTGTTGACTCCCCTTTCAAGAGGGTACCAAACTGCTATGCTATGCTGACGACCTAGCACTGATAGTAAAAGGCAGAGGCCAGATCAGAAAAGTCCAAAGAGCACTAGACCTCATCAGCGAAGAATGTATGAGTCTCGGGCTCAAGATATCAATCCCAAAATTGAAAGCCATGAGGATTGGACACAATGGGCCGGTGACACAACTACAAATGCAAGGTATTGCTCTACAATGGGTCAATGTATACAAATACCTGGGCATCTGGATTGACAAAGGCCTTAAATTTGACAATGAGATAAACTATCTAAGAGACCGAATAGGCAAGAGAGTCAACATGATGAGAGCAATGACAGGACCCAAGGTAGGTGCGGGACATGTAGTCGTAAGAACGTTATATATACACGCCATTCGATCATTAACAGACTATGCGACACCGGCTCTTAGCACACTGCTGAGTGGCAGTGGGAGATATTGGAGGTTGCCCAGAATAACGCTATGAGAGTCATTGTCAAGGCATCTATGTGGATAAAAAATGAAAACTTACACATGGAGACAGGTCTCACATCTCTCCAAACCAGAGCGGAACGATTAACAGAGTGCTTTGCAACAAAACTGATTACCAGGGCTCGGGAAAGTGGCATCAAGAATGGACTCTTACGAGCACTGAACCTTAACAGAGATGTCCTTTACAAGAAAACATGGCTATTGTGCACATCTGACGCTGTAAATCGACTGGAATTGAAAGACACAATCCTCAGCATAGGACCTGATACAATGAATCCTGACTACAGCACCCCAGCACCGTGGGAGTCTCCGCCAGCATTCTTCAACATTCTACACATTGGGACAAGAAAGGCTGACTGTAACCTACATGAGCACAGACAGGTAGCAGAGAGAAACATGAAGGCTCTTTCACCACACAATAGTACAGTGTATTACACAGACGGTTCCGTAGAGCCCACCAGTACGAAGGCAGGAGCAGCTTTCACCATAGAAGGAGGTAACACGTCCCTTTGGAGAACCTCAGATGGATGCTCTACTTTGCAAGTTGAGCTAGCTGCCATACTTGGAGCCCTAAGACACGCTTCCATAAACAGTCAACAAGGCGTTGTAATACACACTGACTCACGATGTGCTGTTGAAGCACTACAATGCAGAGAGCCTAGAGACAACATTAATCTCATAACATATGTTGTTGGCCTACTGCGAGGATTAAACTACAAAATCGGCAAGTTATCATTAACTGGGTGCCCAGTCATATCGGAGTCCCAGGGAATGAACGAGCTGATGCTGCTGCCAAGGCTGCGTTAGGACAGCGAAACATTGAGATGAACATCCCGCCAAGTCAGGAGCAGATAATGAAGACCACAATAACACCATCTGCCCAGTGGAAAATAGACAAACATAGAAGATTAACACTAGTATCACGATCAGCCAGGTGGTACTATCTGGTCACGAATTATGAGAGACCACCACTCATGAAGGATATAACAAGAAGGGAAGAAGCATCTTTCACCGACTGAGACTGGGATACCCATGCATATGGGCAATCATTGTACAAGTACCAGCAGAGCAGCGCATGTGCAAGACCTGCGACAGCGGAGCAGAAAACTCACTGCAGCACTACCTCACAGAGTGCCCTGGAACACAATTAGCTAGGAGAAACATACAACCCGCTATCACAGCAGAGAAGGTTGCCAAAATGCTAACCACCAACCACTCTCAAGAAACCCTACAGTTTCTTACCGAGCATCCACCCCCACGCAAGTGGTGGAGATGTACAGTTAACTAAAAAGATGCTGGTGTTTTATCCCAGCAGTGGGTGGTTCATCATTTTAGCTTAAGGTCCGCGTAGGTAATATTCCTACATATCTTAAAAAAAAAAGAAAAAGTTACTGGGGTTTCCTTCCACACTGGATCTTGATCGCTTTTGTCTCCAAACAGACGTCACGAGCAAGGGAGAATTAAATCTTTCTGACATAATGGTGCTAATTATTCCTGTCAAAGAAAACAATCAAACGACATGAGAGCTAATAATGTAAACACAGTCACTGATGCGAAGGATATAATAGCACGCCCAAAGATAGCATTAGGGTGAAGAGAGAACATTTTCCATTGGCATCAAAACTATTAAAATTTTCAGCTCTTGAAACTTTTTTCTTCTTTGGTCATGTAAGCCGTCATCCTCCATGAAGGTTCCAAGTGTTCCCTGAAGAAGGCAGTGATGGGTAGGGAAACACCGGGTAACACTGAAGTCCATTTATTAACGGATAGGGGAAATGCAAGTAGTGACTAGCGTGTGCCATGCACGACCCACAGTCAGACTGAGGCCGCCTTGCCATATGGCAGCCTCGAGGCAATGTTGCCACATAACACGTGCAGTGTTGCCACGTAATTAAATATATAGATGCTACTCGGCACAGTAGCTTATATACAAGGTTGCTACTCGGCACAATAGCTTAGATACATAACGTACATCTCCCTCCCCCCTCACTGTGGGGCGGATCCTCTTGAGGTGTAGGGGACTCCTCCTCAGTCAAGGGGCCAGCAGGAGGAGGGGGGACTGGCTGGAGGAAGCGGCGGTTCCTCCACCTGTTGCGGCCGCTCGGCATCCTGACCTTGTAGTCCCGCGACCGGCCGACGCCCATCACTATGCCCACCTTGTCCCAACGTGTCGTCGTCGGGTCCTGGACGCAGACAAGGGCACCAATCTCCAGCGGCTGAAGAGGGCGGGCATGGTCGTCATACCGAGCCTTGGCGTCGTGGGCACGTGTAGCGGCGCGGCGGTTGCAGCTCTCGGCTCTGGTCTGCCACTCCTTAGCAAAGGCCTTGGCGTGTGCAGGAACGCAAGAGCGGAGAGGGTGACCATACTGGATCTGGGCAGGGGAGCGGCCTGTGTGGGTGGGAGTATTACGTAACTCCAGGAGTCCTTTGTCAAACGCCTCAGAGTCTATGTCGCCTGAAGGGGCCACCTTGAGGATGAGGTGCTTGACTGTCTTGACCGCAGCCTCAGCGTGGCCGTTTGACTATGGGTAGTGGGGTGTTGACACGATGTGGCGGACTCTCCAACGCTCCAGGAATCCTGTGAAGTCCCGGCTGTTGAACTGTGGCCCACCGTCCTTCCGCAGACGTACGGGGACGCCCAGGTCACGAAAGAGATGCCGGAAGTGGCGAATGGTGGCTGCGGACTTCGTGTCCGAGCCACAGATTACCACCACAGGCCAACCAGAGAGTCGGTCAGCGACAACTAGGAAATGTTCCCAGCTGTGCTGAAGAAATCAGCCGACACGGACTCGAAGGGCCTGGTGGGTTCGTCGTCGCAGAAGAGGGGCTCCTGCTGTTGACTGGGCTGCATGATCTGGCACGGCTCACAGGCACGGACCGTATTGACGGTATCCGCGTCAATGCCGGTCCAGTACACAGCCTGCCTTGCGCGGCGCTTGTTGGCCTCTGCTCCACAATGGCTGTCGTGTAAGCGGGCCAGAACGCGACGACGGAGAGCTGCAGGGACGACCACACGGGCACCGTACAGGACGAGGTCCCCATCTGCGTAGAGGTCCTCACGAATCTTCCAATACGGGCGTAGGGCATTGTGGAGGTCAAAACGGTCGCGAGGGAACCCAGTCCTCACACTCTCCAACAGCTGAGTGTAGGAGGGGTCGTCGCGTGCCGCGGTCCGTAGTTCCTCAAGGGCCAGATCGTTGTCGGGTTGCGACAATGAGGCCTGGGTGCTGGCGAGGGACTGTACGGCCTGCAAAGTGACGATGTTGCTGACGGAGAAACCGGTCTCGGTGCTGAGCATCTCGTCTTCAGGTGTCGGCGGCTGACTGGGGAGCGGGAGAAGGCATCCGGGATGCACAACTCCTTACCTGCGCGCCAAGCCGCGGTGAAGACGAAGGCCAAAATCTTCTCCTTCAGGCGCTGGAGGCGGGGATTCTCGATGGCGTCCAGCGAATAGTGGTTAAGAATGGGGACCAAGGGCCTGTGGTCTGTGATGAGGTCGAAGTGCTGTAGGCCAATCAAGTAAAACTTACACTTTGATGAGGCCCATACCACTGCCAGCAGCTCCAACTCGATGGTAGTGAAGCGAGACTCAGCATCGGTGAGGAAGCGAGAGCCACACTGTACGAGCCGGTGCTTTCCTCCACCGTGATCCTGGAGAAGGGCGTAACCAACCCCGTACAGGCGCGAGGCGTCTGTCTGGAGGACGGTGGGGAGCGCTGGGTCGAAAGTAGCGAGGATAGGTGGACTTGACAGGGCCTCCTTCACCTTATGAAAGGCGAGGTCGTGGTCAGGGGTCCACGTGAAAGTCCTCTTGGGGCTCATCAGGGGGCGGAGAGGCCCGGCAGCGGCGGAGACGTCAGAAGAAAATTCTGCCAGCTGGTTCACCAGGCCCATGAAAGACCTGAGATCCGTAAGGTTGGCAGGTTTGGCAAAGTCCGCTGTGGCGCGCAACTTTCTCCCGGTCCACAGCAATGCCATCCCTTGAGAGTCGGTAGCCGCAGAAAGACACTGCAGGTGCGGCCAAGACGAACTTCTCGGCATTCAGAGTGATGCTGTGTGTCCTACACCTGGTCAGTACCTCGTCGATGCGGCGAAGATGCGTCAGGTAGTCCTCATCGTAGAGGAGGACATCATCCACTACCTTCACGCAGTTGGTCACGCCTTGAAGTGCCATGTCACCACGGAGACAGAAGGCGTCCCCCGTAGCGGAAGCGCCCGTAAGGCGTGATGAAAGTGGTCAGTGGCTGATCCTCCTTCTTCAGTGGGATGTGCCAGTAACCACAGAGGGCGTCCATTGTCGAAAAGTGCGGTACCTTCCGGTCCACACTCCGTATACCTGCAAAAGGTGTGGGTGAAGGGTGGGCGGGACGGGACACCTGGCTGTTAAGCTTAGACAAGTCGGTAGTAATCAGCACTCCACCGTTAGTCTTAGCCACAGCGACTAGAGGGTGGCACCAAGGGGACGGGTCGTCACCAACGGGTACAATGACACCCTGGGCCACCATGGAATCCAGTTCCTTCTTGACTGAATCCCTGAAGGCGAGAGAGATCAACCGGGGAGTGTGTATGGCAAACGGCTGCGCATCTTCCCGCAGGTGTATCCTCATAGGCGGACCCGCCATAGCCTTCAGTGGCGCGGTCCGTAGGGCCTCCTTCGTCACTAACACTTCCGAGTACTCCTTCAGGAGGTAGGCCCTGGCGGCAGAAGGAGACGTCTCGCTGTGAAGAGGAAACAGCCGTGACTTGGGTGGAGGCGGGGCGGGAGTGAACGCGGGTTCTGGGCAGCTTTGTGCGACAGCGCCAGGCGCGTCGCTCGCTGACTCACGCACCCTGTCTGGCGGTGTACCTGCTCAGGAAAGTCTCTGGGCACCACGCCTAACTCCTTGCAGTGCTCCCACGACAACAAGGGTGTAGCGAGAGTAGGCTGCACGTCGATCCATCCATGACACGACCTGTCGCCGTAGGTGATCTCCGCTTGAAAGGAGCCCACAGCGTCCGGCATCTGGGAACCTTCCCCATTGTAGTACAGCAGCTGCGGCGGTGGTCCCAGGTCGCGTTTGGTGAGGCCCAGTTTCTGGAGGTGCTTCAGGCCTATCACCGTAGCATCAGCGCCGGTGTCAGGTATCGCCTCGATATGACCCGACACATCACCGTGTGTGACGGCGACGTGGATGGTAGGGGAAGGGGTAGCCCTGGGGCGTGTGGTCGATTCCACACTCCTGATGTGACTCAGCTGCTTCTTGGGGCTGCATGGGCCATCTGAAGGGGGCTGCTTGCGATCCTTCCCGAGGGAAGTGCGCTGCTTTCCTCCTCGTCTCGGGCTTTTGGGCTTGGGTTGGCGGCAGCACTTGTCGTAGTGTCCATAGCGACCGCAGGTCTGACACTTGTGGCCTCGGGCAGGCCACCTGTCTGTGTTAGTCCAGTGGCCCTTACGGTCACATCCACGACAGAGTGCGTCGGCGACCGGGCATGTCTTGGGGCCATGCTGCTTTCCACAGCTGCCACAGGAAGCACAAGGCGGAGGCGTGGAAGAACGTAGTAATAAAAATAATAATAATAATTAACGGTTTATTGAAAGAGCTTGGCAGCCAAAAGGCTGAAAATGTACAGTTACATATTTGGTGAATGGGTTTCGAATTACAAATAATATACAAGTAACATAAGTGATACAAATAAGATATGTAATAGCTAGATGGGGAAAAGCTCAAACTACAGTGCATTTCAACATAGTGACAGTGCAAGAAGTAGTATTTACTGGGAGTGAATACACTGGTTTATTACAAGTTATTGATAATTTTTACAATGGTTGGGACTGGGCTGTTCTTATAGCGATCAGTTCGTGCACATATGGGCTGGATGCGGTTGTGGTGTCGAACAGCAATTCTCGGGCTAGGGATCTCAGGTGGTAGTAGGAGCCGGTGTCGAGGATGGTGTAGAAGCTTCTTACCAAATTTGGAGATGAGGTCGTGGTGATGGTCAGTGATAGTCGAAAGGGTCAGTGTGTTGAGCGCTTCTTGATATGTGGAGTAGGAAGGGGAGAGAATAATCTTGCATGCCCTCTTTTGCACTTTTTCTAGGTGTTTACGTTGTGTGGCATTTAGGGAGGAAGACCAGGTAGGGGAGGCATAGGTGAGCTTGGGAAGTATGAGTGTTGTGTGATCACTGAGGAGCTCGGGTACAGGAACTCCGAGGGACTTGAGTCGGCGGAGGAGGTGGAGACGGAAACTGGAGGATTTGACAACTTCACTGACGTTTGGTTTCCAATTTAGTTTGCTGTCTATGGTGACGCCGAGGAGCTTCGTGGAATCTACAACCTGGAGTGTGTTCGGACCTAAAGTAATGGAAGGAGGTGGGACAATGTCGGAGGAGAGGTTGATGTGCATAACCATGGTCTTGGTATGGTTGATGGTGACATGGTTGTTGGTGGCCCAATTTTGGCGACTGTTCAATAAATCCTGAAGGGTGGTATAGTCGGGAGCAAAATTGTTGACGCTGATCCCAATGGTGGAGTCGTCGACATATTTCCAGCGAGCAGGGGTTTCTCTTAGGGCATCATTGATGAGCATAAGAAGCAGAGTGGTCCCATCTTGGTGCCTTGGGGGACGCCACAGGAGTGACTGAAAGGTGGAGACAGCCCCTCGGAAGCGTACAACTTGGCGTCGGTCACTGAGGAAGTCTGTAAGCCATGGTATAAGACTTCTCCGAAGCCCGAGGTCAATAGCTTTGTTGATGATTATATTGAGGTCGACTAGGTCAAATGCTTTAGTGAAATCAATGAAGGCGACAGCTACAGACGTTTTTCGTTTCTCGAGATGGCGGTATATGTAATCGAGAAAGCTGACAAGACAGTGAGTGGTGGAGGAAGTTTTCAAATTGCCAAATTGCTGAGGGTCTACGACTCCTGCAATATCAGCATAAGCCCAGTCGAACACAAAACTTTCACAGATTAGGCTGGGTATTGGGGTGATTGCAATAGGTCGCAGCTGATTTAAGGATTGTGGGCTAGTTGACTTGGGCACTGGTGACACATAAGAGGTCTTCCAGTCAGCTGGGCATCTGGCTTGACTGAGAGAAGCATTGATGATGGAGCATAGGGGTTTAGCAAGCTCCGGGGAGAACTCCTTGAAGAGTTTCATTGGTAAGTCAATGGGGGTGGTAGAGCGTTTTAATTTTAGTTTGTCCAGGCGTTTTGCTACTTCAAATTCTTCTACTAATTCAGTGGGAAGGGGGGCTGGTAGGTTAGCAGGGAGAGTGGTTGTGTCAAGCCGGGGGAGCGTCTGGCATATAGTAGCGAAATGGTTATTTGATTGCTCAGCTGCGTCAACATTAGTGAGATGGCTAAGGAAGGGGAGGGGGTGTGTCTTATTGTTTAGTCCACAGAGTTCTTTAAGCTTACCATACCATTGACTGATGTTGGTTTGCTTCAGGTGTTGTAATTTGGTTGGGTAGTGGGACTTCTTTGCAGTGCGTATTTCGCGGATGACTCAGTTGCGAAGGGACCTGTAGCGGATGTGGTCATTGAGATGAAAGGCTCTGTCTCTCTGTTGCATTAGTCTTTTGATCCGAGGTGTGATCCAGGGCAAGTCAGCTGGGTGAGATCTGACGGACTTCTCGGGGAAGAAGTGGCGGTGAGCTTCCTTGGTGGTGTTGGTATAATTTATCCATTTGGTTTCCACGTCATCCACGCTAAGTACTTCAGTCCAGGGATGGTGAACTATCCACTGCCCGAAGAGGGGCACTGCAGAGTCAGTAATCGGCCTGTAGGTCTTGATGTAGGGTCTCTGTACTTGAGTGGGAGTGGCAGCTGGGGACCAGAGCACTGATAAGTGTGTGCTACACCCGATAGGAGGCATTGGTTGAGGTGGTTGGTACTGGTCCGCTAAGTCAGTCAAGATAAGGTCAAGGGTGTTTTGACCGTGTGTGGGGAAGTTCACAACTTGTGATAGTGATAGCTGGTCCTGGATATCAGTGGTGTCAATTTGATTATAATCCCCACATAATACTAACTTGGCACTTGGGTACCTAACTCTGAGGTGGTCTGAGGTGGTAATGAGATGATTGATAAGAGTGTCTCTGGTGGGTGAGCGAGGCGGATGGTATGCCACACAGATTATGATGGAAGCACTGTGGTGCGGGTGGGCCCGTGGCACAACATGTACCCATAATGCTTCCACATCTGCTGGGACTTGAACATCCAGGCGTGACGGGCGTAGGTCATCTTGACAGAAGAGAGCAACGCCCCCTCCGCGTCTATGTGAACGAAGGTGATGAAAGAGTTGATATCCCTCAATTTGACACGTTTCAGGCACAATTTGCCAAGCCTCACATATGGCAACGACGCTCTCGGCGGCTAACCTTACTGTAGTTGCCAGCTCGTCAAACTTGCTAGCTACGGAAGTGACGTTGGATAGCAGTACAGACGGGAAATCATACCATATCCGTGGAACTTCAGTGTAGTGGTACGGTCTGTCAGGGGTGGGTTTCTCCGGTTTCCTAGTAGAGGTTATGGTCCTAATGGGCTTATGTGTATGACGGCCTTGTCTACGGCAACGCGCGTGGAATATGTTCAGTGACTTGAGTCGCGCGATAACACTGCCATCAGGATAACCGTTCCCACGCTTTAGAAGGTACAGAGTGCGTCGGGAGTAAGTGATTGGTGGCCATCTGTTGATATCTGTTGTGGGTGGACGGAAGTGTTTGTCTCCGGTGGCCATAAAGTCACTGACGGCACTTTGAGGGCCACTGACACTGGTAGACATCTGTTAATATTTGTCAGTCGTAAAGACCGTAGGTCTTTGTCCCTGGTGCTTGGGGTCGCAGACACAGTTTTCACGATATATGTAAACACCGCAGTGGTCCTTGTCACTGGCACTTTGAAGGTGACTGTTAAAGTGCCCACTGTCTGACTTTTCCTTGGGGTGCACTATCGGAGCACTGTATGATAATCACTTATTGCACTGATGACTTGAATGTTTTGCTGAGAAAGTCCCGGTCAGGTTAGGTCGGGTCCAGTCACACTCAGTATTACACTGCTGTGCTTTTGTGCTTTTCCTTAAGTGCACTATACGAACACTGCTCGGTAATCAATCGTTCACTAATCACTAGAATGTTTTGCTGAATAGATCCCGGTGTAGTAAGGCTGGTAGGGCGTTGGGATATAGCAGGGGGAGGTGGGCAGGGCTAAACAGACTCGGCCTGGCTGCTAAAAACCGGGAGCGCCTTCGGGGCACGTCTTGTCTCACCGATGGTTGACATGTGTGTGGCAGCCTTCACGTTGTTGGCCGCCTTCTTACCCTTCTTGTACTGTGAGATAGCTCTCACAGCAGGTGGGGCCCGTAAGGCAGAAGTGGCGAACTTGGTGGCCTCGTATGACCGACATTCAATCACTACCACCTGGAGTGTGGAGGAAGCGTCCAGGGGGATGAGTCGCTACACCAACTCTTCTTGCCTGACACCTGTCAAAATCCCGTGTTTGATCCAGGCTTCCTCACATTCCCAGCTGTGCGCCTTGTAGACGTCGATCTTCTCCGACAAACTCTTCAAACGTACAAAAAAGTCGTCAAAGGATTCATTCTCCACCTGCTTGCAGCTGGTGAAGGCGCGGCGACGCAAAGCCTCGTTATTCCGACCTTTAACGTGCTCCTGTAAAAGGTCGAGCACATCCGTCACTGAAGACGTAGAATCGGGAGGCACTTGTAACGTGTGCTCCAAAACTCTCTGGGTCTCCAGCGACAAACACATCCGCAGTTGGATGAGCTGTTTGTTTGGAGGCATGCTATCAAGGTCCACCATCGTGGAGTAATCTGTCCACCGCCGCCTCCACTCACGAAAAAGCTGAAACGTGACGTCTGGTGAGAGGGCGGGTGGGGGTTGAACAGATGCCTTGGGAGCTGTTGGAGTAGCAAGAGTGCCTGGAGGACGCTGGTGTGGTGGAGGAAGGAGGGTATTGGCACCTTGATGCGCGCTACCTGTGAGAGAGGGAGGGTGGGTTAGCGCCAGGGTCGCCAATATCGCATCAATGTGCGCCTTTTCCTCCTCTCTATGTATCTCCTCCCTCTGAAGTTCCATCTCTCTGCGTGTCTCGTCCCTGTCGTCCATCCACCTCAGAATTGTGGCAATGTCCGTTGCTGGAGGTGGAGGGGCAATGGGCGCAGAAGTTCCGTCTGCGCCCGGTAGAGGGGAAGGTAGGGAGTCGTGTCTCCCATCTTGACATTGTCCCTTCTTACCGCCCATCTTAGTATGCTTGAACTGCGCTATTTAGTATATAAAGTGGCATCTCATCAGCTCGAACCACATATATATGACATAAACAGCGCAGAAATAATGCATAGAGTCCACTGTTCTGTCCGTGAGTGCGTGCGTGCATGTGTGTGTGTGTGTGTGTGTGTCTGAGAGAGCAGATCGTGGTGGCTTTAATGCGGGTGGCTAGAGCTGCCGCGGAGGTGAGAACGTTAGTGTCTCCCCGGATGTCACACGACAAGGGTGTACACCTGCGTGCACCGTGGGTACCACAAAAAACAGGCCAATGCTCAACTCTCAGCTCTAGACACACTAATACACTAACACTAACACTGCCACCGTCACTAAAACGCACTGTGACGGCGCAACACTGCACGTCACGGCGAAACACAACACAACACACTAGAGTCACTGGCAGATGTAACCGTCGGCATTGTTCACGACACTTGTAAGTCCACAAATCCTACCCACTGCGCCATGAAGGTTCCAAGTGTTCCCTGAAGAAGGCAGTGATGGGTAGGGAAACACCGGGTAACACTGAAGTCTATTTATTAATGGATAGGAGAAATACAAGTAGTGACTAGCGTGTGCCATGCACGACCCACAGAGTCAGACTGAAGCTGCCTTGCCATATGGCAGCCTCGAGGCAATGTTGCCACATAACACGTGCAATGTTGCCACGTAATTAAATATATAGATGCTACTCGGCACAGTAGCTTATATACAAGGTTGCTACTCGGCACAGTAGCTTAGATACATAACCTACACTCCAAGCCAGTTATCAGACAAATTCAAGAGTCCGTGAAATAATTGATAATACAATCGGTATTTGAGAATGAAAAAAATATTGTCCCTTCTTGTTTTATATCAATCTTAAATTTATGAAAAACGAGGTCCTTTTCTTTTTATACAGATAAATGGATTAGTAATATGAGTGACTGCAAAATGTGGCTTATAACAGAACAACACAGTTAATCATAGTCTATGGCGGATTATGAACATTAATCAGCTGACAAGATAACGTCTTAAAGCTCCTAACCGTTCCGCCCGTCCACCAATCAACACATAATGGACGAGTTGTCAGTTCTGGGTAAACACAAGAAATACACTCTGCCACGTTCGTAGAGTGATACGGTATATATAATTTGTAATAAAAGTTTAAAGTCCTGCTATAATAGGAGAGATAAGTTTTTTCTTTAGAAACAGAGCCGCTATTTGCAATGACGTCACCAGTTTTCCGGCAGACGACGCTCTTTATCAAACTCGTAGGTAGTACATAGGATGGCCTCTTCAGACACCAAATGTCAAGTCCAGGTAAGTTTTAAGGGTGTTTTTTTATGGTCTAAGTCATGGAAAATTCGTAAGTGAAGAAATGTGCCGTGAAGAACTGCTTCAAGCATAGAATGGATGAATATATGAGCGATAGGGGTTGGGTGTAAATGGGACTGCCAGTATGGGCCAATAAGCCCGTTGCAGTATCCTCCATCCTTAAGTTCTTATGGACATAAAAAACGCCCGTGTTCACATCAGCTCGGCTGTCATGTATTCTTACCTGGTAGACTTTCCTTCTTTTTTTTTCAGTGCATTTACAGAGTATGTCAGTACTAGATGGAGATACGAGTAAATTTAGAAGTAATGACATTGTCTGGACTTTGTTTTGAGAATGCCTGGTGCTAGGTAAACATGACAACATAGTGGTATTATTGTTTTGATGATTCACGAATGAACCACTTGGATATATCATCATTTATATTAATTAATGGGTGAAATTTTACTTTAACTACCATAAGTATTTGGAGGCTTAGATTCGAGATAGGCTATATTGGGTAGATTGAAAATTTTGGTCATCCTTGTACTTAGACATGCAGACTATATTTTTTTCTGATGGTTTGCGATGTGTTATGAACGATTTAGACTTTCATTTCTGTCTGAAATCACCAGTTTTGAGTTACTACAACCCCCCCCCCCCCTTACCGATGTATGTTAATTAAGCTAACCTTATAACTCATCATACCCTAACCTAACCTAACCTATGATCTGTATTTTCTTATCAGATCGAAACATATTTTGCGACAGAAATCCCGTAGAGATAATGTATCTTACTATTTAAAGTACTTAATCCCATAGTTAGAATCTTAAGGTTCCCCAGATGACCAAAAACAAAATAATACCAATATTGTTTGGAATGCTTATACTATGAAATTTGTAGTATGGGCAGCTAATATCCATTGAATTAGTTAATGTGCTTTGTAACATTTATATATTCAATATAGCATTACTCTGTTGCACAGTAAAGCTCAATTAATTTTCTAATAATATTTATTTACAGAGTCGATCAGCCGAGAAGGTTGGGCAACAACTACCAAGGTTCATCAAGGCAGATGAAAGAAATTTACCAAAAGTAGATGTCCTTATGATTGTATAGTATTATCAAGAACTCCGTCATCCAGCTATGAAGCACGCAAAATTACATCTGTCATCTGATCATCTCAAGCCTGGCCATGGTCGTCCCTAGTCCTTCCATAACATTAAATATAGACATCAGTGACGAAAACTTACATTTTCCAGACATGAAATAGAGAACAGTGATGAAAACTTCCATGTAAGAGTTATCAGTCTTTTGCATCATTTTGGCACCCAGCAAGTAAATACACACGATGATACTTGAGCAGATATTTATCTTAACCTAAAAATAAGGTATGCCTGTGTATATCAACATTGTATATGGCCACAAGTTCTGTATTCCTGCTGGTAAAACACATACACCACAGCTGGCTGCCTCTAGGCTCCCTCTCGGCGGCTCAAGCCACCCTGTGACGTCACAACCAATCACAGAGCTTTTTGCAGTCACGTAACTTTTTAGATACTTTAACCCTTATTTTGTGCACTATTTTGGCCCAACTTGTTTCAAAATATCATTACCATAGTGAATTTAAGCGTTTTTTTTTACCCACTGACTTGCCATCTTACGAAAATATTTCGACCGACAAACTCGTCCATTCAAAGGCCGCTGAGGGGGGGGGGGGGTGGGACGAAGGATAATCTGCCAAAACAGAGGGTCAGAATTCATTCACCTCGCATATTGTAATTCTCAAAATACTTAATTGTTGATGGACCAGTGTAATTACTGATCTTTTGCACTCTTGACGTCTTTAATTGTCAAAGCCCAGTAATAACATTGTAAAGTGAATGAACTCCTGTGTGGGTGATGGCTCCTGAAAAAATTTAGTGGAATAAAGTAGGATGGTGGATTATATGGTATTCTACCGACATTTTGGGCAGTGAAACTGAGGGTTGTTGTGTAGAGGTGACTCCTGGGGCGTTGCCCTTTGTTGTCTGATTTTTTTTGTATTTTTGTGTTTATATTTATGTATGGTGGGTTTTGAGCGTGTGGTGGAAATTCTTTATTTATGCCTTTCTCCCCCGGCGGCCTCACACGAGTGCCCTTTACACCACAGTGCGTGTGGGGGGATGGAAGAACCGTTGGGACGTGTGTATATATATATATACTGTATGTGCATGTATGTATGTACTGGGTGTGTGCGCGCGCTTGTGTGTGTGTGTGTGTGTGTGTGTCAACTGGAGTGGACAGCAACGAGGTGATGAAGACCAGATAAAATACATTTCAATTATAATCAATATTATTATTATTATTATTATTATTATTATTATTATTATTATTATTATTATTATTATTATCATTATCAATATCAATATCATTATCATTACCACTTCTCTGAGCAACTACGTGACATATATACTAAAAAAAAATGATAGTTAAACTCTTAACTCACATGAACCTAGGAGCTAAAGATAGCTTACAAGTCAGTCGAGCTCATGGGAAAACCCTCAGGTTAGCATTTGACCTTACCCCCAGAGTACAAAAAAAAAAAAATATCGGGGAAAAATTCAATACAATGAGAATAAAAGAACACGTGAGGTCCGCATTTAGGATAATTATTTAAGGAAGTTCGCAGAATGAAATGAGTCAAATGCCCAAGATATTTGGTATGATACTTTACCAGAGGATGAAATATTGTACCACTTTGTTGATATCAAGTTCCCTAGTTTATATACGATCACATGATACACACATTTAATGCAAAAATGTGTGCATGTAAGCGAAACGGGTCCATTGCCGCTTGTGTTTTCAATTGCATCCTAGGTGATACGGAAGACATCGTGTCGTAAATTACATGTCAAGAATTGGCCCTTGAATATCATTTCTTGCTTTGTATGATGAAAAAGAAGTGTTTATAACAATGAATACTGAGAAAAGTAAAATACTCGTATTTGAAATATAAATAAAGTATTAATAGAATAACTGCACTCTAAGATACACTAGACTTCCGCAAAGTCGACGTAAAATGCCTTAATGTATTGTGTGAGGCAGAATGACAGTGTGGTTGTAGCCTCTTATGTATGAGGGAATATAACATGTAGTTTTCTAAGCGAGAGGGAACTATGTCTTCTGAGACAGGAACTACATTGATATGCCAAGTAATGTACCCAGAATGAACAACTCGTAATTAATGCTGAATTCGTAATTATTCGAAACTTTCAGTTTAATAAATAAATCGGACACCTTACTCAAGTGACGTTCCATTGGAGACTTTCCGTTAAAAATAATATATGCCTACTCCTCCCTCGTCTTCCACACAGGCAGGGAAAGGTTGTGTTAGTGGACAATTGCTAGTGTGGTGGTTCTCTCTTGTAGAGACCCACCTTGCTAACATGCGAGCTACCTTGCTGAGATATGTATTATTACTGACTTTGTTTACACCGACGAATGTTTTTTAAAACTAAACATTACTGAGAAAATTAAAATTGCCGTACTCTGTAACTTTTTTCAACAATTCGTGCAAAAAAGATCCATAATCGGTACACACGCGCGCCATCCTGACCGGATGGTGTTGGGTAGACTACTCTCAGCTGCTTCAGGTGTTACAAAAGAGTGTAATTCCTTCACGGAATAAGACGTGTGTGGCTTCTTTTTATCGTACTTACTCGTACATCCAGGGCGAGGAAACCTCTCCTGGGACATGATTTCGAGCACAAACTTCTTTATGAGACCGTTTGTTGTGTTGTTCAGAAAACAAATGATGGTCGTTTTCTTTTCCCTTATCCCATTCACATTTGTGACTCGTCTTGATGGTTTCCATGGTCACACAGTGCGAGGCTGTAGCTACAATTCTTCCATCATTGACAAACCCTTTAGGTTAACTGTGCATTAGTTGTTAAGGGTCCATGGAAGACGATCTGACTAAATACTGGGGAATGCCATCATTGACCAGCTGTACACTTGTTCCTGGGTACGGTGCACCCTTTGCATCAACAAATAATTGGGTGGCGATCTAGGAGGACGTTGTCATTTACCCTGGTCACACCTGTTACTTTAGTTTACATTAAAATTAGAGTAACCTGCCAATGACCTTAGCGAGGAGGTGCACTTATTTCCCACCGGAAACATGTGTGGTCCCAACGGAGAGCGCGGCTAGTGACCCCAAAATGCACCCGCCACAGAAACACTGTCAGGGCGGTTATAGTCATTGAGCATTCGGTGCACCAGTTACCATGGGGCCCCTAGTCACAGGCCTGGCATTTGACATTATTAGGGACCTGCCACTTTTTGCCATAAACAGATAAAATGTACCGGGAACTTTCCCCCCACACACTCATCATTCTCTCACTTAATGTAACTTGACAGAACCTATGACCCTTCAGGCTTTTACGCCCTTAATGTACGAGTCATAAAGGCAAGTATGAACTTTTCATACTTCCCTGTTGGGAGCTGTAAACGCTTCTGCGCTTCACCTTGCAGAGGATGTAAGGGGGTGCCCAATAAACTAGCCCCTCGGGGGCAAATCTGAATCTGAATCTGTTACCATGGGGAGGGGGACAGAGGATGAGCGTCCACTAATTATTATCTGTTGGGTGGGTGTGCATCTCTTATGCCTCGGAGGGTGGGTGACAAAGGGCTTTTTTTTTCCTTATAGTAGTTTATAATAAGTGTGTGATTCTGCGATGCTGTCTGTGATAATGAAATAGACAATAATGATAGTTGCAATAGATGTACTAATTATATATATACAATATATATATATATATATATATATATATATATATATATATATATATATATATATATATATATATATATATATATATATTTTTTTTTTTTTTTTTTTTTAAATGAAGTAAAGGAATAAAGGAAATTTATAGCAGAGCAACTTAAACTAGCGTTTCTATTAAATAGTTCAACAAGCAAAAGCTCTATGGCGCTGGGGGAAAACAATCAAGAAATATTCAACTTTGATGGAAGACAGTAACAGTGAAAAACGCTAAGGAGTTTGTCTACAGGTAATGCACAAACCAAAGCGATAAATTCATTAACGATATTCACTGCAAGTTATCTTGTTCGTCAAAAGGCACCAAGGAATTTAAAGAACTACCAACTGTAAAGTCCTCCTTGTAAAAGTATATCCCGCATGAGTAGTTGTAATAGAGTTGTTTGGCATTCATCAGGAATTTCCTTGCCAGACATTACAATGGTGGCACAAAGACACTTCAACTGTTTCAGTGTACGATGGATGTTCCAGTTTACATTGTATGTCTTCGAGTTAAGGAGTCTCAGTGTTGAAACTGTGAAACAACAAAAGATAAATACTAGAGTATTCAAAGAATGTAAGGAAGAACTTAATATGCCCTTAGCAAATTTATTTACCATGTCATTAAAAACGAGTGTAGTACCAGAATCCTCACCGTCTCGGACTTCTTCCACACCTATGAGAACCCATCTCACGAGGAAGATGAACAACAAGACCCAAACAGAAACGAATGGACATTCCAAGAAAGCAAGAAGAGGAGAAGAGTGAGAAGAAAATCGACCCCAAGCTAAGAAGACCAAGACATCTCCTCCACACAAGAAACCAAAACACATTCAAGCCGCCCAAGCACTGAACATCCATTGCCCAACCCAACCGCGCTGCACCTGACGCTTGACCAGTCGCCGGCCTGGCTTTGTCTTGTCGCCTCCCAGCTGCCCCCACCCCTGAACCCCTCACGCAAGCGGTGTCTAGCCACTGCATCTGTTCTCTCCTTCTAAAATTCACTTCCATCCTCTCTTTATTCTTCCTCTGAACCTCCTTCCCCCCTGTCACTAGCATTTTTCTGTTCTTCTGTTCTATCCTCTAATTATCATCCAACCAGTTTAACATCAGTTGTAGGTAAATTGCTGCAAGCATTAATTTCAAACTCAATTCGAAATCACCTAAAGAACCATAAGTTAATCATGATTCCCAAAATGGCTTCACAAGTGGACGTTCATGTCTGAATAATCTGTCAACATTCTTTTCAACTATTTTCTAATCAGTGGATGACAGGCACGATTATGATGAAGTTTACCTCGACTTTAGCAAAGCCTTCGACAGAGTCCCCACGAAAGACTGACACGAAAAATGGAGGCTCATGGAATTGGAGGGTATATTCTAAATTTGATTAGAGCATGGTTACAGGACAGGAAACAGCGAGTAAACATTAAAGGCACTAAATCCGATCGGGGTAACGTCATTAATGGAGTACCCTAAGTCTCAGTACTTGGACCATCACTATGTATTATATACATAAACGATATATATATTGGCATAGACATCAACGTACGTAAATTTGCTGATGACAATAAAATAGGGTGTATAATTAAATCTAACTAGGACTCCGAAAAACTACAGGAAGATCTAAAAAAAATTCCCATGGATAAATCTAAATTATTTAGTCCAGGAGATGTAAACTGAGAAACCAAATACCAGATGAACGACTTTGTTATTGAGAAACCCAACTGAAAAATATTTAGGATTTATGATAAGTAAGAATCTTAAACCAGGACAACAATGAGTATTTGGTCGAAACAAGGCTAACAAGGTACTTGGGTTCATACAAAGGAGTGTTAGTTACAAGACTAGCAAGGTTATCCTAAAACTATATCTTGGGCTTGTGAGACCTCACTTGGATTACGGGGTTCAGTTCTGGTCACCGTACTACAGAGTGGATATAGTAGGATCCCTCGAAAGAATTCAGAGGAGAATGACAAGACTAATCCCGGGCATTAGGAACGTTGAGTACAGAGACAGGTTAAAGCATCTGGATTTGCACTCCCTCGAGAGGGGTAGAGTGAGGGGCGATATGATGTCAGGGCTAAACAAATGTGATATAACAAAGGTACTCAAACAATACAGCCAGGAGAGCACCTATAGCAATGGTTGTAAATTAGACAAATTTAGATTTAGGCGCGAGATAGGTAAACATTAGTTCGGCAATAGAGTAGTGGATGAATGGAACAAGTTACCGAACTTCATCATTAACTCGAACACGCTGAATAGCTTCAAATATAAGTTGGAAGGATATATGAGCGATAGGGGTTAGGTGTAAACAGAACTGCCTAGTATGGGCGAATAGGCCCACTGGAGTTTCCTCCATTCTTATGTTCGTCCAACTATAGTATGCGGTCTACTGAACTGGAGTTGGTCGACCGGGATATTTACACTGTAGGGTCTATTAACACCGTCCTGAACTTCCCACACACCATCCCGATCTTCCCTCCCACCATCCTGATCTTTCCTCACACCATCCGGATCTTCCCTCCCACCATCCTGATCTTTCCTCACACCATCCTGATCTTCCCTCCCACCATTCTGAGCTTCCCTAGCACCATCATGATCTTCCCTCGCACCATCCTGAACTTCCCTTACTCCATCCTGATCTTCCCTCCCACCATCCTGATCTTTCCTCACTCCATCCTGATCTTCTCTCACACCATCTTGATCTTCCCTCACACTATCATGATCTTCCCTCACACCATCCTGATCTTCCCTCATACCATCCTGATCTTCCCTCCCACCATCCTGAACTCTCCTCCCACCATCCTGATCTTTCCTCCCACCATCCGTATCTTCCCTCACACCATCCTTATCTTCCCTCACACCATCCAGATCATCCTGATCTTCCTTCACACCATCCTGATCCTCCCTCACACCATCCTGATCATCCTGATCTTCCTTCACACCATCCTGATCTTCCTACACATCATCCTGATTATCCCTCACACCATCCTGATCTTCCCTCACACCATCCTAATCTTCCCTCACACCATCCTGATCTTCCCTCACACCATCCTGATCTTCCATCCCACCGTCCTGATCATCTCTTCCACTATCCTGATCTTCCCTCAAACCATCCTGATCTTCCCTCACACCATCCTGATCTTCCCTCATACCATCCTGATCTTCCCTCATACCATCCTGATCTTACCTCCCACCATCCTGATCTTCCCTCACACCATCCTGATCTTCCCTCACACCATCCTGATCTTCCCTCACACCATCCTGATCTTCCTACACATCATCCTGATCATCCCTCACACCATCCTGATCTTCCCTCACACCATCCTGATCTTCCCTCACACCATCCTGATCTTCCCTCACACCATCCTGATCTTCCCTCACACCATCCTGATCTTCCCACACACCATTCTGATATTCCCTCCCACCATCCTGATCTTTTCTCACACCATCCTGAGCTTCCCTCACTCCATCCTGATATTCCCTCCCACCATCCTGATCTTTCCTCACACCATCCTGATCTTCCCTCACTCCATCCTGATATTCCCTCCCACCATCCTGATCTTTCCTCACACCATCCTGATCTTCTTTCCCACCATCCTCATCTTCCCTCCCACCATCCTCATCTTCCCTCACACCATCCCGATCTTCCCTCACATCATCCTGATCTTCCCTCACACCATCCTGATTTTCCCACACACCATCCTCATCTTCCCTCCCACCATCCTGATCTTCTCTCACACCATCCTGATCTTCCCTCACTCTATCCAGATCTTCCCTCCCACCATCCTGATCTTCCCTCCCACCATCCTGATCTGTCCTCCCACCATCCTGATCTCCCCTCCCACCATCCTGATCTTCTCACATACCATCCTGATCTTCCCTCATACCATCCTGCTCTTCCCTCACACCATCCTGATCTTCCTATACATCATCCTGATCATCCCTCACACCACCCTGATCTTCCCTCTCGCCTTCCTTATCTTCCCTCCCACCATCCTGACCCTCCCTCACACCATTCTGATCTTCCCTCACACCATCCTGATGTTCCCTCCCACCCTCCTGATCATCCCACACACCATCCTGATCTTCCCTCCCACCATCGTGATCTTCCCTCACAAGATCCTGATCTTCCCTCCCACCATCCTTATCTTCCCTCCTACCATCCTGATCTTCCTTATGCCTTTTTGATCTACCCTCAACCATCCTCATCTTCCCTCACACCATCCTGATGTTCCCTCCCACCCTCCTCATCATCCCAGGCACCATCCTGATCATCCCTCCCACCATCGTGATCTTACCTCACACCATCCTGATCTTTCTTCACGCCATCCTGATCTTACCTCCCACCATCCTGATCTTCCCTTCCATCATCCTGATCTTCTCTCACACCATCCTGATCTTCCCTCCCACCATCCTTATCTTCCCTCCTACCATCCTGATCTTTCCTAATGCTTTCCTGATCTTCCCTCCTATCATCCTGATCTTCTCTTCCACCATCCTGATCTTCCCTCCCACCATCCTGATCTTCCCACACACCATCCTGATCTTCCCTCCCACCATCGTGATCTTCCCTCACACCATCCTGATCTTTCTTCACGCCATCCTGATCTTACCTCCCACCATCCTGATCTTCCCTTCCACCATCCTGATCTTCTCTCACACCATCCTGATCTTCCCTCACTCCATCCAGATCTTCCCTCCCACCATCCTGATCTTCCCTCACACCATCCTGATCTTCCCTCCCACCATCCTGATCTTCCCACACACCATCCTGATCTTCCAATCCACCATCATGATCTTCCCTCCCACCATCCTGTTCTTCCTTCACACTAACCTGATCTTCCCTCACACCATCCTGATCTTCCCTCCCACCATCCTGATCTGCCCACACACCATCCTGATCTTCCAATCCACCATCATGATCTTCCCTCCCACCATCCTGTTCTTCCTTCACACTAACCTGATCTTCCCTCACACCATCCTGATCTTCCCTCCCACCATCCTGATCTTACCTCACACCATCCTGATCTTCCCTGACACCATCCACATCTTCCCTCCCACCATCTTGATCTTCCCTCACTCCATCCTGATCTTCCCTCCCACCATCCTGATCTTCCGTCCCTCCATCCTGATCTTCCCTCACACCATCCTGATGTTCTTCTCGCCATCCTGATTTTCCCTCACACCATCCAGAGCTTCCCTCACATCAACCTAATCTTCCCTCCCACCATCCTGATCTTCCTACACACCATCCTGATCTTCCCTCCCACCATCCTGATCTTACCTCACACCATCCTTATCTTCCCTCACACCATCCTTATCTTCCCTCACACCATCCTGATCATCCTGATCTTCCTTCACACCATCCTGATCTTCCCTCACACCATCCTGATCTTCCCTCCCACCATCCTCATCTTCCCTCACACCATCCTGATATTCTCTCACACCATCCTGATCTTCCTTCACACCATCCTGATCTTCCCTCCCACCATCCGTATCTTCCCTCACACCATCCTTATCTTCCCTCACACCATCCTGATCATCCTGATCTTCCTTCACACCATCCTGATCTTCCCTCACATCAACCTAATCTTCCCTTCCACCATCCAGATCTTCCTACACACCATCCTGATCTTCCCTCCCACCATCCTGATCTTCCCTCACACCATCCTTATCTTCCCTCACACCATCCTGATCATCCTTATCTTCCTTCACACCATCCTGATCTTCCTTCACACCATCCTGATCTTCCCTCACACCATCCTGATCTTCAGTCACACCATCCTGATATTCTCTCACACCATCCTGATCTTCCCTCACACCATCCTGATCTTCCCTCCCACCATCCTTATCTTCGCTCCTACCATCCTGATCTCCCCTCACACCATTCTGATCTTCCCTCATACCATCCTCATCTTCCCTCACACCATCCTGATCTTCCCTCACACCATCCTGATCTTCCCTCACACCATCCTGATCTTCCAACATATCATCCTGATCATCCCTCACACCATCCTGATCTTACCTCTCGTCTTCATTATCTTCCCTCCCCCCATCCTGACCCTCCCTCACACCATTCTGATCTTCCCTCACACCATCCTGATCTTCCCTCACACCATCCTGATCTTCAGTCACACCATCCTGATATTCTCTGACACCATCCTGATCTTCACTCACACCATCCTCATCTTCCCTCCCACCATCCTTATCTTCCCTAACACCATCCTGATATTCCCACTCACCATCCTTATCTTCCCTCCTACCATCCTGATCTCCCCTCACACCATCCTGATCTTCCCTCATACCATCCTGATCTTCCCTCACACCATCCTGATCATCCCTCGCACCATCCTGATATTCCCTCACACCATCCTGATCTTCCCTCCCACCATCCTTATCTTCCCTAACACCATCCTGATATTCCCACTCACCATCCTTATCTTCCCTCCTACCATCCTGATCTCCCCTCATACCATCCTGATCTTCCCTCACACCATCCTGATCATCCCTCACACCATCCTGATCATCCCTCACACCATCCTGATCTTCCCTCCCACCATCCTTATCTTCCCTCCTACCATCCTGATCTCCCCTCACACCATCCTGATCTTCCTACACATCATCCTGATCATCCCTCACACCATCCTGATCTTCCCTCTCGCCTTCCGTATCTTCCCTCACACCATCCTCATCTTCCCTCACACCATCCTGATTTTCCCACACACCATCCTCATCTTCCCTCCCACCATCCTGACCCTTCCTCACACCATCCTGATCTTCCCTCACAAGATCCTGATCTTCCCTCCCACCATCCTTTTCTTCCCTCCTACCATCCTGATCTTCCTTATGCCTTTTAGATCTACCCTCAACCATCCTCATCTTCCCTCACACCATCCTGATCTTCCCTCACACCATCCTGATCTTCCCACACACCATCCTGATCTTCCCTCCCACCATTCCGAGCTTCTCTAACACCATCCTAATCTTCCCACATACCATCCTGATCTTCCCTCCCAGCATCCTGATCTTACCTTACACCATCCTGATCTTCCCTGACACCATCCACATCTTCACTCCCACCATCTTGATCTTCCCTCACTCCATCCTGATCTTCCCTCCCACCATCCTGATCTTCCTACACACCATCCTGATCTTCCCTCACACCATCCTGATCTTCCCTGACACCATCCACATCTTCACTCCCACCATCTTGATCTTCCCTCACTCCATCCTGATCTTCCCTCCCACCATCCTGATGTTCTACTCACCATCCTGATTCTCCCTCACACCATCCAGAGCTTCCCTCACATCAACCTAATCTTCCCTCCCACCATCCTGATCTTCCTACACACCATCCTGATCTTCCCTCCCACCATCCTGATCTTCCTACACACCATCCTGATCTTCCCTCCCACCATCCGGATCTTCCCTCACACCATCCTTATCTTCCCTCACACTATCCTGATCATCCTGATCTTCCTTCACATCATCCTGATCTTCCCTCACACCATCCTGATCTTCACTCACACCATCCTGATGTTCTCTCACACCACCCTGATCGTCCCTCACACCATCCTGATCTTCCCTCCCACCATCCGTATCTTCCCTCACACCATCCCTATCTTCCCTCACACCATCCTGATCTTCCCTCACACCATCCTGATCTTCCCTCACACCATCCTGATCTTCCCTCCACCATCCTGATCTTCCTACACACCATCCTGATCTTCCCTCCCACCATCTTGATCTTCCTCACACCATCCTGATCTTCCCTCACCATCCATCATCCTGATCTTCCTTCACACCATCCTGATCTTCCTTCACACCATCCTGATCTTCCCTCACATCAACCTAATCTTCCCTTCCACCATCCTGATCTTCCTACACACCATCCTGATCTTCCCTCCCACCATCCTGATCTTCCTACACACCATCCTGATCTTCCCTCCCACCATCCGGATCTTCCCTCACACCATCCTTATCTTCCCTCACACCATCCTGATCATCCTGATCTTCCTTCACACCATCCTGATCTTCCCTCACACCATCCTGATCTTCACTCACACCATCCTGATATTCTCTCACACCATCCTGATCTTCCCTCACACCATCCTGATCTTCCCTCCACCATCCTGATCTTCCCTCACACCATCCTGATCTTCCCTCACACCATCCTGATCTTCCCTCACACCATCCTGATCTTCCCTCACATCAACCTAATCTTCCCTTACACCATCCTGATCTTCCTACACACCATCCTGATCTTCCCTCCCACCATCCTGATCTTCCCTCACACCATCCTTATCTTCCCTCACACCATCCTGATCATCCTGATCTTCCTTCACACCATCCTGATCTTCCTTCACACCATCCTGATCTTCCCTCACACCATCCTGATCTTCAGTCACACCATCCTGATATTCTCTCACACCATCCTGATCTTCCCTCTCACCATCCTGATCTTCCCTCCCACCATCCTGATATTCCCTCTCACCATCCTTATCTTCCCTCCTACCATCTGATCTCCCCTCACACCATCCTGATCTTCCCTCCCACCATCCTGATCTTCCCTCCCACCATCCTGATCTTCCCTCACACCATCCTGATCTTCCCTCCCACCATCCTTATCTTCCCAAACACCATCCTGATCTTCCCTCACACCATCCTGATCTTCCCTCCCACCATCCTGATCTTTCCTCACACCATCCCGATCTTCCCTCCCACCATCCTTATCTTCCCTCACACCATCCTGATCTTCCCTCCCACCATCCTTATTTTCCCTCACACCATCCTGATCTTCCCTCACACCATTCTGATCTTCCCTCCCACCATCCTTATCTTCCCTCCTACCATCCTGATCTTTCCTTACGCCTTTTTGATCTTCCATCACACCATCCTGATCTTCCCTCACACCATCCACATCTTCCCTCCCACCATCCTGATCTTCATTCACACCATCCTGATCTTCCCTCACACCATCCTGATCTTCCCTCGCACCTTCCTGATCTTCACTCACACCATCCTGATCTTCCCTCACACCATCCTGATCTTCCCTCCCACCATTCTGATTTTCCTACACACCATCCTGATCTTCCCTCCCGCCATCCTGATCTTCCCTCATACCATCCTCATCTACCCTCACACCATCCTGATCTTCCCTCTCGCCTTCCTTATCTTCCCTCACACCATCCTGATCTTCCCTCACACCATCCTGATTTTCCCACACACCATCCTCATCTTCCCTCCCATCATCCTGATCTTCCCTCACACCATCCTGATCTTTTCTCACACCATCCTGATTTTCCCACACACCATTCTCATTTTCCCTCCCACCATTCCTGATCTTCCTTCCCACCATCCTGATCTTCCCTCCCACCATCCTGATCATCCCACATACCACCCTGATCTTCCCTCACACCATCCGGATCTTCCCTCACACCATCCTGATCTTCCTTCACACCAACCTGATCTTCCATCCCACCATCCTGATCTTTCCTCACACCATCCCGATCTTCCCTCCCACCATCCTTATCTTCCCTCACACCATCCTGATCTTCCCTCCCACCATCCTTATTTTCCCTCACACCATCATGATCTTCCCTCACACAATTCTGATCTTCCCTCCCACCATCCTTATCTTCCCTCCTACCATCCTGATCTTTCCTACGCCTTTTTGATCTTCCTTCACACCATCCTGATCTTCCCTCACACCATCCTGATCTTCCCTCCCACCATCCTGATCTTCATTCACACAATCCTGATCTTCCCTCACACCATCCTGATCTTCCCTCGCACCTTCCTGATCTTCGCTCACACCATCCTGATCTTCCCTCACACCATCCTGATCTTCACTCCCACCATTCTGATTTTCCTACACACCATCCTGATCTTCCCTCCCGCCATCCTGATCTTCCCTCATACCATCCTCATCTACCCTCACACCATCCTGATCTTCCCTCTCGCCTTCCTTATCTTCCCTCACACCATCCTGATCTTCCCTCACACCATCCTGATTTTCCCACACACCATCATCTTCCCTCCCATCATCCTCATCTTCCCTCACACCATCCTGATCTTTTCTCACACCATCCTGATTTTCCCACACACCATTCTCATTTTCCCTCCCACCATCCTGATCTTCCTTCCCACCATCCTGATCTTCCCTCCCACCATCCTGATCATCCCACATACCACCCTGATCTTCCCTCACACCATCAGGATCTTCCCTCACACCATCCTGATCTTCCTTCACACCATCCTGATCTTCCATCCCACCATCCTGATCTTCCTACACACCATCCTGATCTTCCCTCTCACCATCCTGATCTTCCCTCACACCATTCTGATCTTCTCTCACACCAACCTGATCTTCCCTCACACTATCATGATCTTCCCTCACACCATCCTGATCTTCCCTCACACCATCCTGATCTTCCTTCACACCATCCTGATCTTCCATCCCACCATCCTGATCTTTCCTCACACCATCCCGATCTTCCCTCCCACCATCCTTATCTTCCCTCACACCATCCTGATCTTCCCTTCCACCATCCTTATTTTCCCTCACACCATCATGATCTTCCCTCACACAATTCTGATCTTCCCTCCCACCATCCTTATCTTCCCTCCTACCATCCTGATCTTTCCTTACGCCTTTTTGATCTTCCTTCACACCATCCTGATCTTCCCTCACACCATCCTGATCTTCCCTCCCACCATCCTGATCTTCATTCACACAATCCTGATCTTCCCTCACACCATCCTGATCTTCCCTCGCACCTTCCTGATCTTCGCTCACACCATCCTGATCTTCCCTCACACCATCCTGATCTTCACTCCCACCATTCTGATTTTCCTACACACCATCCTGATCTTCCCTCCCGCCATCCTGATCTTCCCTCATACCATCCTCATCTACCCTCACACCATCCTGATCTTCCCTCTCGCCTTCCTTATCTTCCCTCACACCATCCTGATCTTCCCTCACACCATCCTGATTTTCCCACACACCATCCTCATCTTCCCTCCCATCATCCTCATCTTCCCTCACACCATCCTGATCTTTTCTCACACCATCCTGATTTTCCCACACACCATTCTCATTTTCCCTCCCACCATCCTGATCTTCCCTCACACCATCCTGATCTTCCTTCACACCATCCTGATCTTCCATCCCACCATCCTGATCTTCCTACACACCATCCTGATCTTCCCTCTCACCATCCTGATCTTCCCTCACACCATTCTGATCTTCTCTCACACCAACCTGATCTTCCCTCACACTATCATGATCTTCCCTCACACCATCCTGATCTTCCCTCATACCATCCTGATCTTCCCTCCCACCATCCTGATCTTCCCTCACACCATCCCGATCTTCCCTCACACCATCCTGATCTTTCCTCACGCCTTCCTCATCTTTCCTCCTACCGTGCTGATCTTCTCTTCCACCATCCTGATCTTCCCTCAACCCATCCTGATCTTCCCTCACACCAACCTGATATTCCCTCATACCATCCTGATCTTCCCTACCACCATCGTGATCTTCCCTCACACCATCCTCATGTTTCTTCACACCATCCTCATCTTCCCTCCCACCATCCTGATTTTCCCACACACCATCCTCATCTTCCCTCCCACCATCCAGATCTTCTCTCACGCCATCCTGATCTTCCCACACACCATCCTGATCTTCCCTCCCACCATCGTGATCTTCCCTCACACAATTCTGATCTTTCTTCACGCCATCCTGATCTTACCTCCCATCATCCTGATATTCCTTTCCACCATCCTGATCTTCTCTCACACCATCCTGATCTTCCCTCCCACCATCCTGATCTACCCTCACACCATCCTTACCTCCCTCACACCATCCTGATCATCCTGATCTCCCTTCACACCATCCTGATCTTCCCTCACACCATCCTGATCTTCACTCACACCATCCTGATATTCTCTCACACCATCCTTATCTTCCCTCACACCATCCTGATCATCCTGATCTTCCTTCACACCATCCTGATGTTCCCTCATACCATCCTGATCATTAGTCACACCATCCTGATCTTCTCTCACACCATCCTGATCTTCCCTCCCACCATCCTGATCTTCCCTCACACGATCCTTACCTCCCTCACACCATCCTGATCATCCTGATCTCCCTTCACACCATCCTGATCTTCACTCACACCATCCTGATCTTCCCTCACACCATCCTGATCTTCCCTCACACCATCCTTATCTTCCCTCACACCATCCTGATCATCCTGATCTTCCTTCACACCATCCTGATCTTCCCTCACACCATCCTGATCTTCCCTCACACCATCCTGATCTTCCCTCCCACCATCCTGATCTTCCCTCACACCATCCTACTCCCTCACACCATCCTGATCATCCTGATCTCCCTTCACACCATCCTGATCTTCCCTCACACCATCCTTATCTTCCCTCACACCATCCTGATCATCCTGATCTTCCTTCACACCATCCTGATCTTCCCTCACACCATCCTGATCTTCCCTCACATCAACCTAATCTTCCCTTCCACCATCCTGATCTTCCTACACACCATCCTGATCTTCCCTCCCACCATCTTGATCTTCCCTCACACCATCCTTATCTTCCCTCACACCATCCTGATCATCCTGATCTTCCTTCACACCATCCTGATCTTCCTTCACACCATCCTGATCTTCCCTCACACCATCCTGATCTTCAGTCACACCATCCTGATATTCTCTCACACCATCCTGATCTTCCCTCTCACCATCCTGATCTTCCCTCCCACCATCCTGATATTCCCTCTCACCATCCTTATCTTCCCTCCTACCATCTGATCTCCCCTCACACCATTCTGATCTTCCCTCCCACCATCCTGATCTTCCCTCCCACCATCCTGATCTTCCCTCACACCATCCTGATCTTCCCTCCCACCATCCTTATCTTCCCAAACACCATCCTGATCTTCCCTCACACCATCCTGATCTTCCCTCCCACCATCCTGATCTTTCCTCACACCCTCCCGATCTTCCCTCCCACCATCCTTATCTTCCCTCACACCATCCTTATCTTCCCAAACACCATCCTGATCTTCCCTCACACCATCCTGATCTTCCCTCCCACCATCCTGATCTTTCCTCACACCATCCCGATCTTCCCTCCCACCATCCTTATCTTCCCTCACACCATCCTGATCTTCCCTCACACCATCCTGATTTTCCCACACACCATCCTCATCTTCCCTCCCACCATCCTTATCTTCCCTCACACCATCCTTATCTTCCCAAACACCATCCTGATCTTCCCTCACACCATCCTGATCTTCCCTCCCACCATCCTGATCTTTCCTCACACCATCCCGATCTTCCCTCCCACCATCCTTATCTTCCCTCACACCATCCTGATCTTCCCTCACACCATCCTGATTTTCCCACACACCATTCTCATTTTCCCTCCCACCATTCCTGATCTTCCTTCCCACCATCCTGATCTTCCCTCCCACCATCCTGAACATCCCACATACCACCCTGATCTTCCCTCACACCATCCGGATCTTCTCTCACACCATCCTGATCTTCCTTCACACCAACCTGATCTTCCATCCCACCATCCTGATCTTTCCTCACACCATCCCGATCTTCCCTCCCACCATCCTTATCTTCCCTCACACCATCCTGATCTTCCCTCCCACCATCCTTATTTTCCCTCACACCATCATGATCTTCCCTCACACAATTCTGATCTTCCTTCCCACCATCCTTATCTTCCCTCCCACCATCCTTATCTTCCCTCACACCATCCTGATCTTCCCTCCCACCATCCTTATTTTCCCTCACACCATCATGATCTTCCCTCACACAATTCTGATCTTCCCTCACACCATCCTGATCTTCCCTCCCACCATCCTGATCTTCATTCACACAATCCTGATCTTCCCTCACACCATCCTGATCTTCCCTCGCACCTTCCTGATCTTCGCTCACACCATCCTGATCTTCCCTCACACCATCCTGATCTTCACTCCCACCATTCTGATTTTCCTACACACCATCCTGATCTTCCCTCCCGCCATCCTGATCTTCCCTCATACCATCCTCATCTACCCTCACACCATCCTGATCTTCCCTCTCGCCTTCCTTATCTTCCCTCACACCATCCTGATCTTCCCTCACACCATCCTGATCTTCCCACACACCATCCTCATCTTCCCTCCCATCATCCTCATCTTCCCTCACACCATCCTGATCTTCTCTCACACCATCCTTATTTTCCCACACACCATTCTCATCTTCCCTCCCACCATCCTCATCTTCCTTCCCACCATCCTGATCTTCCCTCCCACCATCCTGATCATCCCTCATACCATCCTGATCTTCCCTCACACCATCCTGATCTTCCCTCACACCATCCTGATCTTCCTTCACACCATCCTGATCTTCCATCCCACCATCCTGATCTTCCTACACACCATCCTGATCTTCCCTCTCACCATCCTGATCTTCCCTCACACCATCCTGATCTTCTCTCACACCATCCTGATCTTCCCTCACACTATCATGATCTTCCCTCACACCATCCTGATCTTCCCTCACACCATCCTGATCTTCCTTCACACCATCCTGATCTTCCATCCCACCATCCTGATCTTTCCTCACACCATCCGATCTTCCCTCCCACCATCCTGATCTTCCCTCACACCATCCTGATTTTCCCTCCCACCATCCTTATTTGCCCTCACACCATCCTGATCTTCCCTCACACCATTCTGATCTTCCCTCCCACCATCCTTATCTTCCCTCCTACCATCCTGATCTTTCCTTACGCCTTTTTGATCTTCCCTCACACCATCCTGATCTTCCCTCACACCATCCTGATCTTCCCTCCCACCATCCTGATCTTCATTCACACCATCCTGATCTTCCCTCACACCATCCTGATCTTCCCTTGCACCATCCTGATCTTCGCTCACACCATCCTGATCTTCCCTCACACCATCCTGATCTTCCCTCACACCATCCTGATCTTCACTCCCACCATCCTGATTTTCCTACACACCATCCTGATCTTCCCTCCCGCCATCCTGATCTTCCCTCATACCATCCTCATCTACCCTCACACCATCCTGATCTTCCCTCCGCCATCCTTATCTTCCCTCACACCATCCTGATCTTCCCTCACACCATCCTGATCTTCCCACACACCATCCTGATCTTCCCTCCCACCATCCTGATCTTCCCTCACACCATCCTGATCTTCCCTCACACCATCCTGATTTCCCACACACCATCCTCATCTTCCCTCCCACCATCCTCATCTTCCTTCACACCATCCTGATCTTCCCTCCCACCATCCTGATCTTCCACCATCCTGATCTTCCCTCACACCATCCTGATCTTCCCTCACACCATCCCGATCTTCCCTCACACCATCCTGATCTTCTCTCCCACCATCCTCATCTTCCCACACACCATCCTGATCTTCCCTCCACCATCCTGATCTTCCCTCACACCATCCTGATCTTCCCTCCCACCATCCTGATCTTCCCTCACACCATCCTGATCTTCCCTCACGCCATCCTGATCTTCCTCCCACCATCCTGATCTTCCCTCACACCATCCTGATCTTCCCTCACACCATCCTGATCTTCCCTCCCACCATCCTGATCTTCCCTCACACCATCCTGATCTTCCCTCACACCATCCTGATCTTCCCTCACACCATCCTGATCTTCCCTCCCACCATCCTGATCTTCCTCACACAATCCTGATCTTCCCTCACACCATCCTGATCTTCCCTCACACCATCCTGATCTTCCTCACACCATCCTGATCTTCCCTCACACCATCCTGATCTTCACTCCCACCATACTGATTTTCCTACACACCATCCTGATCTTCCCTCCCACCATCCTGATCTTCCCTCATACCATCCTCATCTTCCCTCACACCATCCTGATCTTCCCTCACACCATCCTGATCTTCCCTCACACCATCCTGATCTTCCCTCACACCATCCTGATTTTCCCACACACCATCCTCATCTTCCCTCCCATCATCCTGATCTTCCCTCACACCATCCTGATCTTCTCTCACACCATCCTGATTTTCCCACACACCATCTCATCTTCCCTCCCACCATCCTGATCTTCCTCCCACCATCCTGATCTTCCCTCCACCATCCTGATCTTCCCACATACCATCCTGATCTTCCCTCACACCATCCTGATCTTCCCTCACACCATCCTGATCTTCCCTCACACCATCCTGATCTTCCATCCCACCATCCTGATCTTCCTCACACCATCCTGATCTTCCCTCACACCATCCTGTTCTTCCCTCACACCTTCCTGATCTTCCTCACACCACCTGATCTTCCCTCACACATCCTGATCTTCCCTCACACCATCCTGATCTTCCCTCACACCATCCTGATCTTCCCTCACACCATCCTGATCTTCCATCCACCATCCTGATCTTCCTCACACCATACCGATCTTCCCTCCCACCATCCTTATCTTCCCTCACACCATCCTGATCTTCCCTCCCACCATCCTTATCTTCCCTCACACCATCCTGATCTTCCCTCACACCATTCTGATCTTCCCTCCCACCATCCTTATCTTCCCTCCTACCATCCTGATCTTTCCTTACGCCTTTTGATCTTCCATCACACCATCCTGATCTTCCCTCACACCATCCACATCTTCCCTCCCACCATCCTGATCTTCATTCACACCATCCTGATCTTCCCTCACACCATCCTGATCTTCCCTTGCACCTTCCTGATCTTCGCTCACACCATCCTGATCTTCCCTCACACCATCCTGATCTTCCCTCACACCATCCTGATCTTCACTCCCACCATTCTGATTTTCCTACACACCATCCTGATCTTCCCTCCCGCCATCCTGATCTTCCCTCATACCATCCTCATCTACCCTCACACCATCCTGATCTTCCCTCTCGCCTTCCTTATCTTCCCTCACACCATCCTGATCTTCCCTCACACCATCCTGATTTTCCCACACACCATCCTGATCTTCCCTCCCACCATCCTGATCTTCCCTCACACCATCCTGATCTTCCCTCACACCATCCTGATGTTCCCACACACCATTCTCATCTTCCCTCCCACCATCCTCATCTTCCTCCCACCATCCTGATCTTCCCTCCCACCATCCTGATCATCCCACATACCACCCTGATCTTCCCTCACACCATCCTGATCTTCCCTCACACCATCCTGATCTTCCTCACACCATCCTGATCTTCCATCCCACCATCCTGATCTTCCTACACACCATCCTGATCTTCCCTCTCACCATCCTGATCTTCCCTCACACCATTCTGATCTTCTCTCACACCATCCTGATCTTCCCTCACACTATCATGATCTTCCCTCACACCATCCTGATCTTCCCTCATACCATCCTGATCTTCCCTCCCACCATCCTGATCTTCCCTCACACCATCCCGATCTTCCCTCACACCATCCTGATCTTTCCTCACGCCTTCCTCATCTTTCCTCCTACCGTCCTGAACTTCTCTTCCACCATCCTGATCTTCCCTCACACCATCCTGATCTTCCCTCACACCAACCTGATATTCCCTCATACCATCCTGATCTTCCCTACCACCATCCTGATCTTCCCTCACACCATCCTCATGTTTCTTCACACCATCCTCATCTTCCCTCCCACCATCCTGATTTCCCACACACCATCCTCATCTTCCCTCCCACCATCCAGATCTTCTCTCACGCCATCCTGATCTTCCCACACACCATCCTGATCTTCCCTCCCACCATCGTGATCTTCCCTCACACAATTCTGATCTTTCTTCACGCCATCCTGATCTTACCTCCCATCATCCTGATATTCCTTTCCACCATCCTGATCTTCTCTCACACCATCCTGATCTTCCCTCCCACCATCCTGATCTTCCCTCACACCATCCTTACCTCCCTCACACCATCCTGATCATCCTGATCTCCCTTCACACCATCCTGATCTTCCCTCACACCATCCTGATCTTCACTCACACCATCCTGATATTCTCTCACACCATCCTTATCTTCCCTCACACCATCCTGATCATCCTGATCTTCCTTCACACCATCCTGATCTTCCCTCATACCATCCTGATCATTAGTCACACCATCCTGATCTTCACTCACACCATCCTGATATTCTCTCTCACCATCCTTATCTTCCCTCACACCATCCTTATCTTCCCTCACACCATCCTGATCATCCTGATCTCCTCACACCATCCTGATCTTCCCTCACACCATCCTGATCTTCCCTCACATCCTTATCTTCCCTTACACCATCCTGATCTTCCTACACACCATCCTGATCTTCCCTCCCACCATCCTGATCTTCCCTCACACCATCCTTATCTTCCCTCACATCATCCTCATCATCCTGATCTTCCTTCACACCATCCTGATCTTCCTTCACACCATCCTGATCTTCCCTCACACCATCCTGATCATAAGTCACACCATCCTGATATTCTCTCACACCATCCTTATCTTCCCTCACACCATCCTGATATTCCCTCTCACCATCCTTATCTTCCCTCCTATCATCCTGATCTCCCCTCACACCGTCCTGATCTTCCCTCCCACCATCCTTATCTTCCCTCCACCATCCTGATCTTCCCTCACACCATCCTGATCTTCCCTCACACCATCCTGATCTTCCCTCACACCATCCTGATCTTCCCTCACACCATCCTGATCTTCCTCACACCATCCTGATCTTCCCTCACACCATCCTGATCTTCCCTCACACCATCCTGATCTTCCCTCACACCATCCTGATCTTCCCTCCCACCATCCTGATCTTCCCTCACACCATCCTGATCTTCCCTCCCACCATCCTGATCTTCCCTCACACCATCCTGATCTTCCCTCACACCATCCTGATCTTCCCTCCCACCATCCTGATCTTCCCTCCTACCATCCTGATCTTTCCTTACGCCTTTTGATCTTCCATCACACCATCCTGATCTTCCCTCACACCATCCACATCTTCCCTCCCACCATCCTGATCTTCATTCACACCATCCTGATCTTCCCTCACACCATCCTGATCTTCCCTCGCACCTTCCTGATCTTCACTCACACCATCCTGATCTTCTCTCACACCATCCTGATCTTCCCTCCCACCATTCTGATATTCCTACACACCATCCTGATCTTCCCTCCCGGCATCCTGATCTTCCCTCATACCATCCTGATCTTCCCTCACACCATCCTGATCTTCCCTCTCGCCTTCCTTATCTTCCCTCACACCATCCTGATCTTCCCTCACACCATCCTGATCTTCCCACACACCATCCTGATCTTCCCTCCCACCATCCTGATCTTCCCTCACACCATCCTGATCTTCCTCACACCATCCTGATCTTCCCTCACACCATCCTGATCTTCCCTCCCACCATCCTGATCTTCCCTAACACCATCCTGATCTTCCCACACACCATCCTGATCTTCCCTCCCACCATCCTGATCTTCCCTCACACCATCCTGATCTTCCTCACACCATCCTGATCTTCCCTCCCACCATCCTGATCTTCCCTTCCACCATCCTGATCTTCCCTCACACCATCCTGATCTTCCCTCCCACCATCCTGATCTTCCCTCACACCATCCTGATCTTCCCTCACACCATCCTGATCTTCCCTCACACCATCCTGATCTTCCCTCACACCATCCTGATCTTCACTCACACCATCCTGATCTTCTCTCACACCATCCTGATCTTCCCTCACACCATCCTGATCTTCCCTCACACCATCCTGATCTTCCTTCACACCATCCTGATCTTCCCTCACACCATCCTGATCTTCCCTCACACCATCCTGATCTTCCCTCACACCATCCTGATCTTCCTCACACCATCCTGATCTTCCCTCACACCATCCTGATCTTCCCTCACACCATCCTGATCTTCCCTCACATCCCATCCAGATCTTCCTACACAACATCCTGATCTTCCTCACACCATCCCGATCTTCCTTCACCCCATCCTGATCTTCCCTCCCACTATCCTGATCTTCCCATCCACCATCCTAATCTTCCCTCTCATCATCCTGATCTTCCCTCACACCATCCTGATCTTCCCTCCCACCATCCTGATCTTCCCTCCCACCATCCTGATCTTTCCTCACACCATCCTGATCTTCCCTCCACCATCCTGATCTTCCCTCACACCATCCTGATCTTCCCTCCCACCATCCTGATCTTCCCTCACACCATCCTGATCTTCCCTCACACCATCCTGATCTTCCCTCCCACCATCCTGATCTTCCCTCCACCATCCTGATCTTCCTCACGCCAATAAGATCTTCCTCACACCATCCTGATCTTCCCTCACACCATCCTGATCTTCCCTCCCACCATCCTGATCTTCCCTCACACCATCCTGATCTTCCCTCACACCATCCTGATCTTCCCTCACACCATCCTGATCTTCCTCACACCATCCTGATCTTACCTCACACCATCCTGATCTTCCCTCCCACCATTCTGCTATTCCTCCACCATCCTGATCTTCCCTCACACCATCCTGATCTTCCCTCACACCATCCTGATCTTCCCTCACACCATCCTGATCTTCCCTCTCACCATCCTGATCTTCCCTCACACCATCCTGATCTTCCCTCACACCATCCTGATCTTCCCTCACACCATCCTGATCTTCCCTCCCACCATCCTGATCTTCCCTCACACCATCCTGATCTTCCCTCACACCATCCTGATCTTCCCTCACACCATCCTGATCTTCCCTCCACCATCCTGATCTTCCCTCCCACCATCCTGATCTTCCCTTCCACCATCCTGATCTTCCCTCACCATCCTGATCTCTCCTCACACCATCCTGATCTTCCCTCCCACCATCCTGATCTTCCTCACACCATCCTGATCTTCCCTCACACCATCCTGATCTTCCCTCACACCATCCTGATCTTCCCTCACACCATCCTGATCTTCCCTCACACCATCCTGATCTTCCCTCACACCATCCTGATCTTCCCTCACACCATCCTGATCTTCCCTCACACCATCCTGATCTTCCCTCACACCATCCTGATCTTCCCTCCCACCATCCTGATCTTCCCTCACACCATCCTGATCTTCCCTCACACCATCCTGATCTTTCCTCACGCCATCCTGATCTTCCTCCTACCATCCTGATCTTCTCTTCCACCATCCTGATCTTCCCTCACACCATCCTGATCTTCTCTCACACCATCTTGATCTTCCCTCACACTATCATGATCTTCCCTCACACCATCCTGATCTTCCTCACACCATCCTGATCTTCCCTCCCACCATCCTGATCTTCCTCACACCATCCTGATCTTCCCTCTCACCATCCTGATCTTCCCTCACACCATCCTGATCTTCCCTCACACCATCCTGATCTTCCCTCACACCATCCTGATCTTCCCTCACACCATCCTGATCTTCCCTCACACCATCCTGATCTTCCAATCCACCATCCTGATCTTCCCTTCCACCATCCTGATCTTCCCTCCCACCATCCTGATCTTCCCTCACACCATCCTGATCTTCCTCACACCATCCTGATCTTCCCTCCCACCATCCTGATCTTCCTCCCACCATCCTGATCATCCCTTCCATCATGCTGATCTTCCCTCACACCATCTGATCTTCCTCCCACCATCGTGATCTTCCCTCACACCATCCTGATCTTCCCTTCCACTATCCTGATCTTCTCACCATCCTGATCTTCCCCACCATCCTGATCTTCCAATCCACCATCCTGATCTTCCCTCCCACCATCCTGATCTTCCCTCACACCATCCTGATCTTCCCTCACACCATCCTGATCTTCCCTCACACCATCCTGATCTTCCCTCACACCATCCTGATCTTCCCTCATACCATCCTGATCTTCCTCCCACCATCCTGATCTTCCTTCACACCATCCCGATCTTGCCTCACACCATCCTGATCTTTCCTCCTACCGTCCTGATCTTCTCTTCCACCATCCTGATCTTCCCTCACACCATCCTGATCTTCCCTCACACCATCCTGATCTTCCCTCACACCATCCTGATCTTCCCTCACACCATCGTGATCTTCCCTCACACCATCCTGATCTTCCCTTCCACCATCCTGATCTTCTCACACCATCCTGATCTTCCCTCACACCATCCTGATCTTCCCTCCCACCATCCTGATCTTCCCTCACACCATCCTGATCTTCCCTCACACCATCCTGATCTTCCCTCCCACCATCCTGATCTTCCCACACACCATCCTGATCATCCTGATCTTCCCTCACACCATCCTGAGCTTCCTGCACACCTTCCTGATCTTCCCTCACACCATCCTGATATTCCCTCGCACCATCCTGATCTTACCTCACACCATCCTGATCTTCCCTCCCACCATCCTTTCCTTCCCTCACACCATCCTGATCTTCCCTCACACCTTCCTGATCTTCCCTCCCACCATCCTTATCTTCTCTCATACCATCCTGATCTTCCCTCACACCATCCTGATCTTCCCTCACACCATCCTGATATTCCCTCACACCCCCCTGATCTTCCCTCCCACCATCCTTTCCTTCCCTCACACCATCCTGATCTTCCCTCACACCATCCTGATATTCCCTCCCACCATCCTGATCTTCCCTCCCACCATCCTGCTCTTCCCTCTCACCATCCTGATCTTTCCCCACGCCTTCCTGATTTTCCCTCCTACCATCCTGATAAGAACATAAGAACATAAGAATGAAGGAAACTGCAGCGGGCCTTTTGGCCCATACTGGGCACTCCCGTTTACACCCAACCCCTCTTGCTCATATAAGTATCCAACCTATGTTTGAGGCAATTCAGCGTATTCGAGTTAATGATGATATTTGGTAACTTGTTCCATTCATCCACTACTCTGTTTCCAAACCAGTGTTTACCTATTTCACGCCTAAATCTAAATTTGTCTAATTTAAAACCATTGTTACGAGTTCGCTCCTGGATGGATAATTTGAGTACCTTTGTAATGTCCCCTTTGTTTAGCCCTGCCTTCCACTTATACACCGCTATCAGGTCGCCCCTCGCTCTACGTCTCTCAGGAGAGTGCAAATTAAGATGCTTTAACCTGTCTCTATACTCAAGGTTCCTAATGCCCGGGATTAGTCTTGTCATTCTCCTCTGAATTCTTTCCAAGGATTCTATGTCCATTCTGTAATACGGTGACCAGAACTGAACTGCGTAATCCAGGTGTGGTCTCACAAGAGCAAGATACAGTTTTAGGATGACCTCGCTAGTCTTGTAACTAACACTCCTTTGTATGAACCCAAGTACTTTATTAGCCTTGTTACGAGCAAAAACACATTGTTTACTTGGCTTAAGGTTCCTACTTATCATTACTCCTAAATCTCTCTCGCAGTCGGATTTCTCTATGGCATCGTTGATCATCTGGTATCTGGTTTCCCTGTTTACATCTCCTATACTGAGTACTTTACATTTGTCGACGTTGAATTTCATCTGCCATTTTTCAGACCATTGGAAAAATTTGTTTAGATCTTCCTGTAGTTTTGCCGAGTCCTCGTCAGATTTGATAACACGTCCTATTTTAGTGTCATCAGCAAATTTACTTATGTTGCTGTCTATGCCGATATCTATGTCGTTTATGTATATAATAAACAATAATGGTCCAAGTACTGAGCCTTGGGGAACTCGACTTGTGACGTTGCTCCAATGGGACTTAGTGCCGTTCATGCTCACTCGCTGTTTCCTGTCCTGTAACCACGCCCTAATCCATTTAAGGATGTCACCTTTGATGCCATGAGCTTCTACCTTTCTAATTAGATCTTCTCTTCCACAGTCCTGTTCTTCCCTCAAACCATCCTGGTCTTCCCTCCCACCGTCCTGATCTTCCCACACACCATCCTGATCTTCCCCACACAATCCTGATCTTCCCTCCCACCATCGAGATCTTCCCTTACACCATCCTGATCTTTCTTCACACCATCCTGATCTTCCCTCCCACCATCCTTATTTTCCCACACACCATCCTCATCTTCCCTCCCACCATCCTGATCTTCTCTCACACCATCCCGTTCTTCCCTCCCACCATCCTGATCTTCTCTCCCACCATCCTGATCTTCCCTCACACCATCCTGACTTTCCCTCCCACCATCCTGATCTTCCCTCACACCATCCTGATGTTCCCTCCCACCATCCTGAGCTTCCCTCACACCATCCTGATCTTCCCTCACTCCATCCTGATCTTCCCTACCACCATCCTGATCTTCCCTCCCACCATCCTGATCTTCCCTCACACCATCCAGACTTTCCCTCACACCATCCTGATCTTCCCTCACTCCATCCTGATCTCCCCTCCCACCATCCTCATCTTCCCACACACCATCCTGATCTTCCAATCCACCATCCTTATCTTCCCTCCCACCATCCTGATCGTCCCTCACACCATCCTGATCTTCCTTCATACCATCCTGATCTTCCCTCCCACCATCCTGATCTTCCCTCACACCATCCTGATCTTCCCTCACACCATCCTGATTTTCCCACGCACCATCCTGATCATCCCTCCCACCATCCTGATCTTTTCTCACACCATCCTGATCTTCCCTTACTCCATCCTGGTCTTCCCTCCCACCATCCTGATCTTTCCTCACACCATCCTGATCTTCCCTCACTCCATCCTGATGTTCCCTCCCACCATCCTGATTTTTCCTCACACCATCCTGATCTTCCCTCACACCATCCTGATCTTCCCTCACACCATCCTGATCTTCCCTCACACCATCCTGATCTTCCCTCACTCCATCCTGATATTCCCTCCCACCATCCTGATGTTTCCTCACACCATCCTGATCTTCCTTCACGCCATCCTGATCTTCCCTCACACCATCCTGATCTTCCCACACACCATTCTGATCTTCCCTCCCACCATCCTGATCTTTTCTCACACCATCCTGATCTTCCCTTACTCCATCCTGATATTCCCTCCCACCATCCTGATCTTTCCTCACACCATCCTGATCTTCCCTCCCACCATCCTCATCTTCCCTCCCACCATCCTGATCTTCCCTCACACCATCCTGATCTTCCCTCACTTCATCCTGCTCTTCCCTCCCACTATCCTGATGTAGTGAGGGGTTGTCAGACCATAGCTTGCATCCCAAGGAAAGCCAGACTTGACCCGACATTAGGGGGGGTCAAGTGTAAGGGTATTGGCGAGTAGGGTTAAAACCGAGATAAGGAAAGCAAAGAGGAATAATGAGTTAAGGATAGCAAGGGAGGCGAAGACAAACCCCAAAGGATTCTACCAAATGTATCAAACTAAAACACGAGAAAAGATTGGACCAATACGGTCAGACTCCGTCGAGCTCACTGGTAACGACAGAGAAATGAGCAATAATTTGAATAAATATTTTTCAACAGTTTTCACCACCGAAAATTTAAACATGATACCCGAGACACCGACTCTATTCAGAGATAGTGAAGAAAACAAATTAAGTGAGATAGTAGTTACTAGTAACGATGTTAGTAAGCAATTAGACAAACTAAAGCCTAATAAGTCACCTGGTCCCGATGAGATATTTGCCAGAGTATTAAAGGAATGTAAGGAAGAGCTTAGTATGCCCTTAGCAAAGTTGTTTAACATGTCCTTAAAAACAGGTGTAGTACCAGAATCCTGGAGGATAGCGAATGTAATACCGATTTTCAAGAAGGGGGATAGATCACAATCCTCTAACTACCGCCCAATCAGTCTAACATCAATAGTAGGCAAGTTGCTGGAAGCAATCATTTCAAACTCTATTCGAAATCACCTGGAGAAGCACCGATTGATCAATGATTCCCAGCATGGCTTCACAAGCGGACGTTCTTGCCTAACTAATCTATTAACATTCTTTTCATCAGTTTTCGAATCAGTGGACGAGGGGCACAATTATGATGTGGTATATCTCGACTTTAGCAAAGCCTTCGACAGAGTCCCCCACGAAAGACTAATTAGAAAGGTAGAAGCTCATGGCATCAAAGGTGACATCCTTAAATGGATTAGGGCGTGGTTACAGGACAGGAAACAGCGGGTGAGCATTAACGACACTAAGTCCCATTGGAGCAACGTCACAAGTCGAGTTCCCCAAGGCTCAGTATTTGGACCATTATTGTTTATTATATACATAAACGACATGGATATCGGCATAGACAGCAACATAAGTAAATTTGCTGATGACACTAAAATAGGACGTGTTAGCAAATCTGACGAGGACTCGGCAAAACTACAGGAAGATCTAAACAAATTTTTCCAATGGTCTGAAAAATGGCAGATGAAATTCAATGTCGACAAATGTAAAGTACTCAGTATAGGAGATGTAAACAGGGAAACCAGATACCAGATGAACAACGATGCCATAGAGAAATCCGACTGCAAGAGAGATTTAGGAGTAATGATAAGTAGGAACCTTAAGCCAAGTAAACAATGTGTTTTTGCTCATAACAAGGCTAATAAAGTACTTGGGTTCATACAAAGGAGTGTTAGTTACAAGACTAGCGAGGTCATCCTAAAACTGTATCTTGCTCTTGTGAGACCACACCTGGATTACGCAGTTCAGTTCTGGTCACCGTATTACAGAATGGATATAGAATCCTTGGAAAGAATTCAGAGGAGAATGACAAGACTAATCCCGGGCATTAGGAACCTTGAGTATAGAGACAGGTTAAAGCATCTTAATTTGCACTCCCTCGAGAGACGCAGAGCGAGGGGCGACCTGATAGAGGTGTATAAGTGGAAGGCAGGGCTAAACAAAGGGGACATTACAAAGGTACTCAAATTATCCAACCAGGAGCGAACTCGTAACAATTGTTTTATATTAGACAAATTTAGATTTAGGCGTGAAATAGGTAAACACTGGTTTGGAAACAGAGTAGTGGATGAATGGAACAAGTTACCAAATATCATCATTAACTTGAATACGCTGAATTGCTTCAAACATAGGTTGGATGCTCATATGAGCAATAGGGGTTGGGTGTAAACGGGACTGCCCAGTATGGGCCAATAGGCCCGCTGCAGTTTCCTCCATTCTTATGTTCTTATGTTCTTATCCCTCACAGGTGCTCAAGGGTGTTACAAATCAACTAGCTCCCCTCCCATGTGTCACGGCCCCCATCAAAACATGTAAGAAGGCACCAGCCGACTCTCTCCCAATATACAATAACCTACATCCCTGAACAAAGTCCAGACCTGACCTCATATTTGCCAGGTCAAATGTAGCCCTCGGAGCCCAACTCAAGGGGCCACAAATCAACCAGGGCCTCTCATGTCACAAGGTCCCATCTGATGACTTCTCCAGAAGATACAGTCTCTGAAAAGGTCCAGACCTGACCCTACATTAGCGAGGGCAAATGTAAGGAGACCCTTCGCCGCCGACCCCCCGATCAGCTCAACCTGACGGCTCGCCTCCCAATATATAGGACGTGCTAGTCCTCCCTCGTGACAATTCGCAGAGAGAGATACCCGGAGACAGAGCTAGTCCTCCCTGGGGGATTCGCAGAGAGAGAGTTGTCTTGTAACAAGGTGGCCAGCTACTACACCGAGTCCTGCTCGAGAGAAGTCAGGGGCCGGAGGCAAGTCGCCTCCGGTCGCCGCAAGTCGCCTCTGGTCACCTCCAGTCGCCTCCGGTCAGGACCGAGACTTCCCTCCGGCGCCCAGCTAAGCAGTCTCCCATAGAGACAACCCAGGACTACCTGCTAGGCCTCCCCTAGGTCACGTGAGTGTTTGTCAGAGCTTTCCATGGGATGAGTTACCTACGTGGGAAGTGTATTCATTTCATGTCCGTGTCCGAGAATCAGTGTCGAGTAACGTAATATAATGTCCTAGTAACTTCAATAGAAGGTGTTATTAATGTGTCCATGTCATGTTCGTAATTAATAAAGAGTTGTAACGAAGCAGTGTTTGAGAAGTCGCCTCTTAAGACGTAATAGATGTGTACTGACGTAGAAGATACGATGAGTGTACGATAAGTGTAAATAACTATCACGGCCACGCTACCAAAATCTTCCTCTCTTTTATACTCTTATACTATCAATATTCTACCTATATGTAATCTTCTTCTTGTGAGTTTTGTCTCATTATACTGATCTTCCCATCCACCATCCTGATCGTCCCTCCCACTATCCTGATCTTCCCTCAAACCATCCTGATCTTCCCTCACACCATCCTGATCTTCCCTCATACCATCCTGATCTTCCCTCATACCATCCTGATCTTACCTCCCACCATCCTGATCTTCCCTTCCACCATCCCGATCTTCCCTCACACCATCCTGATCTTTCCTCAAGACTTCCTGATCTTCCCTCCTACCATCCTGATCTTCTCTTCCACCATCCTGATCTTCCCTCAAACCATCCTGATCTTCCCTCCCACCATCCTGATCTTCCCACACACCATCCTGATCTTCCCTCCCACCATCGTGATCTTTCCTCACACCATCCTGATCTTCCCTCCCACCATCCTGATCTTCCCTCCCACCATCCTGATCTTCCCTCACACCTTCCTGATCTTCCCTCACACCTTCCTGATCTTCCCTCCCACCATCCTGATGTTCCCACACACCATCCTGCTCATCCTGATCTTCCCTCACACCATCCTGAGCTTCCCTCACACCTTCCTGATCTTCCCTCACACCATCCTGATCTTCCCTCTCACCATCCTGATCTTCCCTCCCACCAACCTTTCCTTCCCTCACACGATCCTGATCTTCCCTCACACCACCCTGATCTTCCCTCCCACCATCCTTTCCTCACACCATCCTGATCTTCCCTCCCACCAACCTTTCCTTCCCTCACACCATCCTGATCTTCCCTCACACCTTCCTGATCTTCCCTTCCACCATCCTTATCTTCTCTCATACCATCCTGATCTTCCCTCAAACCTTCCTGATCTTCCCTCACACCATCCTGATATTCCCTCACACCAGCCTGATCTTCCCTCCCACCATCCTTTCCTTCCCTCCCACCATCCTGATCTTCCCTCTCACCATCCTGATCTTCCCTCTCACCATCCTGATCTTTCCACACGCCTTCCTGATTTTCCCTCCTACCATCCTGATAAGAACATAAGAACATAAGAATGGAGGAAACTGCAGCGGGCCCATTGGCCCATACTGGGCAGTCCCGTTTACACCCTACCCCTATTGCTCATATGAGCATCCAACCTATGTTTGAGGCAATTCAGCGTATTCGAGTTAATGATGATATTTGGTAACTTGTTCCTTTCATCCACTACTCTGTTTCCAAACCAGTGTTTACCTATTTCACGCCTAAATCTAAATTTGTCTAATTTAAAACCATTGTTACGAGTTCGCTCCTGGTTGGATAATTTGAGTACCTTTGTAATGTCCCCTTTGTTTAGCCCTGCCTTCCACTTATACACCTCTATCAGGTCGCCCCTCGCTCTACGTCTCTCAAGGGAGTGCAAATTAAGATGCTTTAACCTGTCTCTATACTCAAGGTTCCTAATGCCCGGGATTAGTCTTGTCATTCTCCTCTGAATTCTTTCCAAGGATTCTATATCCATTCTGTAATACGGTGACCAGAACTGAACTGTTTAGTCAAGGTGTGGTCTCACAAGAGCAAGATACAGTTTTAGGATGACCTCGCTAGTCTTGTAACTAACACTCCTTTGTATGAACCCAAGTACATTATTAGCCTTGTTACGAGCAAAAACACATTGTTTACTTGGCTTAAGGTTCCTACTATCATTACTCCTAAATGTCTCTCGCAGTCGGATTTCTCTATGGCATCGTTGTTAATCTGGTATCTGGTTTCCCTGTTTACATCTCCTACACTGAGTACTTTACATTTGTCGACGTTGAATTTCATCTGCCATTTGTCAGACCATTCGAAAAATTTGTTTAGATCTTCCTGTAGTTTTGCCGAGTCCTCGTCAGATTTGATAACACGTCCTATTTTAGTGTCATCAGCAAATTTACTTATGTTGCTGTCTATGCCGATATCTATGTCGTTTATGTATATAATAAATAATAATGGTCCAAGTACTGAGCCTTGGGGAACTCGACTTGTGACGTTGCTCCAATGGGACTCAGTGCCGTTAATGCTCACTCGCTGTTTCCTGTCCTGTAACCACGCCCTAATCCATTTAAGGATGCCACCTTTGATGCCATGAGCTTCTACCTTTCTAATTAGATCTTCTCTTCCACAGTCCTGTTCTTCCCTCAAACCATCCTGATCTTCCCTCCCACCGTCCTGATCTTCCCACACACCATCCTGATCTTCCCCCACACAATCCTGATCTTCCCTCCCACCATCGAGATCTTCCCTTACACCATCCTGATCTTTCTTCACACCATCCTGATCTTCCCTCCCACCATCCTAATTTTCCCACACACCATCCTCATCTTCCCTCCCACCATCCTGATCTTCTCTCACACCATCCCGTTCTTCCCTCCCACCATCCTGATCTTCCCTCCCACCATCCTGATCTTCCCTCACACCATCCTGAATTTCCCTCCCACCATCTTGATCTTCCCTCACACCATCCTGATCTTCCCTCCCACCATCCTGAGCTTCCCTCACACCATCCTGATCTTCCCTCACTCCATCCTGATCTTCCCTCCCACCATCCTGATCTTCCTACACGACATCCTGATCTTCCAATCCACCATCCTGATCTTCCCTCCCACCATCCTGATCTTCCCTCACACCATCCAGACTTTCCCTCACACCATCCTGATCTTCACTCACTCCATCCTGATCTCCCCTCCCACCATCCTCATCTTCCCACACACCATCCTGATCTTCCAATTCACCATCCTGATCTTCCCTCCCACCATCCTGATCATCCCTCACACCATCCTGATCTTCCTTCATACCATCCTGATCTTGCCTCCCACCATCCTGATCTTCCCTCACACCATCCTGATCTTCCCTCACACCATCCTGATCTTCACTCACTCCATCCTGATCTCCCCTCCCACCATCCTCATCTTCCCACACACCATCCTGATCTTCCAATTCACCATCCTGATCTTCCCTCCCACCATCCTGATCATCCCTCACACCATCCTGATCTTCCTTCATACCATCCTGATCTTCCCTCCCACCATCCTGATCTTCCCTCACACCATCCTGATCTTCCCTCACACCATCCTGATCTTCCAACGCACCATCCTGATCATCCCTCCCACCATCCTGATCTTTTCTCACACCATCCTGATCTTCCCTCACTCCATCCTGATCTTCCCTCCCACCATCCTGATCTTTCCTCACACCATCCTGATCTTCCCTCACTCCATCCTGATATTCCCTCCCACCATCCTGATCTTTCCTCACACCATCCTGATCTTCCCTCACACCATCCTGATCTTCCCTCACACCATCCTGATCTTCCCTCACTCCATCCTGATATTCCCTCCCACCATCCTGATATTCCCTCCCACCATCCTGATGTTTCCTCACACCATCCTGATCTTCCCTCACGCCATCCTGATCTTCCCTCACGCCATCCTGATCTTCCCTCCCACCATCCTGATCTTTTCTCACACCATCCTGATATTCCCTCCCACCATCCTGATCTTTCCTCACACCATCCTGATCTACCCTCCCACCATCCTCATCTTCCCTCTCACCATCCTTATCTTCCCTCACACCATCCTGATCTTCCCTCACACCATCCTGATTTTCCCACACACCATCCTCATCTTCCCTCCCACCATCCTCATCTTCTCTCACACCATCCTGATCTTCCCTCACTCCATCCAGATCTTCCCTCCCACCATCCTGATCTTCCCTCCCACCATCCTGATCTTTTCTCACACCATCCTGATATTCCCTCCCACCATCCTGATCTTTCCTCACACCATCCTGATCTACCCTCCCACCATCCTCATCTTCCCTCTCACCATCCTTATCTTCCCTCACACCATCCTGATCTTCCCTCACACCATCCTGATTTTCCCACACACCATCCTCATCTTACCTCCCACCATCCTCATCTTCTCTCACACCATCCTGATCTTCCCTCACTCCATCCAGATCTTCCCTCCCACCATCCTGATCTTCCCTCCCACCATCCTGATCTCTACTCCCACCATCCTGATCTTCCCTCCCACCATCCTGATCTTCTCTCATACCATCCTGATCTTCCCTCACACCATCCTGATCTTCCCTCACACCATCCTGATCTGCCCTCATACCATCCTGATCTTCCTACACATCATCCTGATCATCCCTCACACCATCCTGATCATCCCTCACACCATCCTGATCTTCCCTCCCACCATCCTGATCATCCCTCACACCATCCTGATCTTCCCTCCCACCATCCTAATTTCCCACACACCATCCTCATCTTCCCTCCCACCATCCTGATCTTCTCTCACACCATCCCGTTCTTCCCTCCCACCATCCTGATCTTCCCTCCCACCATCCTGATCTTCCCTCACACCATCCTGAATTTCCCTCCCACCATCCTGATCTTCCCTCACACCATCCTGATCTTCCCTCCCACCATCCTGAGCTTCCCTCACACCATCCTGATCTTCCCTCACTCCATCCTGATCTTCCCTCCCACCATCCTGATCCTCCTACACGACATCCTGATCTTCCAATCCACCATCCTGATCTTCCCTCCCACCATCCTGATCTTCCCTCACACCATCCAGACTTTACCTCACACCATCCTGATCTTCACTCACTCCATCCTGATCTCCCTCCCACCATCCTCATCTTCCCACACACCATCCTGATCTTCCAATCACCATCCTGATCTTCCCTCCCACCATCCTGATCATCCCTCACACCATCCTGATCTTCCTTCATACCATCCTGATCATGCCTCCCACCATCCTGATCTTCCCTCACACCATCCTGATCTTCCCTCACACCATCCTGATCTTCACTCACACCATCCTGATCTCCCTCCCACCATCCTCATCTTCCCACACACCATCCTGATCTTCCAATCACCATCCTGATCTTCCCTCCCACCATCCTGATCTTCCCTCACACCATCCTGATCTTCCTTCATACCATCCTGATCTTCCCTCCCACCATCCTGATCTTCCCTCACACCATCCTGATCTTCCCTCACACCATCCTGATCTTCCAACGCACCATCCTGATCATCCCTCCCACCATCCTGATCTTTCTCACACCATCCTGATCTTCCCTCACTCCATCCTGATCTTCCCTCCCACCATCCTGATCTTTCCTCACACCATCCTGATCTTCCCTCACTCCATCCTGATATTCCCTCCCACCATCCTGATCTTTCCTCACACCATCCTGATCTTCCCTCACACCATCCTGATCTTCCCTCACACCATCCTGATCTTCCCTCACTCCATCCTGATATTCCCTCCCACCATCCTGATATTCCCTCCCACCATCCTGATGTTTCCTCACACCATCCTGATCTTCCCTCACGCCATCCTGATCTTCCCTCACGCCATCCTGATCTTCCCTCCCACCATCCTGATCTTTTCTCACACCATCCTGATATTCCCTCCCACCATCCTGATCTTTCCTCACACCATCCTGATCTACCCTCCCACCATCCTCATCTTCCCTCTCACCATACTTATCTTCCCTCACACCATCCTGATCTTCCCTCACACCATCCTGATTTTCCCACACACCATCCTCATCTTCCCTCCCACCATCCTCATCTTCTCTCACACCATCCTGATCTTCCCTCACTCCATCCAGATCTTCCCTCCCACCATCCTTATCTTCCCTCACACCATCCTGATCTTCCCTCACACCATCCTGATTTTCCCACACACCATCCTCATCTTACCTCCCACCATCCTCATCTTCTCTCACACCATCCTGATCTTCCCTCACTCCATCCAGATCTTCCCTCCCACCATCCTGATCTTCCCTCCCACCATCCTGATCTCTACTCCCACCATCCTGATCTTCCCTCCCACCATCCTGATCTTCTCTCATACCATCCTGATCTTCCCTCACACCATCCTGATCTTCCCTCACACCATCCTGATCTTCCCTCACACCATCCTGATCTTCCTACACATCATCCTGATCATCCCTCACACCATCCTGATCTTCCCTCACACCATCCTGATCCTCCCTCATACCATCCTGATCTTCCCTCACACCATCCTGATCTTCTCTTCCACTATCCTGATCTTCTCTTCCACTATCCTGATCTTCCCTCAAACCATCCTGATCTTCCCTCACACCATTCTGATCTTTCCTCACGCCTTCCTGATCATCCCTCCTACCATCCTGATCTTCTCTTCCACCATCCTGATCTTCCCTCAAACCATCATGATCTTCCCTCCCACCATCCTCATCTTCCCACACACCATCCTGATGTTCCCTCCCACCATCCTGATCTTCCCTCACACCATCCTGCTCTTCCCTCACACCATCCTGATCTTCCCTCCCACCATCCTGATCTTCCCTCCCACCATCCTGATCTTCCCTCACACCATCCTGACATTACCTCACACCATCCTGATCTTCCCTCACACCATCCTGATCTTTCCTCCCACCATCCTAATCTTCCCTCCCACCATCCTGATCTTCCCTCACACCATCCTGATCTTCCCTCTCACCATCCTGGTCTTCCTTCACACCATCCTGATCTTCCCTCCCACCATCCTGATCTTCCCTCACACCTTCCAGATATTCCCTCCCACCATCCTGATCTTCCCACACACCATCCTGATCTTCCAATCCACCATCCTGATCATCCTGATATTCCCTCACACCATCCTGAGCTTCCCTCCCACCTTCCTGATCTTCCCTCACACCATTCTGATATTCCCTCACACCATCCTGATCTTCCCTCACACCATCCTGATCTTCCCTCCCACCATCCATATCTTCCCTCACACCATCCTGATTTTCCCTCACACCTTCCTGATCTTCCCTCCCACTATCCTTATCTTCCCTCCTACCATCCTGATCTTCCCTCACACCATCCTGAACTTCCCTCACATCATCCTTATCTTCCCTCACACCATCCTGATCTTCCCTCCCACCATCCTGATCTTCCCTCCCACCATCCTTATCTTCCCTCACACCACCCTGATCTTCCCTCACACCATCCTGATCTTCTCTCCCACCATCCTGATCTTCCCTCCCACCATCCTTATCTTCCCTCACACCACCCTGATCTTCCCTCACACCATCCCAATCTTCCCTCACACCATCCTTATCTTCCCTCACACCATCCTGACTTTCCCTCCCACCATCCTGATCTTCCCTCACACCATCCTGATCTTCCATCCCACCATCCTATTCTTCCCTCCCACCATCCTGATCTTCCCTCCCACCATCCTGATCTTCCCTCACACCATCCTTATCTTTCCTCACGCCTTCCTGATCTTCCCTCCTACCATCCTGATCTTCTCTTCCATCATCCTGATCTTCCCTCACACCTTCCTGATCTTCCCTCCCACCATCCTGATCTTCCCACACACCATCCTGATCTTCCAATCCACCATCCTGATCATCCTGATCTTCCCTCACACCATCCTGAGCTTCCCTCACACCTTCCTGATCTTCCCTCACACCATCCTGATATTCCCTCACACCATCCTGATCTTCCCTCACACCATCCTGATCTTCCCTCCCACCACCCTGATCTTCCCTCACACCACCCTGATCTTCCCTCCCACCATCCTGAGCTTCCCTCACACCTTCCTTATCTTCCCTCACACCATCCTGATCTTCTCTCCCACCATCCTGATCTTCCCTCACACCATCCCAATCTTCCCTCACACCATCCTTATCTTCCCTCACACCTTCCTGATCTTCCCTCACACCATCCTGATATTTCCTCACACCATCCTGATCTTCCCTCACACCATCCTGATCTTCCCTCCCACCACCCTGATCTTCCCTCACACCACCCTGATCTTCCCTCCCACCATCCTGAGCTTCCCTCACACCTTCCTTATCTTCCCTCACACCATCCTGATCTTCTCTCCCACCATCCTGATCTTCCCTCACACCATCCCAATCTTCCCTCACACCATCCTTATCTTCCCTCACACTTTCCTGATCTTCCCTCCCACCATCCTGATCTTCCCTTCCACCATCCTGATCTTCCCTCACACCATCCTGATCTTTCCTCACACCATCCTGATCTTTCCTCATGCCTTCCTGATCTTCCCACACACCATCCTGATCTTTCCTCACGCGTTTCTGATCTTCTCTCACAACCTCTCAGTGTTATTTGTGGCATCTCCGCCAATCTCCTCTCCTGGGGGGTGCCACATAGCTTGTCTTGATAATAACACTTCCGTCTTCACTAACCTGGGCAACGTGAAGTGAGCGGGGTACCTTCTGGCCCGTCCCGAGAGTACCTCCCACTCAGCCACGACTAACTGTTGGTGACGGGCGGATTGTGGTGACTGTCATTAACACTGAGGGGAGGTGCTGAGTGTGCCATAACCTCCGCTGTTACTCCAGCCATCCACATACAGTACCTCATGCAATTAAGGTAGTTCAGCCTAGAATCTTTCCTCTTTAATTTGAAATCCTTTCCTCTCGTCTAATCTTGCACCGAACTCCCTCTCAGCTCCTCCTAGAGAAAATGAGGCACTTCTTCTCTATCCTCAGCATTATATTCACCGTGATGCTGGATGAGAGAATGAAGCAGGAAGAAGCTAAAGCACAGAGAGAGAGAGAGAGAGAGAGAGAGAGAGAGAGAGAGAGAGAGAGAGAGAGAGGCCAATGGTAATTATGTATATCTCACCTCACTTTGTTGTCCCGGGGTTATCAGATATAAATACTGTCACAAGAAGCTCCCACTAGTGTGTGTTCGCAGGTAGTGGTACAAAGCCACCCCTCGTTCAGCCACACTTATGGCAGTTCAGGAATAGGTATCACGTTGTTGTAAATATATTGGGTTAGGTGATATTATTGTCCCTCTCCTGTCACACCATGTACACCCACAGTCACACTATGTAATCTCACTGTCTCTCTACTACCACACCGTGAACGCTCAATAATCTTCCACCACCACTATATTATGTACACCATTACCACCTCCACATCCTATTCACCCAATAACCCTCCACCACTACCACCACACCATGTACAGTCTCGTTCAAGATTCTTCGAACACTGCTGGAGACAGCTGGCAACTCAAGGCTGTTTGTTTACGTAGTATAATATAATACGAAACAACAAAGCCCAACCATTAATTAGGCAACGGGGAACTAAGTAACCAATCACATATCACTTTTACATTTATTCATAATTTTTACTACGAACTATAGTAAACAAACGGCCTTGAGTTGTCAGCAGCTGTCTCCAGCAGTGTTCGAAGAATCTTGAACGAGACTGTACAGTATATCCACTATCACACCATGTACACCTTACAAACCCTCCACCAACATCACCACCACACCAGATAGATCGACTCTCCCCCCTTTTTCATGTCTCTTACCACCCTCTTTACCAGGATGTTCTCCCCTCTAGTGACTGCCTGTGTAACCTATAGATATAAATTGATTGCAATTAACAGCCACACATGATAGTATAGCAGTGATCCATAACTGACCCACACCTGCAAAGATTTCTACGTTGAATTTCCTCCTCTTCCTCCCGTTTATGAGAATGCATGAATTACACAGAGTCATGTCTGTCTATTTTCTGCGCTGTTTTGGGCTACCATCATTGTCTCGTGGTGTACATATGTCACTTGGATAAGTTCGCACATGTCTGGTTATTGGAAAATTCAATGTGCTCACATTTGGGAATTCCAGCCTAGGTAGTGAGTGAAGGCTTATGACGGGCCATTTCTATGCAAATTCTATGCAGGTTCACACTATCACTGCACGAGTTTGCCTCGTACGTTTTCTCACCTCCTATATTGTGGAGATATACACGTTGGAGTGTAGGGGAGGGGAGGGAGGGGGGCAGTTAGCATGTATTATGGTAGTTTGTACCATAAATGACTAGAATTGTCTAAAGTTGTATTTTGTTTCGTCCCCCAGTTGTTTGTTACCAGTAAAGAAGTACATCTGCATAGTTATTTAAGTGACCATCAGAGAGAGAGAGAGAGAGAGAGAGAGAGAGAGAGAGAGAGAGAGAGCAAAATATAAGTTAGGCAAAAATTTCCTGGTTCCAGTTATTAATAAATACATCGAGTTTCTGTAGATAATGAATTTAAATTTGAAAGCGAGTAGCCGATAGCGCCTGTTGGAGCTGTAATTGACTGGCAGTGGCCTTTGGCGAAGTGGATTAGGTATGTGAAGTGAGTAGCTATTAAGCTGATTAGCCTAGGTTGCCGCGTTTTATTTATGTAGAGAAAGTCGGATTCATTTTCATTATATAATTATATATATATATATATATATATATATATATATATATATATATATATATATATATATATATATATATATATATATATATATATATATATTGTATGTTGGACTCCGAAATCGAAAAGCGACCCCAACGCGTTGTGGTTGTTTGGAAAATAACCAGAAGCAAGATTTTGCTACAGCAGAAGTTAGTTTGCATTGGGTTAGGTTAGGTTAGTTTAGTTTGGATTGGGTTAGGTTAAGGTAAAATCCAAACGCAAAATTTCGCTTTCTGTTTATTTTGAAAACAACCACAACGCGTTGGGGTCGTTTTTCGATTTCTGAGCCCAATATACGTATGTACTGAGTAGCCTAGAGTAATATGTACTCCGTAAGCGTTGATTCGTGTCTGGGCTCCGTTAGCTTGTTACTGTTCACAACCGTTTACAGACTGAGGGTGTGGTAGCCACATCCGCGCCAGAGTCGACGTGTCTCGGGTTGAGACGCCTGTCCCTCGGATGTTATTGCATTAGACCATTCCCCAGGATGCGTTGCAGCAGTCTTACACCCAGGTTCCTACTTGCTGCTAGGTGAACAGAGGCATTGGGTGTTCGACAGTGGTAACCAATATATATATACATATATATATATATATATATATATATATATATATATATATATATATATATATATATATATATATATATATCAGTCCATATAGCACCTGGACTTCCATATATAATCAATACCTCACTAGTCGGGAATCGAATTCTGGACCTCTGTGTGTGAACAGTGATCGCTACCACCGCTCCACAAGGACAACAGGAGCATTAGATTTTCGACTAGGGAGGTATTGATTGAATATGGAAGTCCGCGTGTTATATGAACTGATGAGATATATATGTAGCCTCGCCGCAGTCCAGCTGGAAACACGAGGCAGCTGCTGCCTCGTGTTTCCAGCTGGACTCAGTAAAATTCTACTCCTACTACATAGTTGGCACGGGCAATCCCCAATGGAGGTTCACGGCGCTTAACAAGCACGATGAACAGGATTTGTGTGAAATGTAACAAAGCCTTGCATTGCTTTTGTTGTCCTTGTGGCGCGGTGGTAGCGATCCCTTTTCACACACACGGGTCCAGAGTTCGATTCCCGACTAGTGAGGTGTTGTATATATACGTGTATATGTAATATAATGTGTGTGTGTTTTAAAGAAGTACACAAAATATTGGAGAAATTACTTGAACAAAAACGAGAAAAATGTAGAGTCATACAGTATATCACGGAGGTTCTCACTTTAGAAGGAGGAAAATGAGAACTGCATCCTGGGAGACGTGTTGACTAGGAAGTTACCAGAGCATACATACAGTATTGGTCGCTCCTCATATTAAAGGCTGTCACCAACACAGCAACCATACCTTGAGTTTATGAGCTGTACAATCCAGTGTCAAGAAATAATCCAAGAATACCAGCCAACTCGCCAACTGTACTGGTTAACTATTATCGATTAACATCATGGTACCCAACTATTGCAAGGTAGACAGAGGCAAAAATGGTGTAAAAACATAAAATGATTATCTGATGGAACCTCACTACTGTCAATCTCAAGAAAAGAATGAAGATAGAGAGAGTTTCATTACTGTGTCGGACATAAAAGATGAAGACAGTAAGACGCTGATGGAGGAAAGCAAAATAAGATAAAACTCAAAGCAAATACTACGAGACTATGACGATCTAGAGTTCTAGACGACCCAGACTTTGAAGAGGAGGAGAAGAGGAAGTTGAGGAGCATGACCTAGATGTAATGAAAACAGAGGAGCAACTTAACCGACCTGAAAGGTACACAGGTGGTGACAATGTCTCAAGTGGGGAGCAGAAAGATAAAGCGGCTTCATCTGTTACGCCATTAAAACCCAAGGCGTCAGAAGAAGGTCCCAGGAGACTGCCAGAAGAACAACGTTATATCACTACGCACACAAAGGAAAGATCATCTCGAAGGTATAATTAACGGTCTAAAATAAGATCAGGGAAATGAAATAAATGTTGAAGAAGACAAAAGATGAGCTTCCATAAGGGTCGTTATTACTTTTAATAACAATTCTTTATATACACAAGGTTTACGATCAATTCGCCCACAAGTCCATTCGCCCACATTTGGTAGAGTTTATTCGCCCACACTTGAAATCAGTTCTCCAACACTTTGTCAAGTTCTATTTATGTTACTTCATGTACAAGATAACAATGTAATATATACAAATTAAGTCTCATGTTGTTTATCCGGTGACTTTCTAAGATATAGAAAACCTATATAAAATACACAAACTAAAAGTTTTCAAATGTCATTCATAAAAGTAACATAGAGTGGATTTAGGATGTTTGGTCACATATCAGCTGCTGAGGCCTTGCACGGGTTAACTTTCGGGCGGACAGTGCACTGCCAATATGTTGCATTTAGCCGTCGCATTTTTTACGTTATATGTGTACCCTATGCTGTCAATGAGCTTGACTCGACTGTGTTTTGTACCCTCCTCCACGACCTTGAACGTAATATCGCACTCTGGTTGCTCGTCAGTGTCTCGTATGGGCGGATCTTCAATTGAAAACTCTAGTTCCATTGGGAGGGGGTGCTGGTTCCGGTGTGTAAAGTAAGTAATAAAGCAATGTTCCATTACCATGTATGTTCAGGTTAAACTACGAAGAAATTGCATTATACAGAAATTACATTGTACAAATCGTCCGGATCATAGTCCTGGTGCTCTCTGCGGCGGAGATAATCATGTCTGATACTGGCATGAGACTGTCGGTGCACGAATTGTAACTCCAGTCCATGGAATGACCGGATCTAACAGCTGCCCGGTACTCAGCTCAAAATATACCAGTATCATCTTCCTGTGCTGCCACTTCCCACACCCGCCGCACTGCAGACCTTCTTGCCGTGCTCGTACAGGCACATTGCATTGAATGCAATAATCTTGATAGTCTGCCATCTTGCCATTGACCGACTAAATCCGCTGGACTTTAATACTTACGATACCTACAGACATATATTTTCATAGTTTCCAAAACTTTATTGAAGTTCAGTTCTTTACATTAATACATTACTAAACCTAAATAAAACAGGTAACAAAACAGGTGTGGGCGAATCAACTCTAAATGTAGGTAAAATGACTTGTGGATGAAATGACCGAATTCCATACACAAGCTTTTGATACAATGAAGCGACAGGGACAGAGGGAAACTTTCATTTGTCTCGTAACTAAAGGCCCGTTTCCACTTGAGAGCGAACTCTCGATAGTTACTGTTGATAGTTCTCTCATCTGTGTATTCACATGAGAGCAAACTTCTGCGAGTTTCAGCTGTCGAGATTCTTCCCGTCAGTATCTGTCGGAGAGAACTCTCACTGGTGTGTCCACCTGACTAGAGCTACTCTATAGTGTAGTCAGTCGGTGGCAATGGGTGGTAGAGGACGTGACAGAAAGTTTGCTGCAGCAGTAATAGTTATGCTGATGCTGGAGAAGAAAAAGCAAAAACAGAAAAGGTGTTGGATAAAGCACTGGGTGGAAAGAGGAGGTAAACTGTGAGCTAACAACAGGCTTGTGGAAAAATTATAGATTGAAGATGTTCAACAGTTCCGCAATTTCACCTGTATGTCAGCAGTTCAGGTGGAAGAGTTGGTGAAATTGGTTGGACCTTTAATTTTCAAGAGACACACGGATGAGGGGAGCCATTTCAGCGAGTTAGTAGTAATCAAAGAAATTTTTGGCTTTACATTATAGTATTTCTGTTGTTTCAGTCATTTTCACATTTTTGATAATGTAAATAAAAAATACCATACCTGGTTTCTTAAATTGTGGAGTTTTCTAAGAATTTCCGACTCCGTGACATCAATTTTCTTACTTATGTCGGATATGACCTTTGATTTCTTCTCTCTGTTGCGGTAGTCTTCCCTCTTGAGATCCCACAAATTAGGATTCTCTTTATACAAGGATATCAACTGAAAAGTCTTCTCCTGAATCCAGAACGCCATGCTTCACCTTTCGAGAGCACTGTCAGACTGCGAACCTGGTTCGAATAGCTGAGAGTTGACGTGACAGTTCCGGGCGACCATATGTCCACACGATAGCAAACTAGCAGAGAGTAGTTGTCCGACAATAAGTTCAAGCTATCTGACAGTTACTCTGAGAGCCGTGTCCATTTGATAGTAGCGCTGTCGACAACACTTTACTCTCAAGTGGACACGCGCCTTAAGATTCTTTCGGGTTAGGATCTCAACCCCCTGATGGCTTAAGATACCCGTAGAGAGAGAGAGAGAGAGAGAGAGAGAGAGAGAGAGAGAGAGAATTAATGGTATAGTACAGTGGTTCTCAACCTTTTTTGCCCCATAAACCCCTTTCACCATATGTCAGAATGTCATTCCCCCTCCTTTCCAAGATTGTCTGCCTCAAAAAGTGCATTCCAAATAATATGCATATAATACTGAAAATCCTTTATTTTTTCCATATTAGTATCAGTTTTCCCCCCCCTGAAAACCCGAGGGGGGGAAATTCCCCCCCGGTTGAGAACCCCTGGTATAGTATATGTATCGTCTGTGTGATAATAACTGCACCACATGCGGTCCTTCATGTCAACACCTGTGAACGAGTTACTGCACCACATGCGGTCCTTCATGTCAACACCTGTGAAAGAGTTACTGCACTACATGGGGTCCTTCATGTCAACACCTGTGAACGAGTTACTGCACCACATGCGGTCCTTCATGTCAACACCTGTGAACGAGTTACTGCACCACATGAGGTCCTTCAAGTCAACACCTGTGAACGAGCTATCGCACCACGTTAGGTCCTTCATGTCAACACCTGCGAACGAGTTACTGCATTACATGCGGTCCTTCATGTCAACACCTGTGAACGAGTTACTGCACCACATGCGGTCCTTCATGTTAACACCTGTGAACGAGTTACTGCACCACATACGGTCCTTCGCGTCAACACCTGCGAACGAGTTACTGCACCACATACGGTCCTTCGCGTCAACACCTGCGAACGAGTTACTAACATGTCAACACCTGCGAACGAGTTACTAACATGTCAACACCTGCGAACGAGTTACTGCACCACATGCGGTGCTTCATGTCAACACCTGTGAACCAGTTACTGCACCACGTTAGGTCCTTCGTGTCAACACCTGTGAACGAGTTACTAACATGTCAACACCTGTGAACGAGTTACTGCACCACATGCGGTCCTTCATATCAACACCTGTGGACGAGTTACTGCACCACATGCAGTCCTTCATGTTAACACCTGTGAACGAGTTACTGCACCACATACGGTCCTTCGCGTCAACACCTGCGAACGAGTTACTAACATGTCAACACCTGCGAACGAGTTACTGCACCACATTCGGTGCTTCATGTCAACACCTGTGAACCAGTTACTGCACCACGTTAGGTCCTTCGTGTCAACACCTGTGAACGAGTTACTAACATGTCAACACCTGTGAACGAGTTACTGCACCACATGCGGTCCTTCATGTCAACACCTGTGAACGAGTTACTGCACCACGTTAGGTCCTTCATGTCAATACCTGTGGACGAGTTACTGCACCACGTTAGGTCCTTCGTGTCAACATCTGTGAATGAGTTACTGCATCACGTTAGGTCCGTCATGTCAACACCTGTGGACGAGTTACTAACATGTGAACACCTATGGACGAGTTACTGCATCACGTTAGGTTCTTCAAGTCAACTCATGTGAACGAGTTACTGCACCACATGCGGTCCTTCATGTCAACACCTGTAAACGAGTTGCTGCATCACGTTAGGTCCGTCATGCCAACACCTGTGGACGAGTTACTACATCACGTTAGGTCCGTCATGTCAACACCTGTGGACGAGTTACTAACATGTGAACACCTATGGACGAGTTACTGCATCACGTTAGGTTCTTCAAGTCAACTCATGTGAACGAGTTACTGCACCACATGCGGTCCTTCGTGTCAACACCTGCGAACGAGTTACTAACATGTTAACACCTGCGAACGAGTTACTAACATGTCAACACCTGCGAACGAGTTACTAACATGTCCACAGCTTCGAACGAGTTACTGCACCACATGCTGTCCTTCGTGTCAACACCTGTGAACGAGTTACTGCACCACATGCGGTCCTTCATGTCAACATCAGTGAACGAGTTACTGCACCACATGCGGTCCTTCGTGTCAACACCTGTGAACGAGTTACTGCACCACATGCGGTCCTTCATGTCAACACCTGCGAACGAGTTACTAACATGTCAACACCTGCGAACGAGTTACAGCACCACATGCGGTCCTTCATGTCAACATCAGTGAACGAGTTACTGCACCACATGCGGTCCTTCGTGTCAACACCTGCGAACGAGTTACTAACATGTTAACACCTGCGAACGAGTTACTAACATGTCAACACCTGCGAACGAGTTACTAACATGTCCACAGCTTCGAACGAGTTACTGTACCACATGCTGTCCTTCGTGTCAACACCTGTGAACGAGTTACTGCACCACATGCGGTCCTTCATGTCAACATCAGTGAACGAATTACTGCACCACATGCGGTCCTTCATGTCAACATCTGTGGACGAGTTACTGCACCACATGCGGTCCTTCGAGTCAACACCTGTGAACGAGTTACTGCACCACATGCGGTCCTTCATGTCAACACCTGTGGACCAGTTACTGCACCACATGCGGTCCTTCGTGTCAACACCTGTGAACGAGTTACTGCACCACATGCGGTCCTTCATATCAACACCTGTGGACGAGTTACTTCACCACATGCGGTCCTTCATGTCAACACCTGTGGACGAGTTACTGCACCACGTTAGGTCCTTCGTGTCAACACCTGTGGACGAGTTACTAACATGTCAACACCTGTGGACGAGTTACTGCACCACGTTAGGTCCTTCGTGTCAACACCTGTGGACGAGTTACTAACATGTCAACACCTGTGGACGAGTTAATAGCATGTCAACACCTGTGGACGAGTTACTGCATCACGTTAGGTCCGTCATGTCAACACCTGTGGACGAGTTACTGCATCACGTTAGGTCCTTCATGTCAACTCCCGTGAACGAGTTTCTGCACCACATGCGGTCCTTCAAGTCAACACCTGTGAACGAGTTGCTGCATCACGTTAGGTCCGTCATGCCAACACCTGTGGACGAGTTATTACATCATGTTAGGTCCGTCATGCCAACACCTGTGGACGAGTTACTACATCACGTTAGGTCCGTCATGTCAACACCTGTGGACGAGTTATTGCACCACTTGGCCTATGTGACCTCACACAGTAGGGCAAGAGACCAGCCCTGCCATATACTGTGAACTATAACATGTATGTTCAAGTCATGTTTCTTCTCCCATATCATTGTATGTTGTAAGTCATTTCTGCCTAATATATATAATTTTCAGCCTTTGGCTGTTTAACTTTTCTTAATACACACACACACACACGCGCACACACACACACACACACACACACACACACACACACACACATGTTGTGCAGATATTACTGGTCATAAAATGCTTGAGCACAGCATCTCTGCTCCAGTACACCAAATATATATCTTTTATATCTTTTGGTCTGGATATTATGACTCTCGTATACCAATTTTACGTATCATTTATTTTAACCGATGGTACTGCTCCTTACCGCCTCTAACTCGCTCTTATATATATCCTCTAGATGGTAATTTTCCTAATAATTAAGCCAATGTTGAAACGTCGCTAAAATAGGCCATCAATATATCGATCGTGAACCTGTCAGGATACACATTAAGTGTTTGTGTTCATGACTATTCTTGTGTGTGTGTGTGTGTGTGTGTGTGTGTGTGTGTGTGTGTGTTTTAACAAAGATGGAGTAGTCAACATAATTCTAACGAGACGGTGTATCCTTAAGAACAATTTTGAATAGGATGAGTAAGCAGACTAGTCCCATCCCTTTTCCCCGATGCACGCCACAGTGGGGAATTAAATAGTGTAGGTGGCCCCTTATGGAGAATACAGTTTTACGGTGTTCACTTATAAAGTCGTGTGTCATGCGATAAGACTTCTCTGGATCCGAAGACTTTGTTGGTAGGTGTGTTGTGGTTGACCGACTCAAAGGCTTTGTGAAGTCAACGAAGGAGAGAGGCAGAAAGGTCTTCAGCTTCTCTGGGGTAAAATAGGATAAAGTTTGGAAAGTGGAGGAGGCAGAGAGTGGTGGAGGAAGTCTTCATTTCGATAACACACTGAGGGTTTATGGACCCCACATGTCCATTTAAGTCTAAGTACATAACATTCGCAGTTAAGCTGCGGATCGGGGTGATGGCAATGGGTAGTAAGTCTTTGAGTGAACATATTCTCGTATTTGTTTACTTAGGTATTGGGGAAGCATATGAAGTCTCTCAGTCAGTGGGGCCTTCATTTTGCCTCAGATAAAATCTCTTGTACAGTCTCACTGGTAGGTAAATGGGAGCGGTGGAACGCTTAACACTGAGACCGTAAAACCGCCTGGCGACTACAAATTCTTTCACCAAGTTACTGGGAGGTTGGTTGATTGTGTGTGTGATTCATTATATTTGCATCTCAAGAGCACTGTTCACAAGTATGGTGATTCATAACTTAGTTACCATTGTAATGGTGAATCAAAAATAACTGCAGATCACAATAACCTGTGATGTTTTTGTTTTTTTAATTTGAAGTTATTTTTACACAAACTGGAAATAAAGAGTCACTACTCACTGTGGCCTCCATTAGTATTAGCGAGGTTCTTTAGTGTTCACGTACGTAATGAGGGTTTTCTGAGCCCCTAATGACACCAGTGGTAACGAATTTATGAATCACTTTGTATTATCATGGCACTCACCTAATACAATGTATCGGTACGTAAAATATGTACGGCATTTTATTTGTGATTTTTACACGTATTTTACACAATTAGATAACTCGTAAGCAATACGTATGCCTATTTCTTTTTAAATTTTAACACTGAATGCAATTTCATGACACTTCTGCGTGCCAGTCTACACATTTTCACGAAAAAACTCAGTAAAAAATAAGTAGCTGACTCCGACTTCACAAACTGTGTAATTTTATGTTTATTTCTTTATCACGTTTTTGTAGGGCTTTACCTGTCGTCAGTGTGTTTGCTTTATTCTTATATTATCTTTTGAAAGCTGTGAGGACGTGGAGACTGGTGTGAGAAGGTTGTGTGGCGCCAGAAGGACCCGCGTCATCTGGCAGTGGGGCGATCATAAAACTGGTGGCCCCCCACTGACCCACCCACTAAATATTTTTAAGCTAGCTTGTTACATGGTCCATATTGGCCAGGGTCAGCAGTATGACGCCGCCCCGGGAATTATGGTACGAAAGTCTGTATCTGTATCATAACTCGGGATTATGTGAGGAAAATATTCGTCCTACTCGTAAGTCTTACCAGAGGAAAACTTTCATTTGTCTCGTAACTAAGATTCTTTCGGATTAAGGCTCGAAAGCTCGAAATTCTCTTATGGCTTAAGATGCCCGTAGAGAGAGAGAGAGAGAGAGAGAGAGAGAGAGAGAGAGAGAGAGAGAGAGAGAGAGAGAGAGATTATGGTACAGTATATGTATCTTCTGTGTGATATCTTTAATTTGAATAGTTTTGAGTGACTTATTTCATTTTTCGGAGTTTATATTTTGGAGTTGTAAATTACAATCATGAATCTCTGTCGTAACAAAGAATTATTGCTTTTTTGTGTGTATACCCTTGTGTGTGTGTGTGTGGGCAAACTATGAAGCTGGAGAGTGGCAAAGAAGATAAGTGTGTTCTCATGGGAACGTGGGTCTGTGTAATAATAATAAATAATAATAATTAACGGTTTATTGAGAGAGCCATGGAAGCCGGAAGGCTGAAAATATACAGTTACATAATTGGGGAATGGGTCTCTTGATTTACAAATAATATACAAGTAGCATAAGTGTGTGTGTGTGTGTATAATACTAATAATACTACTACTACTAATAATAATAATAATAATTAACGGTTTACTGAAAAAGTTCTGCAGCCCGAAGGCTGAAAATATACATTGGACAAAAATGACTTAATAACATACAAAGACATGGGGTAGGTGGGTCGTTTAACAAAAGCTTTATTACTGAAAGAAGAAGGAACATGAATTGAAAATAAAATTATTATAGGTTGCAGTTGATGGTCCAGGCCTGGGCTGGTCATTGAGACACCAGGTGGTGTGGTGTTCATATGGTGCAGTGACTCGTCCTCGGGTGTTGATACGAAGGACCTCAAGTGGTCATGGGGACACAGGGTGGTGTGGGGTGGTATCACAGTATCTCACTCTGCTGGGTGGTGTTGTGTTATCTCGTAGTCAGGTGCATAGCTGGCCCTCTGTTCTTCCCAGAGTGGACGGATTAACACCGTCTGGTCAGGTGATGGTTCTCAGGGGTGCTTATCTCAGTGGTGGGTCACGGCTCTCACCAGTGCTGAATTCACTGGCTTAAACACTGTTCAACACTGATCCCACTTCTTTCCGAAACAAAATTGTCACGTGTGTGTGTGTGTGTGTGTGTGTGTGTGTGTGTGTGTTGAGATAAACAGCATACTGATACACCAATCTTGGCTGTACCATTACACACAGACCATGGTTACTGTCAACATACACCACACGCTACTATAATAATAATGGTGATCAAGAAATGGTAATGAGCTTCGTAAACTTGTACTTTATAAAAACAAATACAACAGTTTTGCGAAGAAGATACACCAGATAGTAGGAGAGAGGCGAGGAGTGGGCTGAGTAAAGAAGTTAATAAGAAAACGTCATTAAATCAGTCCAAAACCAGCAGCTAACACGACGATCTGCAGACCGAAAATTAAAATTATATCAGAAACTGTTCCTTCGGCTCTAAAATCCAGCAGTCTAGCTAATATCCCCAAATTACCTCCAGGGTCGCTAAATTGGCTCCAACAAATCTTAAATGGACTCTACCGTGGAAAGTTTTCCTCAAATTTAAGACTTGAATTTGTTGAGATGGTTAGTTGTAGAAAAGTTGTGGAAGCTGCCTGCTTATTACTACTGGCTGTTGGCCTCCCTTCCTCCTCTCCCCCTCCCTTGATTGAGAAGAGAGAAAGAAAATTATGTTACCTCGGGGTGGAAATCAGGTGGTTGCCATATACCAGGACGCTCACAGCAGTAATTGGGTGAGACATGTGGGACTTTCAGTTCTTCGAGGGGAGTGTTTGGGACAGCCGGAGCCCCCGATGGAGCAACCAGCTATTACTTCGTTCTCCAAAAGAGCGCCACTGCTGGCATAAGGTGGGTGAACGTTCATCTGACGTAGCTTCCAAAAGTGTTTCACTGTGGAATGGGGTGGAACTATTCATTTTTGATAGCTCGCGCTGGCGCTATTTTTCCTTTTTTTTATTTTCATATAAAAAGAATTGTAGTATACGATGTGTTTTACGGCTGACAACCTTTCATGATATCGTTTAATTTTTCCTCCAGCTTGAAAATATTTCCTGGTGAATTTCTGCTGTTTACTGAAGCTGAAGTAGCACGACTTGTGTACAATCATTAAACAAAACGCAGACGGTGTCTTAAAACGGCTTGAAGACAGCAGCTTCAAGTCTCGTCTTCTGGACATAATATAACCATGTTTCCGCCTCATGCTCTTGACAAAATATGGCGACACCAGAGGCCGGGTCATGCAACATGAGTAGAAGCTGAAATTTTGTGTTGTGGGAATTTATCAACAAACAATATGAGTGTACACACGATGCCAGGGAGGTTTTCTCTCTTTAATAGCTTTTAAAAGAAAGTCTCCCTCTAGATTTTTTTTATGTCACTTGCTTTTAGAACCAAGTAGGAGAGAACAAGGCGTGTACGATGAAGGGAAAAGCCAGGGTTAGTTGCTACTAGTTAATGTTATAACGTAAGTATAACTGCGTTTTAACAACTAATCGCGTATTACTTATTGTTGCTGTCCAAACCAACTTTTGTACTAGAGGTGTAAGACTGAACACATTATGTAATAACCTATATTACACCATTTCAGATATAGTCACAATATCAAACTGATGTAAAATTAACAATAATCCAAAGTTTTATATTTACCTGATCATCTATTTTACACACGGGACTTACTTATGTGATCCAGCTAGATTCAGCAGGTTTTGAACTGGTATATATGAGGTGATTCTCAACCGGGTAATGAGATTAGATGTTTCTTATGGACCCGGGAGACATTTATATCGTTTATTAAGGGAATTAAACGCTACCGGTTATTGTTAGTGTAGTCGTTGTCTCAGTTCGCTTCTGTTACGCGTTTCTCTATCTCTATATCACTCATCCTCTCGCTCTTACTTTCTCTCACCCCGTTTTCTCATAAATCTTTACATTTAACCTACTTTATCTTATTAATCTCTCTATCTCTCTCTTACCCTCCTTACCTCCCTTCCTCCCTCTCTTTCCTTCAGTTTCTCACTTCCCTTATTTAATCTCTCTCCCTCTTTTTCACTCAGTTGCCCTCCTTCTCTCTTTCCATTTTTGTAGAATACAGCATGAGTCAGAGGGGTGAGGCGGCCGGAGTAAAAATAGGACTTCATCCGTGCCTCCTCCTCACTACCAGCTGTTATACACCCTCAGCTCATTCTACAGCTTAACCCACTACGCCAGTTAAGTCTATAAAGAGCTTCGTTGAGCCAGGAAGTCCAAGGTCTCTCTCTCTCTCTCTCTCTCTCTCTCTCTCTCTCTCTCTCTCTCTCTCTCTCTCTCTCTCTCTCTCTCTCTCTCAATTTGGATCTTTTTATATCTTCTCCTCACACATTTGCCACAGCCATAAACTCCATACCCTGATGACACACCCGTACACTCATGCCTCTCGCCCCACTTCTCTCGCTACCACAAAAACACTGCTGAAACAAACACTTTTCTCTGATTTTTTCTTCAGTTTAATATAAAACCCAGAGTCCCCCTTGTCCTAACCTAACCTAACCTAACCTAACCTAACCTAACCTAACCTAACCTAACCTAACTTATCCAAACCTAACCTAATCTAATCATTAGGACTGGGGTCTTTTAGAATAGAGGCTTATTATGATTTGATGCCATTTAGGACTGGGGTCTCTTAGGACTGGTACCATTTGAGTAACCATTAACAAAACAACAACTATCAGTAGCTCTTCCAGGGCTGGTAGTTAGCTCACACCACCACCGTAACAACAACTGCCAGCAACTTTCCCAGGCTAGTAGTTAGCTCACACCATCACCACAACTACCAGCAGCTCTCCCAGGACTGGTAGGTCGCTCACACTCGTATATTTTCATTATTTACGGGTGGCGGCTGACAGTGTGTGTTATACCTCCACCATCATTCATTTCTGTTGGAACGTTGTTTCTTGACCTAAGTAGATCTCTTATTTGTCTGATTCTGATATCTTTATTTGTTCTACAGTTCAGGTGCAAGTTGTGACTGTACAGAATATTATATTTTTTCTTCCTTGTGTATTTTGTTTTTGCTGACAAGAAAGAACGACCTGTATTCAGTCAGGTCATTGGCGTATCTAGTAGGAAGGTTGGGGGGGGAGGGGGGGGTGGAGCTAAGTGTTGAGGGTCTGAAGGTGTTGCTGTAGGCAGGGACATGGCCTCTCTACCTGCCCTGTCCTGTCCATCATCCTTCACTGTCCACCTTATTCTTTGTTTATCACCCCAACTGCCCTGCTCCTGTCGTTCCTGTCCTCTCCATCATCCGTCACTGCCAATCTCCTGCCCTATCCATCTGTCCTATTGCCTTACTCTGCTGTACCAACCTCTTCCCCTGCTCACCATTATTCACTGCTCAATTTTGCCTCATCAGTCACCCTTCATTGCCTATAGTCTCCGCTCTATACATCACCCATCACTGTTCACCTCATACCTTCATCATCATCCCTTGGCCTGCCTTCACTGTAAGCTACTCTGCCCTCCTTACTACCCAAGATATGCCTCATTTTGCCATAACTAGCGCGCTCTTACGCCATATTTTGTACAAACAAACAAATATTAAATCTCCGTGAGATTTCTGTGCAGAATTAAAACACTGACAGGATAAATACAACAATTAATAACATACAAACCCCTTTCGACGTACATCGATATTTCACCCTCTCCTCCCCCAGCCAGGCGACTTTCTGAATCTGACAATGATTTTACCGCTGAATCCATGAATAATTATTGCAGCTTATAATAGACTGAAAAAGTGACCCAATAGAACAATACTTTCATCGGAAAGTTTATACACTTTTCATGGTGGAATAGAGTCTGTCTGGGAAGTGGAACTCTACTATGTATAATGAAGTTCTCTTTCAGCTCCATGTTTGGTATCTGACTAGGTGTTAAATGTTTCTACCTTGGATAAACCCTGGATCAATTCCTTCCTGTTGGTTGAACTTTTAAAATAATATTACATGATCATCATTATCAGTGTATATCAGTTCACTGCTGGATGAAGCCTCCCTCATATGCTTCAGTATTTTCTGTGAGGAATATCCTGCCGAGAGGGTAGAGTAACGCACAAGTTGCCCGGCCACCCCGCAGGAGGAAGTTAATGTGTATGGCTCAGTGAGGTATTTACTGCATAAGGATGATTCTTTGTTTTCTATGTAACTCTATGGTAATATCACGAATATGTTATTTAATACATCCATCACAGTCTCATCATAACCAAACGTTACCAAAATTAGGTTAAGTTAGGTTAGGTGAGGTACCGGTAAGTTACTGTTAGTCAGTACTGATGATAGTCGTTTGTTGTTGGCGTCATGATTGTTTATCTCTTGATTTTCCTTATTTGCAAATCGGTTATAAATAAAGAGAAATAAATTAAAACTACCGCTGTCATAATATTACCTAAAATGCCTGACACATGTCCGTATGTGTGCGCGTGTCTGTAAGAGAGAGAGAGAGAGAGAGAGAGAGTCTCAAAAATCTCCTAACATATTACAACATAACAATTATTTTTCTCTCCATCATCTCTGTTTCCTGAGCATCACTCAACAGTTCACATGGTCGTCAAAGGAACCGAGAAGTTTGATATTTAGTAGACAGCGTGGGGGGGGGGGGGGGAGGAGATATATCATATCCAATAAAGACATCTCCCAGGGGAGGATTACCCACCCCCACACACGACAACGATCTCCACTCCTGCCTCCCACATGCCTCGGCCCACATGGTGAAGCCCTCACCTGGGGATATCCGGGCTGTGTTATGATGGTCTTACAGGATCCGCTCCTCTCGTCCCTCAGCCGAGAGTATAAATACAGTATTACTAAAACGTGTCTCAGGTGCGTCGAAATAAAAATGATAAAAATTATGATTAATTCCAGACGAATTAATACCTGATCATACTCAACAAGCATTATCTTAATATCGTTCTTATATACATGATAAACTTTTATCCTTTGTAATATTGAAAACTCGATGCAAAACTTGCGATGATGTTGAAAAATTTAGGAATTCTTGTAAATATGCAAACAAATTTAAAATTTTATTCTCAGAAGTTTCCATATTTTTCCAAGAAGAGCAGCTTTCTTTACCTCACCTGGACGGCGGATGCCTTCTTTCTGCCCAAACTGAAATTTATTATCGCTTTTACCAATATTTGCAACAACTGAAAACAGGCTTGGACACCCGTTTTGGATTTGCATGATCATTATAAAAAAAAATTAAATACATATAAACTCCATTAGTTACAATCAAGGCATTTATATCCTGTTGTTCAGGAGAGTCTGCGATAAAAAATGTTGATGGAACACTGGCCTGCGTGTTACAGATTCCCAGGTCTTGGAAACTTGTAAGTGGGTTGACTAACTTCAAAGGGACGAGTCGCTACAGTACAGACTGAGCTTTGTCGTCCCAAAAATATAGTTTGTGCGTGCGTCTAAGTTTAGTAACAAATATTATTGTTTTACCTGCGTTGTGCCTGTATTGTAGGATGAGAGAGACAGGTAGATAGTTTTTCATTAAAATTTTCTTATAAGTTCATAATGATTCAGGTATACAATGTACATGATCAGGGCAGGTACACAAATAATGGTAAGCAATAAGTCTATTCAACCAAGGATAGCTCAACAAAGCGCTCATAAGCTCTCCGCATCAGCATCAACGCCGGCAGTGATCGTTCTTTATTGTTCTTTATTGTGGCTAAATATAAAACTATGTATTACACGTGGACGAATAGATCTCTTTACTAACGCCTTTTATATACTCCATATGTTAAAATGTAGGTGTTCAGTTAGGCTTGAAAAGAAAAATAAACTTGTGCAATGATGGCAGTAAATGAAGATTCTGAGTAAAATAAAATTGACCACATGTAACAAAATACTGTATATAAGTGGGAGTTCCTCGCCGGAGACAAAAATAAAAACAAGACCATAAGGCGTCTGCAGTGACAACAAACCTAATTAAGTAATTAAATAAGAGGACCACCAGAAGGAGGACACTCGGTTCGTTGAGCTTTTATAAAGCACTAAGGAATTGTATTCAGGATATTAATTTACCCACATGTATTTCGTCAAGAAAATTTTCATTAAACAGATATGTCCAGAAATTTGTTTGGGGGAGTACTCATAGTATTGCTCTCTACTACTACTACCACATTGCTGTCACTCGTAATCGAGTATGACGATCATCCATCTATGATACAATGATATGAGTTATTATGGATATCATCTAAGTTGGTGAGTTTTGAGGTGACTGAGGTGGCCAATATGGGACCAGCAGCGTCGTTCACGTTCGTTGCACATGTGGAGGGCTCCATCTACTGTGAGAGGGCCGGTGGCAGCGTCTTTCCAAAGTTAACGCTTGTCTGCCTCGGTTTGCAGTCGGGCTAACTCGAAAGTATTGACACCTTCTCGTGTGGTGCTCCTCCAAGAGTTACTATGTGGAGTAATAAGGTCAAGCTGAAGTGGCACTCTTTATAAATGTCTTTTACAGTATCAAATTTAAAAGGTTATAATACCTCTACTGGAGATGAAAAATTTATGCATATCAGTGACACCTTCTAAACCACCTTCATTTCGCTTAGGCCTGGAGAACCTGTAGAGACCTAATTATAAGTTAAAGATATCTGGATTCTTTATTTGAAGAGTAGAATACTAATGGAGATATCCTATGCACTGGATCCCACGAGATAAGAGATTAACCAAGACCAAGAAAATACGCATCGAGGTGGATGTGGGTAGATGAAGCTTTATTTGAAGGTGAGAGGTGATCAGTGGACATTGAAGACCAACGAGACACAGTAGTCTACATAATAACACGGGAATATCAAGCAATAGCAATATTAACTTTGCAGGTTATTAACTTTGCATATTTTCAGTTTGTGTCTTCACTATTATTATAACTGCTGATGATCATTTCTCTTATAAGGATATGAAGAAACTTCGTCACTGAATCTCTTCTCTCTTTCTGAGAAAAATCTTGCATTAGCAGTCTTTAAGTAAATTTAGATTTGAATACGTGATATCGATGATATTCTTACTGCTGTGTCTCCATACAATATTCCACCATCATATTAGTTAAGTTGGGAGTTCCAGCAGTGATGTAGTGAACGCTGGATAAGTTAGATCTTGTACTGACTGTTTTAATTTAGTGACGGTAATCTACGTGTCAAAGTACTGAACACCATTAACAAGTACTTTACCAGCCATTACCAGAGAATGCGTTTTAGATACAATCTTCCCAATCGAGATCTTTCATGTTTTTCAATTTGTAAAATTGCTGATTTAGAACCCATTAGCGACTATCAAGTACCCTGTGTGCTAAACGGTGTAAAGTTGCTGAACTAATTTAGCTTATCACAGCATGTCACCGGTTAACTGAGTCCTGCCCCAATTACTCTTGTTACTGAATACTGTACATCGATTTTATAATATATTACCTTTTTTATGTTTCGCATTACGTAGGAATAGTATGAAGTCAATCTTAAGACTAACAGTTGTCTCACTTTGTCCCGGAAAATATATTTAGTGCAACAAATATCGCCAAATGTTGCCAGAAATAAGTTTTTATTAGGCAGGTAATGAGCGTCCATGATGCCAGACTGCACTGCAATATAATCCTACCACCGGAGTGCACTGTTATATAAGTTTACCACCAGAGTGCACTGTTATATAAGTTTACCACCAGAGTGCACTGTTATATAAGTTTACCACCAGAGTGCACTGTTATATAAGTTTACCACCAGAGTGCACTGTTATATAAGTTTACCACCAGAGTGCACTGTTATATAAGTTTACCACCAGAGTGCACTGTTATATAAGTTTACCACCAGAGTGCACTGTTATATAAGTTTACCACCAGAGTGCAATGTTATATAAGTTTATCACCAGAGTGCACTGTTATATAAGTTTACCACCAGAGTGCACTGTTATATAAGTTTACCACCAGAGTGCACTGTTATATAAGTTTACCACCATAGTGCACTGTTATATAAGTTTACCACCAGAGTGCACTGTTATATAAGTTTACCACCAGAGTGCACTGTTATATAAGTTTACCACCAGAGTGCACTGTTATATAAGTTTACCACCAGAGTGCATTGTTATATAAGTTTACTAGCAGAGTGCACTGTTTTCAAGTTTACTAGCAGAGTGCACTGTTTTCAAGTTTACTAGCAGAGTGCACTGTTTTCAAGTTTACTAGCAGAGTGCACTGTTTTCAAGTTTACTAGCAGAGTGCATTGCTTTATAAGTTTGCCACCAGAGTGCACTGTTATATAAGTTTACCACCAGAGTGCATTGTTATATAAGTTTACCACCAGAGTGCATTGTTATATAAGTTTACTAGCAGAGTGCACTGTTATGTAAATTTAGAAGCAGAGTTCATGGTTATGTAACTATACTAACAAAGTGCACTGTTATATAACTATACTAGCAGAATGTACTCTTATATAAGTTTTCCACCAGAATGCACTATTATATAAGTTTACTAGCAGAGTGCATTGTTATATAAGCCTGTTAGATCTCCACATCTAGCAGCCAGCACTAACTCAGAAGACACATTCTGGTATAGATCACATATTTAGGTAAGTGAAGCTCCGCTGAAGGTATTGTGGGGATGTTGATTTGAATGTGAATTACAAGGAATTGGATAATATATCCAAGTAATACGTACACTTGTAATAGGATAGTGATACATTACTTTGAAACTGTGTTAATTAGTGATTAGAACATAATATCACTATGCTGTCATGAGAAAATAAGTAATAACAATTGTGGATGATCAGAATACAGATGGAGCGTGTTACAGGTGGCACCGAGTACTGTGTCACGCGGGTTATACAATTAGTCACCATTATCATCTATACACTTTCAATAACTAAGCAGTCAGCCACTAAATGAAAGCGAAGACCCACCTTATACTGTGACAGTCCCTCACTACTCGTACTTCACCCCCTCCTGCCATCACTTGCCAACCTGTCTCTCTGCCCAGTTCTGCCACGCTTCATCTGCACCGCTTCAATTCATAAATCATGTTTATGAACACCCCCCCCCCCTCCCCTCTCTTTCCTTGTTTTCTTAACAACTATTAGTTATATACAGTATATATATATATATATATATATATATATATATATATATATATATATATATATATATATATATATATATATACATATATGTATATATATATATCACTTGCACATCTTCTCTATATTGTCATGTGTATTTGACCTTCGTCTCACATTATCTAATACCATTTTCTTTTACATACACCCAGTCACTGCTGAAAGGCTCATCAAAAGTAATATTTGAAGTATATTGTTGAAAAACATTCAAGTGACTTGTGGTCTTCACCCTTGACCTACCTTCCGCACGGCACACCTCGTTTACCACTCATACCAACAGACTGATGTATATACAGTAGAATTATAAAGATACATGACCCATAATAGTATTCAAGACCTTTACTAGATGATCAAAATTTAAACTTCATAAAAGTACTGCATGTATACTTGTTTGCCTAGCTTGCAGGTACAGTTGTTTCATCTCAGTCAGCAATTAACGTACACGCCATATTTCACTGATGACGGCTTTTCTTATGGTAATGTGTACTGACAGAAGTCGACGTCGTGTGTCTTGTTATGTGGGTCTGACCTCTGGCCTACTCTCACTAAAATGGCTTTTTTTGTAAACACTTATACGCACTTAAACACTTCGCGCGCACACACACACACACACACACACACACACACACACACACACACCACCACCACCATATCCACCACCACCACCAGAGCCACCACTACCACCATATCCATCACCACCACCACTATAGCCACCACAACCACCACCACCACCACCACCACCACCACCATATCCACAACCACCATATCCACCACCACCATATCCACCACCACCACCACCACCATATCCACCACCACCACAACTACTACAACTGCTACTTTTTATATATATATATTTTTTTTAACGTGGCCTCCAGCCCCCCCAATAGCCACACCTTCGCCGCCATTTTATTACCTTAATATTAAATATCCTAATACATGAGTAGCTCTCCTAACTGTGTTGAATTAGATGAGCCGCAGATCTATGCAGCACTCAGTGACTGTAGCCTCATAGTCAATATCTGCAGATGTTGTCGGCTTTAGAGCCGAAGCTCTCGTTCCCCTGAGGCAGAGCAAAGCCGACCGAAGGAGAGAGAAGGACAGTCGACATCTCATCCAGGCTGTAACATAACTTCTGGGCTGCTGCTTCTGTTCGGAGATCACCTCCGCGAGTCTGGCATAGAAATATCTTGCACTTGGTCCCATCCCACCAGAGGCTGTGGACACTAGAGGATTGAAGCTGCCTTGATCAGCGTTCTGAATTCTCTCCTTGTATGCCCTTATCTTGTCGTTCTCTTTCCTCCTGTGTGCAGCATCGACAGCTAAGTTATGGTGACATGCTGCCATGGGATAAAAAATCCTGATGTCGAAGAAGGCTCGCTGTCCCCGCGTCCAGAATCCTCGAGCACTGAGGTCAACACGGGCTTCGTTGCATGTGTTTGAAGTCCTCTGTTGGAAGATCTCACCGTCCAATAGCAGGAGGGTCTGTTCTACCATGACATCACGGCAGATTTCCTTCAACGTATTTGCTGTGAGATCCCTTACTTCGTCATGCCTCATGCATATGAAGCCCCCTTTCTTGCACACCATGGCGTGATCGACGTCTTAGGAAGAGCCACACACGCATTAGGAGGGCAACCCTTCTACTGGCCTACCGTACCTTAGAGCATTGGCATCTGTAAATTCTTGTTTATTGAGACTGAAACCATATGCTCTTATAGGTAACGTAGTTAACCAGTTCGAGGTGCCCACCTCCTGCGCTATAGCTACGTTTTTTTTCAAATTCTTTTGTACTTGCAGCAACAGTTGCTGCAACTTATCGCTTTGGCCGTGCTGTCGTTCTGTCGTAATGGACATTCGAATCTTGTTTACTTCACTGGTATCCACCTCCCCTGTTGCGTTCTGAGCTATAATGTGGTCCGTGAGGGCTGCCATGAGCTTAAGTGAATTTTGATGTTCGGTGGCAGTAATCATCTCTGGATTGGTTAGTCCCATCCCTCCCAGTCTTCGTGGAAGTGCAAGAAGTGCTCTTTCTGCTGGGGTTAAGTCAGGGTGTTTCACTAATTTAGGAATGAAATTGACACTGATAGCTTCTTCCAGAGGGTGGAGGAGGGGTCCGATATCAGGGAGAGTACGCATCAGGTAGTTCCAACGATGCTTGACTCCATGGGTAAATGCAGCAAAGGCCGCATGTGGCTCTGTCTTAAAGTCCTCAGCACCAATTACTGCGCCTAGATGTCTTTGGCCGTCCTTAGTTATTTTGACCTCACTTCCGCCAAAAGCCTCCATTGCCCGTTCATAATGTTCTGGCTTCACGATGTGGAAGGACTTGCTGGCGTTTGGGTGGTACCCTATTTGTGGACCTCCCAATGTTTCCAAGTCCCACCACTTTTTGATGCCCTCCACTTTTCCTGCTCCTGTAAGGCCATCAGCATATGCCACTTGTTTGACCCCGGTTGTTTCAAATTTTATTTCTTGTTAGAGCGCTGATAGGCCAATTGCATACATTGCTCTTAGAGCCTTGTTGTTTACTATGTACAGGTCTGATGGATTCCTATACGAATTTTCAACATACATTGCAAAGCTTGGACACTTGATCTTGATGTTGTGCAGTGCAGCCTTGCGGTTAAGTATGTTGAGTACGTTTGAAGGATCCACCAGGAGAACGGCCTCACAATCACGCTGCTCAAATATAAATCACCTGGCGTGAATAGCAGCCTCCCCGCCAGCCTGGTGGCCAACACACACTTGAAGGTTCCCTCCTGCTGCCCTGACATCATCCTTTACCACCTCCATTATGCATTTTCCGATGATCCGCCTCAGCACTTCCCCCACCCCTATAGGTCTACATCCTGGTTTCTTTCCAGAGGAATAAGGCGGCAGGCCGTCAGGGCCTGGAGGTGATGGCACCAAGAGGATGCAAGCTTTCTTGCAAGGGCGGCAATGGCAGTGCAGAGATCACTTGCTACAGGGCCAAACTTGTTTGTGCTGAGGATGACTCTCCAACCGTTTGTATCCAGACCTGAAGGGCCGGCTCCACCTCTAGTCTTCAGTGCCTTTTTCCACATGATCTCTCCTGTTATTTTCTCGAACAGGACAGCGTTTGGTGGGATATAGTCACCCTCGAACCTGATGCCTTCTTCATCGCTTGCAGGGGGATGCTTCTCTTTCAGTAGTTTTAATGTCTCTCTGTTTATTGGAATCACCCCACCGGAGGATTCCTCTGTGAGAGATCTTACCGCAAGAGACACTTTTCCCACACGCATTTTGTTTCCAAATTTTCTTGCCACGTCATCGGTGTTTTGCTTTCCGTCACCCGTTATTTTTAGTCTCTCCTGCAGTGTTCTTGCTTCACATAGAAGATCATCAAGGGCCCCAGTCTGCCACATTGTCAATCTTCTCTTCATTGCTGCCACATTTTCTTTGTGCTTAGTCTTTGTGTGTGTCCTCTGACAGAATAGATGTGTATTATATCCAGTATTTGAAGAGCTAAAGGGGCGAGGAAGCGGTCCTGAGTGTAATCAGTCATGAGGCGAGTCATCCCCCGAATCATTTCTTTGGTGGCAGCACACTTGGGTGGTTCAAATAAGTTAGCAGGCGACCACTTGACAATTTCTGAGTAGGTTTCTTTGACCCATATGTCTGCATTTTCCATCGACCTGCCATTCCACTGAGGTGGCTGTCTCTCATTCTCCTAGTGGACACCTGCTACTAAGGGAGCAGCGTTTATTAGTACTACATTTTCGGGTTGAGTAGACTCACTGCTATCATTTCGGATATCATCGGGTGGTTGGGTCCCGGCGATATCCAATGTGGCCACCTGTGTCGGCTCCCTGCGACGTGGGTTCCGACACTGGTCTAGCTTCCTGCAATCCACACATGGTCGGATGTTTCTCGCACAAACATAATTTATGCAGTTTTGGTTCGGGCTAGCACAGACGCAGCAAAGAATGTTACCAGGTGTTAGGTTCTGAATAATAAGTTCTATATACAGGAGAGAACACAAACACCTGTATAGTTTTGTAGGTTCGGTTTACTGGATAAGAGTATGTACACAGAGGGAAGCAGCACTCTCCCTTGGCTAGGCTCCTTGTCAACTCCTATAGGCGACGTATGGCAAGTGATACATTAGCAGCTTCCATACGTCGCCAGGCACATTAATTAAGCGTGTGGGATATGGTAATAACATTGCCACACGCTGCTAGCTAGGCTGAATAAATAATACATAAATGGAGCACATACATAATATACATACATGACATATAATCCAGCATACATAATATACATACACCTCCCTCCCCCCTATACGCTCATAGCAAAGTCTTGAGCAGACCTTTTCTTTTGGATCCGTTCTGAGCGTCGAGGGACTTCATCACTGGGAAGGGTATGGGACTCAACACTGGTGGCGGGGCCAGCAGAAGGCATTGTTACGGGTCGGAGAAAACGGCGGTTCCTCCACCACACACGACCACTGGGTAACCGCACCTGGTAGTCCCGTGACCTGCCGAGACCCATGACTACGCCTACTTTGTCCCAACGTAGGGAGGTCGGGTCCTGAACACGGACTTGGGTGCCGACACTCAACCTGGGGAGAGAACGGGCGTGGTCATTGTAGCGGGCGACGACGTCCTGAACACGTTCGGCGGCTCGGCGATCACAATCCTCTGTCTTGGCCTGCCACTCCTTGGAGAAGGATTGAGGGTGAGCAGGGACACAAGAACGAAGGGGGCGTCCATACAAAACCTGGGCAGGGGAGCGTCCGGTGTAGTTAGGTGTGTTGCGGAGTTCAAGAAGACTCCTGTCGAAGGCCTCGCAGTCAATGTTCCCAGAAGGGGCCACCTTGAGGATGAGGTGCTTCAGGGATTTGACAGCAGCCTCAGCGTGGCCGTTGGACTGCGGGTAATGGGGCGATGACAACACATGCCGGACTCCCCATCGGTCAAGGAACACAGCAAAGTCCCGGCTTGTAAACTGAGGCCCTCCGTCGGTTCGCAGGCGTGCAGGAACGCCCACGTCACGGAAGTAGTGGCGGAACTTGCTGATGGTGGCGGCAGACGTCGTGTCATTACCGCACTTGATGACAACCGGCCAACCAGAGAGACGGTCGACGATAACGAGGAAGGACTTTCCTGACACACAGAAAAAGTCGGCCGACACAGACTCAAAGGGGCGGGTGGGGTTGTCGTCACTCATAAAGGATTCCTGCTGCTGGCTGGGTTGTAATACGCGGCGGGGCTTACACACCTGGACAGCATTGGAGATGTCGGGGTCGATGCCAGGCCGGAACACAGTCTGTCTTGCACGCCGTTTGGTGGCCTCGGCTCCACAGTGACTGTCGTGGAGGCGAGCCAAGGCGTGGAGACTTGAAGCAGCAGGGACAACTACCGAAGGAGAGGTGTCACTGGCCAGAGGTAGGGGTAGGGCGGCAGCAGGGTAGTTGCTGCTCCCTTCGTGCACCCTGTTGGCGTGTTTTACCTCGAGAATCGGTGTTGGGAAGTCCTGGGAGATGATGGCCAACTCTTGGCAATGTCTGTAGGACAGCAAAGGAGTCGGGACGCCATTATGCACATCAATCCAGGCTTGACACGACCTGTTGCCAAAGGTGACGTGTGCATAGAGTGAACCTAGGGCCGGGGTCATCTGTGAACCATCTGCCATAAAGCGGAGATCCTTGGGGGGCGGTCCTAGATCACTTGGAGAGAGCCCCAAGCATTGCAAATGCTGGGGACCGAGGACTGTAGCATCAGCGCCGGTGTCGGGCAACATCTGAAGACGGGATGACACACCGCCGTAGGTCACGATGACGCTGATGTACTGTGGGACTTTGGTCCTGGGACGCGGGGGGGAGCACACATTCCTAATGTGGCTCGAGCGTTGTCAGGAGTCGTCGTGCCTCTGATTGGAAGACTGTGGGCGGCCCTCTCTGGTGGAAGGGGGCTGAAGCTTCCGCCGACGCGGTCCCTTGGGTTTGTTGGAAGGGCAACACTTGTCATAGTGGCCCAGACGACCACACACATTGCACTGGACGCGTTTGGCTGGGCACCGTGCTGTGAGTGACCAGTGGCCCTTACGGTCACAACTGTTGCAGGTAGACTGAGCAGCTGGACACACCTGTGTTCCGTGCTGCTTACCACAGTTGTTGCAAAATAAACCGGGCGTGGACGTGGTGGGCGAAGGCGTAGGAACAGACTTCTTGTCCTTCTTGTACCGGGACACAGCGCGTACAGCTGTAGGGGGAGCACGGATGGCAGAGGTGGCACACCTTGCAGCCTCATAGGAGCGACATATCGTCGACACATCCTTAAGAGAAGAGGAAGAGTCGAGGGAGGTGAGGCGTTGGACAAGTTCCTCGTCCTTAACACCCATCAGGATCACCTGCTTCAACTGGGTCTCCTCGCACTGCTGGTGGTGGCCTGGACATATATCTACCTCTTCCGAGGCTCTCTTAAGACGTACGTAAAAGGCGTCAAAAGACTCACCCTCCAACTGTCTGCAGCTAAACAATTCCCTCCTGCGCAGAGCTTCATTCTGCTGTCCTTTGATGTGCCATTGTAGAACGTCCAGTACCTCCTCTACAGACAGCGAAGAGGTTGGGGGTACCTGCAACGTATGTTCCAAGACACGCTGAATTTCCAAGGACAGGCACATGCGCAGCTGGATGAGTTGTTTAGGCTGTGACAAACTCTGGAGATCCACCATTGTAGAATAATCAGTCCACCGTCGCCGCCATTCACGAAAAGTCTGGAAAGTCTCATCAGGCTTCAAGATGGGCGGCGTTTGAGCTTCTGCTTTAGGTGGGGCTGGGGGGCGTGAAGGAAGCATGGATGAGGTATCTGAACCAGTCAGTACCGAGGCAGTGTTAGAGCCAGGGGCTTGGTTAACAGTGAGGCGAGATATCAAGGCTTCAAACCGTTCACTGTCTTCCAATCTCCGTTGGTGGTCTCGTTCTGCCTCTGCTTGCCTTCTGTGCTCATCCGCCAAACGTCTGTGGGCTTCATCCTCGCGTTTCTCATCTCTCATAAACTTCAGTAAAGCAATTATCTCTGGAGACAACGCTGAATATTGAGGTGAGGGACTGCGCGATGTGGGGGCTGGAGCGTCGTGGCCGGCCTGGTCATCCATCTCTGCGGGGCTATCACCCGCCTGACTCATCCAGGCGCTGGGTCCACGGCTACGTAAGGCATGAGACATAACTACTTCATCTGTGTACTATGTCTTAAATCAGTGTTGACCGGTCAGCCCGTCGTATCAACAAGGTTTCAGACAAAAAATTAATTAAATACACAGATAAGTAGGTTATATATATAAAATATATATAAGAAGCTGCGCGGTCAGCGAGTGTTAGTACGTGTATGTGTGGTGTCCCGGGCGGGTAGAGCGTCTCACCCCAGCTGTGAGGGGGGGGTGGAGGCGGCGCTGTGAGGGGGTGGAGGGAGAGGCGCTGCGACTCCCAGTCAGTCTAGTTACCCTCAGGACGCTGTCAGAGACGGGTGCACTGAACTCTACTCCTTACAAATGCCCAGAACGTGCCGTATACCTTGGGAATCCTTTAGAACAAGGTCACACATGAATGGCACGAACACACAATGCACTAAACACTTCACAGAAAATCACTGACACTGCTCAAAGTTGCTAAATTCTTCAAGGAGAGGTGACGGGCGCGGGAGTTGACCCAAGCGAGAGTCCAAAACCGGCTTTCCACAAACTTTGCACTATCACTCGTAATTATCCAGTAACATCGGATCACTGCGCCATGTTAGGTTCTGAATAATAAGTTCTATATACAGGAGAGAACACAAACACCTGTATAGTTTTGTAGGTTCGGTTTACTGGATAAGAGTATGTACACAGAGGGAAGCAGCACTCTCCCTTGGCTAGGCTCCTTGTCAACTCCTATAGGCGACGTATGGCAAGTGATACATTAGCAGCTTCCATACGTCGCCAGGCACATTAATTAAGCGTGTGGGATATGGTAATAACATTGCCACACGCTGCTAGCTAGGCTGAATAAATAATACATAAATGGAGCACATACATAATATACATACATGACATATAATCCAGCATACATAATATACATACACCAGGCATAGTGAACAGCTCCTTGGGCGACGGTTACGTCCGCCTCCGAACATCTGATTCAGTCCCAGGCACAAGATTATACTATTACTACTACTACTACTTTGCTGTCACTCGGAATCGAGTATAACGATCATCCAGCTATGATAAAATTATATGAGTTATTAAGGATGTCACCTAGGTTAGTGAGTTTTGACGTGACTAAAGAGACCGATATGGGACCGCAGGGTCGTTTATTGATGGTGCACATGTGGGGGGCTACATCTTGTGCGGGAGGGGAGGTGGCAGCATCTTTCCGGCGTTGGCGCCTATCTGCCTTGGTATGCATTTGGGCTAACTCAAAAGTATTGACACCTTCTCGTGTGGTGCTCCTCCAAGCATTACAGAGTGGATTAATCGTCTCCCAGGTGAAGGGTCGATTTGGCACTTTTTCAGGTGTATCTTAAGACTATCCTTATACCTTTTAAGCTGCCCGCCAGCGTTACATTTACTTTTGTTGCGTGACTGTAAAGTAGCTGCCTTGGCAGTCGACTGTCATCCATTCTGGTAACATGGCTAGTCCAGCACTGTTGTTCATGGTTAATGGTAGCCTCGATGCTCCTACAGTTGGTGTTAGCGAGAATATTGGCATTTGTTCTCTTGTCTTCCCAGCGAACTTGGAGGATGGAACGTAGAATACCTTGGTGAAAGTTTTCAAGTGCCTTGAGGTGCCTCCGGTATGTGACCCATGTCTCGCTGCCATATAGAAAGGTGGGGAGGAGTACAACTTTGTAGAAAATTTCAGCTCCCTACAGTTGAAGACACTGATACAGAGTTTGCCAAAGGCTTGAGATGCATATCTGATCCGATGTTGAATCTTTTCATCTATGTCCTCAGTGCTGGACAGGTGGCAGCTGAGATAGCAAAAGTGGGTAACATTAGAGAGGGTCGTACCGTTAAGCTGGATGGATGGTGGAGGTGTGGCTGAACCAGGGGCAGTCTGAAAGAGAATCTGAGTCTTATGTTCATTCACCTTGAAGGTTACAAGTGTTCCCTGAAGAATGCAGTGATGGGTAGGGAAACACCGGGTAACACTGAAGTCCGTTTATTAAGGGATAGGAGAAATACAAGTGGTGACTAGCGTGTGCCATGCACGGCTCACACAGTCAGACTGAGACTGCCTTGCCATATGGCAGCCTCGTGGCAATGTTGCCACATAACACGTGCAGTGTTGCCACGTAATTATATACATAGGTGCTACTCGGCACAGTATCTTATATACAAGGTTGCTACTCGGCACAGTAGCTTAGATACATAACCTACATCTCCCTCCCCCTTCACGCTCATAGTCTTTGTCTTGAGCGGACTTCTTAGTCCTAAGTCGCTCTGAGCGTCAAGGTGCACTGTGGGGCGGATCCTCGTGAGGTGTAGGGGACTCGTCCTCGGTCAGGGGGCCAGCAGCAGGGGGTGGGACTGGCCGGAGGAAGCGGCGGTTCCTCCACCAGACATGGCCGCTCGGCATCCTGACCTTGTAGTCCCGCGACCGGCCGACGCCCATCACTATGCCCACCTTGTCCCAACGTGTCGTCGTCGGGTCCTGGATGCGGACAAGGGCACCAATCTCCAGTGGCTGAAGAGGGCGGGCACGGTCGTCATACCGAGCCTTGGCGTCCTGGGCATGTAAGGCGGCGCGGCGGTCGCAGCTCTCGGCTCTGGTCTGCCACTCCTTCGCAAAGGCCTTGGCGTGTGCAGGAACGCAAGAGCGGAGAGGGTGACCATACAGGATCTGGGCAGGGGAGCGTCCTGTGTGGGTGGGAGTATTACGTAACTCCAGGAGTCCTTTGTCAAACGCCTCACAGTCTATGTTCCCTGAAGGGGCCACCTTGAGGATGAGGTGCTTGACTGTCTTGACCGCAGCCTCAGCATGGCCGTTTGACTGTGGGTAGTGGGGTGTTGACACGATGTGGCGGACTCCCCAACGCTCCAGAAATCCTGTGAAGTCCCGGCTGGTGAACTGTGGACTACCATCCATCCGCAGACGTACGGAGACGCCCAGGTCACGAAAGAGGTGCCGGAAGTGGCGAATGGTGGCCGCGGACGTCGTGTCCGAGCCACAGATTACCACCACAGGCCAGCCAGAGAGTCGGTCGGCGACAACTAGGAAATGTTTCCCAGCTGTGCTGAAGAAATCAGCCGACACGGACTCGAAGGGCCTGGTGGGTAAGTCGTCGCACAAGAGGGGCTGCTGCTGTTGACTGGGCTGCATGATCTGGCACGGCTCACAGACACGGACCGTATTGACGATATCAGTGTCAATGCCAGGCCAGTACACAGCCTGCCTTGTGCGGCGCTTGGTGGCCTCAGCTCCACGATGGCTGTCGTGTAAGCAAGCCAGAACGCGACGACGGAGAGCTGCAGGGACGACCACACGGGCACCGTACAGGACGAGGTCCCCATCTGCGTAGAGGTCCTCACGTATCTTCCAATATGGGCGTAGGGCGTTGTGGAGGTGAAAACGGTCGCGAGGGAACCCAGTCCTCCCACGCTCCAAGAGCTGTGTGTAGGAGGGGTCGTCGCGTGCCGCGGTCCGTAGTTCCTCAAGGGCCAGATCGCTGTCGGGTGGCGACACTGAGGCCTGGGTGCTGGCGAGGGACTGTACGGCCTGCAAGGTGACGATGTTGCTGAAGGAGAAACCGGCCTCGGTGCTGAGCATCTCGTCTTCAGGTGTAGGGCGGCTGACTGGGGAGCGGGAGAGGGCATCCGGGATGCACAGCTCCTTACCTGCACGCCAAGCCGCGGTGAAGACGAAGACCAAAATCTTCTCCTTCAGGCGCTGGAGGCGGGGATTCTCGATGGCGTCCAGCGAATAGTGATTAAGAATGGGGACCAAGAGCCTGTGGTCTGTGATGAGGTGGAAGTGCTGTAGGCCAATCAAGTAAAATTTGCACTTCGATAAGGCCCATACCACTGCCAGCAGCTCCAGCTCGATGGTAGCATAGCGAGATTCAGCATCGGTGAGGAAGCGAGAGCCACACTGTACGAGCCGGTGCTTTCCTCCACCGTGATCCTGGAGAAGGGCGTAACCAACCCCGTGCAGGCTCGAGGCGTCTGTCTGGAGGACGGTGGGGAGCGCTGGGTCGAAAGTAGCGAGGATAGGCGGACTTGACAGGGCCTCTTTCACCTTATGAAAGGCGAGGTCGTGGTCAGGGGCCCACGTGAAAGTCCTCTTGGGGCTCATCAGGGGGCGGAGAGGCCCGGCAGCAGCGGAGACGTCAGGAGAAAATTCTGCCAGCTGGTTCACCAGGCCCATGAAAGACCTGAGATCCGAAAGGTTGGCAGGTTTTGCAAAGTCCGCTATGGCGCGAACTTTCTCCGGGTCTGCAGCAATGCCATCCCTTGAGAGTCGGTAGCCGCAGAAGGACACTGCAGGTGCGGCCAAGACGAACTTCTCGGCATTCAGAGTGATGCCGTGCGTCCTACACCTGGTCAGTACCTCGTCGATGCGGCGAAGATGCGTCAGGTAGTCCTCATCGTAGAGGAGGACGTCATCCACTACCTTTGCACAGTTGGTCACGCCTTGAAGTGCCATGTCACCACGGAGACAGAAGGCGTCCCCCGTAGCAGCGAATCCCATAGGGCCACGGCAGTAGCGGAAGCGTCCATAAGGCGTGATGAAAGTGGTCAGTGGCTGATCCTCCTTCTTCAGTGGGATCTGCCAGTAACCACAGAGGGCGTCCATCGTTGAGAAGTGCCGTACCTTCGGATCCACACTCCGTATAGCTGCAAAAGGTGTGGGTGAAGGGTGGGCGGGACGGGACACCTGGCTGTTAAGCTTGGACAAGTCGGTAGTAATTCGCACATCACCGTTAGTCTTAGCCACAGCGACTAGAGGGTGGCACCAAGGGGACGGGTCGTCACCAATGGGTACGATGACACCCTGGGCCACCATGGAATCCAGTTCCTTCTTGACTGAATCCCTGAGGGCGAGAGGGATCAACCTGGGAGTGTGTATGGCAAACGGCTGTGCATCTTCCCGCAGGTGTATCCTCATAGGTGGACCCGCCATAGCCTTCAGTGGCGCGGTCCGTAGGGCCTCCTTCGTCACCAGCACATCTGAGTACTCCTTCAGGAAGTAGGCCCTTGCGGCTGAAGCAGACGTCTCGCTGTGAAGAGGAAGCAGCCGTGACTTGGGTGGAGGCAGGGCGGGAGTGGACGCGGGTTCTGGGCCGCTCTGTGCGGCAGCGCCAGGCGCGTCGCTCGGTGATTCACGCACCCTGCTGGCGGTGTACCGAGCAGCTGGGATCTGCTCAGGAAAGTCTCTGGGCACCACGCCTAACTCCTTGCAGTGCTCCCACGACAACAAGGGTGTAGCGAGAGTAGGCTGCACGTCGATCCATCCGTGACACGACCTGTCGCCATAAGTGATCTCCGCTTGAAAGGAGCCCACAGCATCTGGCATCTGGGAACCGTCAGCATTGTAGTACTGCAGCTGTGGCGGTGGTCCCAGGTCGCGTTTGGTGAGGCCCAGTTTCTGGAGGTGCTTCAACCCAATCACCGTAGTATCAGCGCCGGTGTCCCGTATCACCTCGATGTGACCCGACACATCACCGTGTGTGACGGCGACGCGGATGGTAGGGGAAGGGGTAGCCCTGGGGCATGTGGTCGAGTCCACCCTTCTGATGTGACTCAGCTGCTGCTTGGGGCTGCGTGTGCCATCTGAAGGGGGCTGTGTGCGAACCACCCCAAGGGAAGTGCGCTGCTTTCCTCCTCGTCTCCGGCAGCACTTGTCGTAGTGTCCATAGCGACCCCAGGCCTGACACTTGCGGCCTCGTGCAGGGCACCTGTCCGTGTTAGACCAATGGCCTTACTGTCACATCCACGACACAGTGCGTCGGCGGCCGGGCATGTCTTGGGGCTGTACTGCTTTCCACAGCTGCCACAGGAAGCACTAGGCGGAGGCGTGGAAGAACGTGTGGCAGCCTTCGCGTTGTTGGCCGCCTTCTTATCCTTCTTGTATTGTGAGATAGCTCTCACAGCAGGTGGGGCCCGTAAGGCAGAGGTGGCGGACTTGGTGGCCTCGTACGACCGACATTCAGTCACTACCACCTGGAGTGTGGAGGAAGCGTCCAGGGGAGTCGCTGCACCAACTCTTCGTGCCTGACACCTGTCAAGATCCCGTGCTTGATCCAGGCTTCCTCACATTCGCGGCTGTGGGCCTTGCAGACGTCGGTCTCCTCTGACAAACTCTTCAAGCGCACAAAAAAGTCGTCAAAGGATTCGTTCTCCGCCTGCTTGCAGCTGGTGAAGGCGCGGCGACGCAAAGCCTCGTTATTCCGACCTTTAACGTGCTCCTGTAAAAGGTCGAGCACATCCGTCACTGAAGATGTAGAATCGGGAGGCACTTGCAACGTGTGCTCCAAAATTCTCTGGGTCTCCAGCGATAAACACATCCGCAGTTGGATGAGCTGTTTGTTTGGAGGCATGCTGTCAAGGTCCACCATCGTGGAGTAATCTGTCCAATGCCGCCTCCACTAACGAAAAAGCTGAAACGTGACGTCTGGTGAGAGGGCGGGTGGGGGTTGAACAGATGCCTTGGGAGCTGTTTGTTTGGAGGCAAGAGTACCTGGAGGACGCTGGTGTGGTGGAGGAGGGAGGATATTGGCGCCTTGGTGCGCGAGTGAGGGAGGGAGGGTTAGCGCCAGGGTCGCCAATAGTGCATCAAAATGCGACTTTTCCTCCTCTCTTCGTGTCTCCTCCCTCTGAAGTTCCATCTCTCTACGTCGCTCGTCCCGGTCGTCCATCCACCTCAGAATTGTGGCAATGTCCGTCACTGGAGGTGGAGGATGAGAGTCTGCGCCCGGTGGAGGAGAAGGTGGTGGGGAGTCGTGTCTCCCATCTTGACGTTGTCCCTTCTTACCGCCCATCTTAGTGTGTGCGTGGACTGCACTGTTTAGTATATAAAGTGGCGCCTCAACAGCTCGAACCATATATATAGGACATAAACAGCGCAGAAATAACGCATAGATTCCACTGTTCTGTCCGTGAGTGAATGCGTGCGTGCGTGCGGGTGTGTGTGTCTGAGAGAGCACTTCGTGGTGGCTTTAATGCCGGTGGCTAGAACCGCCGCGCGGGGGTGAGACCGTCAGTGTCTCCCTGGATGTCACACGAGAAGGGTGTACGCCTGCGTGCTCCGTGGGTACCATAAAAAAAACAGGCCAATGCTCAACTCTCAGCTCTAGACACACACTAATACACTGATAGTAACACTGCCACCGTCACTAAAACGCACTGTGACGGCCCAACACTGCACATCGTGGCGAAACACAGCTCAACACAACACAACACACTATGAGTCGACGCACATATCGCCGGCAGATGTAACCGTCGGCATTGTTCACACACATGTAAGTCCACAGATCCTAGTCACTGCGCCATGAAGGTTACAAGTGTTCCCTGAAGAATGCAGTGATGGGTAGGGAAACACCGGGTAACACTGAAGTCCGTTTATTAAGGGATAGGAGAAATACAAGTGGTGACTAGCATGTGCCATGCACGGCTCACACAGCCAGATTGAGACTGCCTTGCCATATGGCAGCCTCGGGGCAATGTTGCCACATAACACGTGCAGTGTTGCCACGTAATTATATACATAGGTGCTACTCGGCACAGTAGCTTATATACAAGGTTGCTACTCTGCACAGTAGCTTAGATACATAACCTACACACCTCAAGGCCGAAGTGTACATACGCATCTGTGTAGGAGTTCTGGATCTCCTGTAGGTCGCGTTCAGTGTGAGCGACAAGGGTGAAGTCGACTGCATACTGAATATCAGTAATGGGAGCTGGTGACAACTTTGTTTCTGCCTGGAGTCGTCATATGTTGAAAATACCCTTCATCATGTACTAGATGTCCACTCCACCGGCTAAATTTGTGCTGACACGAGTAAGGAAGGCAGCCAAGAAAATGGAAAAGAGAGTTGGTGTCAGTACTTATCCTTGTTTTACCCCACTTTGCATGGGGAAGAAATCAAACTGGTTGCCATTGTGCAGGACACTTCCGTTCATGCCATCCTGTAGTTGCCTCACAATGGCGATGAATTTTGGTGGACAGCTGCGGGTCCGCCAGATGACTTCCTTGTTGACCGAGTCAAAGGCCTTGGTTAGGTTGATGAAAGCGATGTACAGGTCACGATACTGTTCTCTGCACTTTTCCTGTATTTGGCTGGCAGCAAAGATCATGTCAGTGGTGCCACGTGATGGTCGAAAGCCACATTGAGATTCTTGGAGTAGGTTTTCTGCCTAAGAAGTCTGTTTAGGATGATTCAGGGGATAATCTTGCCAGCTAAGGACAACAGCGAGATCCTGCGGTAGTTGCCACAGTCTGACCTGTTTCCCTTTTTTTTATAAATATTGACGATGCAGGCGTCTTTAAGAGCTTGGGGGATATATTCTCCAGGAGAGAGTGGAGACAGCTGGTAAACAGAGGTCCTCCTGCTTTGTGCACCTCGAGTGGGATTCCATCAGGCCCGGAGACTTTGTTATTTTTCATTTGTTTGATGGCAGTAGTTACCTCATCCAGGGATTGAGGATAAATGAGGTGGGTCAGCTCTGGATGTTGAGGGACTTGCTGAGTAGTCGGGACATCCACATCGGTGTTTCAGTTGAACAGTAAATTGCAGTCCTCTTTCCAGAGCTGAAGGACGACTTCATCGTCTTTAATTATGGAGTTACCATCTGATGAACGGAAGGGGACTGCGCCATGAGTGATTGGCGCATAAAATGTTTTAGTGAAAGTGAAAAATTCACACATCCTGTGCTGATCTGCAAAGCTTTTGTGTTTTACTTGCTTTACTATTTACCAGTAGTTGTTTAGATTGCGAAGTTCCCGCTGGTTTGGTCCGAGACTGAGAGTTGTTCTGCCAGTCAGATAAAGCAGCACGTTTATCATCGACGAGGACATTGATTTACCTGGTCATTTTCATCAAATCAATCCTGGTGTATTCTTTCGATCTGGCCGAAGGTCTCTGCAGGTTTTGTCATGACAGTGTCGAGAATATCCCTTCCGGCACTGGGATTTGGGTTCTTTGTTGTTGGGTCGTTTATCATCCCATGTTCGAGCTGCTCTCTGAAAGCATATGCTACCGCTTTATCCTCCAGACGCTTAGTGTTAAAACCTCTTCTGCAGGCTTGCTGCCTTCACCATTTTGGGTAATGTGAGGTGAGAGCTTGGCACTGTCTAGCCAATGATCAGTGTCGCAGTGGTCTGAGCCACGCATGGCTTGGGTGATGAGGACATTTCGGCGATCTCTTTCTTTGACAATGATGTAGTCAATGAGATGCCAGTGTTTGGATCGTGGGTGTTGCCACTAACTCTTGAACTTGTAGGCCTGCCTAAACAAGGTATTGGTGATAGGCAGGTTGTGTGCAGTACACTTGCTGAGGATTAGGCCGTTGGGATTACATTTGATTAGTCCATTTCTCCTAATGGTTCCCTGCCAAATGTCAGCATCTCTGCCATCTCTGGCATTGAAGTCACCAAAGAGCACATCCTTTTCCTCTCTGGCGATAAAGGTTAGCACTCTGTCGAGGTCGGTGTAAAAGGCCTCCGTGATATCATTCTCTGCATCCAGTGTTGGAGCGTATGCACTAATGAAGAAGGCATGGCGTGAGTGATTCAGTGGGACTCTGAGCGTCATGGGGCGCTCGTTGATCCCCACAGGCATTTCAGTTAGCCTGTGTAGGATGCATTGGCGGATGGCAAAGCCAACTCCATAAATGCAGTATCTCTCCGCAGCAGGCTAACCCTTCCAGAAGAAGGTATAGCCAGACCCCGTTCTGTGAATTGACTCTTGTCTGGGAGCCGGGACTCACTAATGGCTGCTATGTCGATGTTATACCTTGTCAGCTCTTCTGCCACAGGAGCGGTTCTTCTTTCAGTATCCAGAAGGGTGCTGACATTCCACGCAGCGACGATAAAAGGTTGTATAGTTTGTTTTTGTTTTGATGACCTTAATGGGTGCAGTTGCCCAGTCAGGTTGTTTTTTTCGGCAGGCTCTGTTTAGGGCACCATTTTTAGCCCCCTTCCCATGTTGGGTGAGCAGAGTGGTTCCTCGAAAGGGCAGCTCAGTCCCACAGACAGGACTGGATTGCACTGCTGCCTAGATCCCTGTGCACCAACGACAATCTTATCTGTGCCTCCCATGTGCAGAGTTGTGCCTAGAGATTCGGCAGTCATCTCTGCCTGTCCCTATCGCCACTCGTCCATCGTCATTGGACTTTTAGGGGTATAGGGGTTTTGATTATGGTTGTGCTTCAGTTGATTTATGTGGTGAGGCAGGAGCGCAGGCTGCAACCACACATCTTGGCTCTCCATTTTCCTGATCCAGTGGTGCAAGTGTTGCAATGACTGGAGAGACGGAGAGATGCAATGGACTGCCGATAGCCCAGTTGTTGGGTCTCGCCTTAGTAACCTGTCCATCATGCATTGCCTTCGTCCGCCGGTATAGTCGTTGGGTTCCCATGGTGGTCACCTCTTCTGCCTGTACTGCACACACACACACACATACACGTGAGTATGTCTTCTGTCAACCTGTTCCCACCCTCCCCTCAACTCCTAGTCTACACCAAGAAATTAGTGCAGGGATTGATGATCAGCCTGTGACTGATATAAAAGCGACAGTTCAAATCCGATAATGAATGGAAACAGTGTAGAACAGTGGATACACCTTAAAAGTAAATGCCCAGGGGTACAGGCGAGGATCGTTTCCAACGTCAGTTTCGCATCCATGTGTGATATCCTGAATGTCTCGGTGTGAGATAGTGACTCCTGTGGGAAGTGAGAAATTGCCACCAGTACCACGTGGGAATTTGGAACTGCCGTCAGCATCACGTGGGAATTGGGAACTGCCGTCAGCATCACGTGGGAATTGGGAACTGCCGTCAGCATCACGTGGGAATTGGGTACTGCCGCCAGCATCACGTGGGAATTGGGGATTGCCGTCAGCATCACGTGGGAATTGGGAACTGCCGCCAGCATCACCTGGGAATTGTGAACTGCCGCCAGCATCACCTGGGAATTGTGAACTGCTGCCAGCATCACCTGGGAATTGGGAACTGCCTCCAGCATCACGTGGGAATTGGGAACTGCCGGCAGCATCACGTGGGAACAACAGTAACATCATGTGAAAAGTTCCGTTAACACTACGTTACAGTTGAGGGCCCTCTCTGTATCATTGTGTACTTTGAAATGATACAACGGATCCCTGGGCGACAGTGGCAGGGTGCTAATATTAACCACCAGTCAAGAAGTTCTCCCTGCCATCACCATGTCAAGAGCTATCAGTATGGGATAGTATCGCACCGTTCGCTAACACCATCAGCCAGCAAGATAAGGACCCCTGTCTATGTGCAGCTGCTCAACACCACAGTTACTTAGGGGCTACAAGTCATTATTATTATTATTATTATTATTATTATTATTATTATTATTATTATTATTACGCACGCACATCCACGCACGCACGAAACGCACACACACATCCACGAACGCACGAAACACACACACACACACACACGTGTCTTCCTGGCGAGGTTAAAAAATAAACAGAAGGGAAAGAAATATGGCGATCTGATACCCTATATTTTTCAACCAATATTAATGAGAAAACTTGTGACAGTTTCCTCAGTCCGCCGCAGAAAGATCCACGATATATTCATTTCTTCTGGTGATTTTACGGCTTGGCCTTGGAGAATAATAACTCTAACAACGGCAACAATAATAAGAATGGATGTATTAAGATTGATGGTTATACTGTGAAGATATATATCAGCGATGTGATTGTTTTTGTTGCTATTATTAATAATAATATTATTATTATTATTATTATTATTATTATTATTATTATTGATATTATTATATATTATTATTAATATCATCATCATCGTCGTCGTCATCGTCGTTAGCAGCAGCAGCAGGAGGAGGAGGAGAACTAGGGCGCCTCAAGCTGGCTAACAACATTACCGATAGGGGCAAAAGGTTTCAGCCTTAATAAACTAGAATTCACAGATGCCATTGCTATAAGGTTGGCCATTAGAAGGTTTGCCCCCCTAATGCGTGTTCGGCTCATCCTACGTCATCGGTCACGCCATGGTGTGCAAGAAAGGAGGCTTCGTATGCATGAGGCATGATGAAGTAAGGGACCTCACAGGAAATTTACTAAAGGAAATCTGCCACGACGTCACTGCGGAACCGACCCTACTTCCATTGGACGGTGAGAACCTCCACCACAGAACTTCCAACACATTTAACGAAGCCAGTGTGGACGTGAGCACCCGAGGATTCTGGACGCGGGGACAGTGAGCCTTCTTTGAACATAAGAACATAAGAATGGAGGAAACTGCAGCGGGCCTATTGGCCCATACTGGGCAGTCCCGTTTACACCCAACCCCTATTGCTCATATGAGCATCCAACCTATGTTTGAAGCAATTCAGCGTATTCGAGTTAATGATGATATTTGGTAACTTGTTCCATTCATCCACTACTCTGTTTCCAAACCAGTGTTTACCTATTTCACGCCTAAATCTAAATTTGTCTAATTTAAAACCATTGTTACGAGTTCGCTCCTGGTTGGATAATTTGAGAACCTTTGTAATGTCCCCTTTGTTTAGCCCTGCCTTCCACTTATACACCTCTATCAGGTCGCCCCTCGCTCTACGTCTCTCAAGGGAGTGCAAATTAAGATGCTTTAACTTGTCTCTATACTCAAGGTTCCTAATGCCCGGGATTAGTCTTGTCATTCTCCTCTGAATTCTTTCCAAGGATTCTATATCCATTCTGTAATACGGTGACCAGAACTGAACTGCGTAATCCAGGTGTGGTCTCACAAGAGCAAGATACAGTTTTAGGATGACCTCGCTAGTCTTGTAACTAACACTCCTTTGTATGAACCCAAGTACTTTATTAGCCTTGTTACGAGCAAAAACACATTGTTTACTTGGCTTAAGGTTCCTACTTATCATTACTCCTAAATCCCTCTCTCAGTCGGATTTCTCTATGGCATCGTTGTTCATCTGGTATCTGGTTTCCCTGTTTACATCTCCTATACTGAGTACTTTACATTTGTCAACGTTGAATTTCATCTGCCATTTTTCAGACCATTCGAAAAATTTGTTTAGATCTTCCTGTAGTTTTGCCGAGTCCTCGTCAGATTTGATAACACGACCTATTTTAGTGTCATCAGCAAATTTGCTTATGTTGCTGTCTATGCCGATATCTATGTCGTTTATGTATATAACAAACAATAATGGTCCAAGTACTGAGCCTTGGGGAACTCCACTTGTGACGTTGCTCCAATGGGACTTAGTGCCGTTAATGCTCACTGGCTGTTTCCTGTCCTGTAACCACGCCCTAATCCATTTAAGGATGTCACTTTTGATGCCATGAGCTTCTACCTTTCTAATTAGTCTTTCGTGGGGGACTCTGTCGAAGACTTTGCTAAAGTCGAGATATACCACATCATAATTGTGCCCCTCGTCCACCGATTCGAAAACTGATGAAAAGAATGTTAATAGATTAGTTAGGCAAGAACGTCCGCTTGTGAAGCCATGCTGAGAATCATTGATCAATCCGTGCTTCTCCAGGTGATTTCGAATAGAGTTTGAAATGATTGCTTCCAGCAATTTGCCTACTATTGATGTTAGACTGATTGGGCGGTAGTTAGAGGATAGTGATCTATCACCCTTCTTGAAAATCGGTATTACATTCGCTATCCTCCAGGATTCTGGTACTGCACCTGTTTTTAAGGACATGTTAAACAACTTTGCTAAGGGCATACTGAGCTCTTCCTTACATTCCTTTAATACTCTGGCAAACATCTCATCGGGACCAGGTGACTTATTAGGCTTTAGTTTGTCTATTTGCTTATTAACATCATTACTAGTCACTACTATCTCACTTAATTTGTTTTCTTCACTATCTCTGAATAGAGTCGGTGCCTCGGGTATCATGTTTAAATTTTCGGAGGTGAAAACTGTTGAAAAATATTTATTCAAATTATTGCTAATTTCACCGTCGTTATCAGTGAGCTCGCCCGTATCTGATCCTATTGGTCCAATCTTTTCTCGTGTTTTAGTTTGATACATTTGGTTGAATACTTTGGGGTTTGTCTTCGCCTCCCTTGCTATCCTTACCTCATTATTCCTCTTTGCTTTCCTTATCTCGGTTTTAACCCTACTCGCCAATACCCTATAATAGTCCCGGAGGTGAATTTCTCCACGATTTATCCTTCTACCTATAGCCTTCCTTTGGCCAATGATGTTCTTTAAGTAATTATTTATCCATTTAGGGTCATTGTTGTCTGATCTGAGTTTTTTGTATGGTATGTTCTGCCTTTGTGCATTAAGTAACTCACTATTTAAATTGTCGTGGAACTCGGCAATCTCAGATCTCGTTTTCAGGTCCGTGTCATCTGTCAGGTTCATGGCCAAGCGCGACACCCCCTCTCTCAGCTGCCTCTTTAAACTGTCAACGTTTGCCCTTCTGAAATCTGGTACTTTAGTGGAATTTTCCTTACGCCTGCCCTGAAAATCTAACTGGAATCGAATTTCTTTGTGATCGCTGTTTGCAAGTTCGTTCCCTACCTCGACATTGCTAATGAGGTTTTCTCTGTTTGACAGAACTAGATCCAGTATATTATTACCCCGTGTGGGTTCGGTTATATGTTGACTTAGGAAACAGTCCTGGATCGTCTCGACAAAATCCTCTGATTCTGAGTTACCCGTAAGGTCAGTCCAATCTATTTGGCCAAGGTTAAAGTCGCCTACTATACAGACTTTGTTGTGTGTGTAAGCCCTGCGCATTTCATCCCAGATAAGTCGCTCATTGACGCTATCAAGATTGGGGGGTCTATATATTACTCCTGTGATTAATTTTTCCCGACCGTCGCTTAATTCTATCCAAATTGTTTCTGTATTCCTCTCAGTTTTTATTTCCTTATTTATTTCACACTTCAGATTATCCCTAACATAGATTGCTACTCCGCCTCCTTTCCTGGTCTGCCTATCGGTATGGAACAGTTTGTAACCCGCAATTTGGTATTTGACTGGTAATTCACGTGTGTCTAGGTTGATCCATGTTTCAGTGAATGCAATTATATCGATTTCTTCGGTACATACCAAGGCCCTAATATCATCCATTTTGTTTCTCATACTTCTACTGTTCGCGTAGTATACATTTAAGTTAGTCGTGTTCTGAGTCCTCCCCTTACCGCGTTTAGTTTTAGACTCCCTGTCTAATTTAGTTTTGTCATCATTCCTAACACTATTTCCCTGTAATCTTTCGCCTTGTTTACCCGCTCCCACTGCAGTCTCCTCCACCCCCGTGCCCATATGTTCTCTTAGCAGTTTAAAGACTTCGATATCTTTTGAACTGCCCCCTCTAGAGCCCCAGCCAGGGCTGCTACTCCATTCCTAGACAGGTGCACCCCATCCCTAGCATAAAGGTTCCTTCTGCCATAGAAGTTGTCCCAGTTGTCAATGAATGGGACTGATGTTGACTTGCAATATCTGTCAAGACGGCCGTTGACACCAACTGCCCTTGACAACCATTCACTGCCAACTCTCCTTCTAGGCAGGACACAGCATATGATAGGGATCCCTCCCTTAGTCCTAATACGATCTATGGCTGCCTTGAACTTATCAAGAAGTTCCTCGCTCCGACACGGGCCAATATCATTGCCTCCTGCACTGAGGCAGATAATGGGTTTGTTCCCATTACCAGACAAGATATTGTCCATCCTGTCAATTATATCTCCCACCCCAGCTCCTGGCAAACACACCCTCATCCTATTTTTGGTTTTACCACAAAAGGCCCTGTCCATGTACCTTACCTGTGAGTCACCAACAATTAAAGTTTTTATACCTTCCTTGTCATCCCTGTCCCTGACTGTACTAACGTCCAATTCGTCTATCAAGGGACTGAACGGGTTGGTACACTTAGCTGTTGTTGTCGTTGTTGTCGTATCCTTCGTGTGCTTCTTTACCACCAGCTTGGTCTTCCCACTCGTCACAATTTTCCACTCGCTTGATTTTTCGTCAGACACTGGCTTTACTCGTCCAGCCTCTCCTTTTAACTTCTCCAGCTCTTTCCTTAATTTCAGGTTCTCCATCGTGGCCCTCTCAATTTCTAACTTGGTGTTAGGATATTCGACCCCATGGTCGCATGTCACCGTAACTTGTCTCTTGAGGCTGCACACAAGAGGAACGAGAACGACAAGATTAAGGCGTAGGCGACGAGAATTCAGAATGTGGATCAGGGCAGCTTCACTCCTCCGGTGTTCCCAACCTCTGGCGGAATGGGACCCAGTGCAAGACGCTTTTACACAAGACTGGCGGAGGTGTTGTCTGAGCAGAAGCTGGAGGCCACGTTCAAAAAAGGTAGTAGTAGTAGTAGTAGCGATGTGATTGTTTTTGTTGCTTTTATTAATTATTATTATTATTGTTGTTGTTGTTGATATTATTTTAGCCGTTATTAGATAACCTCCTCTTTCCTCATCGAATGGTGTCCCACCCTCTTCCTTCTTTTCATAATGACTTTCCCTGCAATCTAGAATCTAATTCACTGATATCTGGAATCTGTATTCTTCTTCCTATTTTATATTCATTCCATATTCATCTGCTAGGTTTCAGTTTCGCCTCATCTCTACCTCTTTCTTAAATTTGGATCTAGATAGGAGTTTTTATCGGGACGGATTTTACCCGGTGAAATTCAATATCAAAGACTCAATTTTCATATTTCACTCGATAAAACACCTCATAACTTTCAACAAATGACTTAGTATTTTAGTCACTAAAAACAGTAGATATTCTCCGCTTCACTGTGACATCTAACCTATTTTTAGTACTCGTTAAAATTCAAATAGTAAAATACTGCTTAAAGAAAAACAGGAACTTTGTTCAGATGTCGAAGTTTCTCTTCTTCTTAGCAACACACCAACTGTACATTCCTCCCTTTTTGGAGTATTGCTCTCATATCTGGAGAAGCTTTAGGTCCACATCCCTACTTGTCCGAGTTGAGTCTAAAGCAATTCACCTTATTTAATTCTCCCCTCCCAAAGTCCCTTCATGACTCTCTCTCTCCCTCCGTCATAACATTGGTCCCTCATCTTCCTCACCCTATTCTGTAGATATTACTTTGGTGTCTGCTCCTGAGGGATGGCGGCCGCCGCTCCTCCGCCGCTACATATTATGCGTAAAACAATTGTTGTGAAGTTGTTGGCCACTCGGGGGTGGGTTGTTGTGAAGCTGCTTATGATACACAGTTATCTATGATTTTCCTTCTTTAAAGGGCAATTTTTCAGAGGTTAATTTGTAAAAGCAGAAGTTGATATTTTGTAAGTTAATTACAAAGGTGAGTCGAACACCCTTTGTAAAATTTCTGATATCACAATCATAAGGTCACGTCATAGTTTACATAAATTTATTTAAAGCCAAAATCATGACCTCTTTTATACACGGAATACATGGTGCCAGTGCTGTGTTCAGGAGGCCAGATAAAATAAACTTGGATAACTGATTTTGTTTTATATGAATTCCTTCCTAATTAAAATCTTATATATCGGTACCTTGCATCTTGTTGCATATTTTGTAGATTACAAACTGTATTCACATGTACCCACTTACCAGTATGCACTTGTAATGGAAAAAAAAATGTACCACGGGAACAAACCTTAAAACATAAACAAAAACTCGAGACTGGTGACCAACAACCTCCCTCCGTTGCAGCACCGTGAAATGTTTAATTACTGACAACCACGAGTTGTTAGTGGTAACAGAAGCTAACTTATTGAGCATTGTTAACAGCGTCTGGTCTCCTACGCTAAGTAAACACCATGACTGAAATGCCTATAAGAGAAAGTGACATTTTTTTATTAACATCTATGGATCTGTAAAGAAAATATCAACTGGGAAATACAAAAAATATATAGAGTGAATGTAATATTTTTGGATAATGTCGAGAGTTATTTTAGAGATAGTGAATCCTGTGCTGGAGTGTATTTAGGGAAAGAAAAAATGGTTCCCAGTAGAAGTAGGACAAAATAAAAAATGTCTAATGTCACTACAGTCATTCATATTTCCAGTACAAGAAGTGGAAGCAAGAATAATGCACAAAAAAAAATTAAGTGAAATGTAAAAGAGTGGGAAATCGGCTACTCCTAACAGATGTCACTGCTATCGTGAGAGATTTAGGAGAAAAGTTACTGATGTTGGTGAATGAGTCTAGAAGAATGTGTGCAAGGGATAAATTTGATAGTGTATGTGATTAAAAGTTAAGTAATTGTGATAAATGGAGATGGGATAGAAAAAGTGAGGCGTTACAGATATTTGGGAGTGGATGTGTTAATAAATATCGGAACAATAGTTGGAATAATTGAATCCTAGAACAGTGGAAGAAAGAAAGTAAGACTACCAAAGGAGGCATAGATGGGGATGTACAGGAGAATCTTTGAATCAACAGTGATATATGGGTGAGGAAGAGTCAAATCAAAATTAACCGAGTTGACGTTCTAGAGAATGTTATGTAGATTGGATAGGAAGCAAGGTAATAAGAAAGGCTTTAAGAAGACGTGGAAGGAAAAGAGACTTAGGAATCATCTCAGGATCTGCTCTGGTGATATGCCATCATTTTGTGCTTGTCTTAAACATATTTATCATTTGTTGTAGGGGATGCAGTGGCCTTATATTTCTGGCAGGTATTAAGGTATTTTCCATACGAAAGCCTTACTCCTAACTACGTTATTATAGATTGTGTAATTTTGATGGCGTAAAGGTGGTGTGACCTCTTGTGGGCATCGTATCTGTGACACCGAACAACAATTTCAAGCTGGGTCTGCCTTGAACACCATGAATGACAAAAATGAAAACTAGGGGTCTAACATAAAGCATTTGGTGTCACTTGGAGTACACTCACCTCGACCGCCAATTGTCAGGCTTCGTCACCTTAGTTTTCACCAAACTCACTATCTTTAGTTCCAACCAACATCAAGTCAGACAGGGTATCTGAGCCTCCTGGCTATGGAGTCGTTAGAAAAATAGGACTACCGGATTAATCCTCCATTTATGACTAAAGGCTCTAGAGCCAGGTGGAGGATGTAACTGTGCCCAGCTGGGGAATGAGAGGAGGCGCTAACAAGTGGCGCGAGCCCTAGTAAGAGAGAAACTCCATACCAAAAGAAGGACAAATTCAGAAGGAGATGACCCATCAATTTCTCTTACACTACATAGCTCGTTCGTAATACCAGACGCCTGATAAAATGTCCCATTCTAGACGCTTAGACTTATACCATAGGAGTGATGGCTGCTTCCTGTCTCAATGAAGATCCATGAATATTTAATGCCATAAGAGTTATGTGCCTCACCTATACAGAGCCCTGACACCGAGGAAGATCCATCAGGTTGGAATCGAATTCCAAAGTCCCGAACTGGAATAGCATTTAAAAAAAAAATACCCAAAACTTGTAGAACCTCCAAGATACTAACTGATCAAGAAACCATTTTGAAAAGATATTCACCCTAGACTAAGTCAGAAGAATTTCTTGGCTGTCCTAAACATAAGTCGAGCAACTGAGGACATGGACATGAAATCAAATCCTTCTCACAGTCTAACTCCAAGTTAAAGAGGTAATATGTATAGTCAAGTCAAAATATACAAAACCTCAAAAATGTGCTTGATATTCTTTATATAGAGCATGAAGACCTGGATATACAGGTGTAGAAGCCTTTTTCTACCGCATACCCCATTATCCTAATTAGATAATTAAGGAAAACATTCATCTCCATAACACTCCGACATGAAAGAAGGGTGACACAAAACCATGGTGTTTAATGATTATCGTTGCAAATGAATCCACCGGAATAACACCCCGAACAAGAATCCACAAGAATGCTTCCGGATCTAACATTCAGTTGGATAGCATCACACCGTTCCTTGACAAAGCATCTGCTTTGATTTTCCACTTCCCAGCAAATTGTTTGTCCCTGATTGAACAGGAGAGCTCCGGTGCGAGCTTTAACGCACCCAGGCAATTCTCAACACAAGAAAAACTTGCAATAACCTTTCCTTTTGATATATGTTACTTTTGATGTTTAACCCCAAAATAATACATCACCTCGCTTCAGAAATTGTCACGAAAGACCCTACAATGACGTAGACGTGAAAACAAACACACAAAGCTTGATGTTCAGGTTAATGTCGCTTTTTGTACCTTAAAGACACATTAAGTGGTGATAGAAAGGAGAAGCTCTATATGTTTGATTCGCCCTGAATTATATATTGTAAAAAAAAAAACCTTAATATCAGGAAAATATAAACTTCTCCTGAACATGAGATGTAAATAACAATAATCCCCACAAACTCCTTTAAGGAGATTTGCTGTCAAAATAACCCTAAAGAATTCAAAGTAAATACAAAGGCCTTTAAATATAAAACTTATTTGACGTACGAAAATGTTTCAATTTGCAAATGAATAAGCAATCACTTGCTTTTAAATAGAGAGTCAGTTTATTATAAACACCCTAAAATTATTGCAATGTTAGTAATATCTAAATAAAGCAACACGGTTCACTGTTTCAGGGAAACATCTCAAGTTTATATGAAATTATCGCAGCCGAAGACTGCTAATTAGACTCTCATGATAATAGTTAGTAATCTTTGAAACTTACAGTGCCGTGAAGGATTTCCCAGCTTTAGTTATTCAAGAAGGAAATAATTAAATAACGTCTTCTCAAAGGTGAGTAATATAGGCTGGTCTGTAGTACCCAGCTCACTGAGTTTCTCTAATTTCATACTGTAAGTTTATGAAAACCCACAGAGTGTGCACTAAGATACCTTTCTAGCTATTGATAGATATACAGTAACCAACACGTGTACAGATCGCTGTCAGTGGCAGGACTCAGACTCTTGAGACACTTCAAGGTGGATACTTACGAGGTGCAATGAGTTGTCGATAGATTAAATCCTCACTTTATCCGTTAATTGGTTAAAAGAGGCAACACACACACTGCTGGATACCTTGAATTGCTTTTGCATTATTTGCATGAATAGTGTACTGTACCTGCCACTGAACGACCATGTCCTATAGCACCCGGCGGGCTGTCCTAAGATGCTCAGTGTACTGTCTGATGTTTACCAAAGGACCGTAAGCCATAAATGTATATTTAAATTCCATGTAAGAACAGTTGAGCTGGTGCTAAGCCCCTGACGTCGTCATAGCCGTTGTGGTAGTTAATATTACCAGTGAAAATCTTTTATATTTTGTCATACTTCAACAACCAGTTAACTGATTTATCTTATTCTTAAGTGTATTATTACTGTGTTCAATGGGCGAACTTTCTTAATGTGTATCCTTTTCACTTCTACTTCATATATTAACAGATGACATGACAAGTGTTATTCAAAGAGATAAATATACACTCATGTCATCTAATGAAGACTGTGAGAAGCATCAATTCATTTCAATAATAAGGGAACTCCAGCACCAGCTATTAACACAGTCTTCACTCCACTGTTTGTAAAATTTTCTCCGATAGATGGCAGGAATATACGCATCATCCAGGTCTGATTAATTTGGTAGTTTGAATTTCAACAGCAGATGTCACAAGACCATACGTTGTTTTGTCTATTGAACGATGAGAATCTTCATGTCTTAATAGTGGTTGTAAACTAATGCATAATATTTTGACGAATTTATTGAACGTACAGTACAGTACACGTGTAGACCTATATTACATGAATATATTGCAACCTTATTTCTAATTGACTATTTGTATCAGTGCTTAGTCTTCGGGATGCTGTCAGATAAGCGTTTTGAAGCAGAGACGAAGCTGTTGTTGGTATAATGTTTGTTGAGTTTACGGCTCTAAGACGGTGATGTTATAATATCCTCCTGGAGAACGAGGTCTTGATAACAAAGGTGTTAATAAACATGAATAAATCACTACCGGCTAAATTTGATGAGACGTTGACTTTGTAATGTTGCATTTACACTTAAACAAGTAACCGAAGAATTTAAGTGCTTACAGTAATAAGGAGTTAATTTATGAGACCATCAACAATTAGAAATGATTAGATAAAATTCACTGGATTTGATGAGACTTTAAAATCAGATAGAAAAATAATTTGTATTAAACAGTCAAAACCAGATTAATCAAATATTTGCACATTAAAATTATTATTGAAATGAGAGGCCGCGAGAACATATCTGTCTCAATTTTGATACGTCACAACTATATCTGAAGGAATAGCGTCAAAATATACCTGAAATTCTGTCGTAAATAGATGCACTTTCTCTCTTTCTCTCACACACACACAGCGACGAGGAAAAAGTGGTTTTAAGAACCTTTGAAAATTCTCAACCCCGGGATACAATGGCTTGTGTTTTAACTCGGCTGCTGGAGGTGAATAGGAGGGGCGTGAGGAGCATAGCTATTGGCAAACTATCTCGGAGGAGGGCGTGGTTTCTCTCCTTGTCACCACTGAGCCACACAATGGAACAGAAAAGAAAAACTAAGTACAAAAATAGAAGAACGAAGAGGAAGAAGAAAGGAAAAGGGACAGAAGGAGGAGAACACCAGCGTGTTCTCTTGTTCCATAGATACCTAAATCATGGAAGTCTGAACTACGGTTACTTCTGAAGTTTTGTGATAAATGATGCTTAGATAAACATATTCATACGTGGACGTACAGTAACGTAAAAATTTACACACTACTACTACTATTACTTTGCTGTCACTCGGAATCGAGTATGACGATCATCCAGCTATGATATGAGTTATTAGGGATGTCACCTAGGTTGGTGAGTTTTGAGGTGACTAAAGAGGCCCATACGGGACCCGCATGGTCGTCCACATTTGTTGCACATGTGGAGGGCTGCATCTAGTGCGGGAGGGGCGGTGGCAGTATCTATCCGGCATTGGCGCTTGTCTGACTCGGTTTGCAGTCGGGCTAATTTGATAGTATTGACACCTTCTCGTGTAATGCTCCTCCAATCATTACTGTGTGGAGTAATTGTCTCCCAGTGTGAGGGGGTCGATTTGGCACTTTTTTAGGTTTGTCTTAAGACTATCCTCATACCTTTTCGGTTGCCCACTGGCGTTATGTTTACTATTCGTTAGGTGACTGTAAAGTAGCTGCTTTGGCAGTCTACTGTTGTCCATGCGGGTAACATGGCCAGTCCAACTTCGTTGTTCATGGATAATGGTAGCCTCCATGTTCCTACAGTTGGTGTCAGCAAACACACACACACACACACCTATTACTACTACCACTACTTTTTTTTTTTTTTTTTTTTAACGTGGCCTCCAGCCTCCCCCAATAGCCACACCTTCGCCACCATTTTATTACCTTAACATTAAATATCCTAATACATAAGTAGCTATCCTGTCTGTGTTGAATTAGTTGAGCCACAGATTTATGCGGCATTCAGTGGCTGTAGCCTCATAGTCAATATCTGCAGCAGTTGTCGGGATTGGGGCAGAAGTTCTCGTTCCCCTGAGGCAGAGCAAAGCCAAACGAAGGAGAGAGAAAGACAGTCGACATCTCATCCAGGCTGTAACATAACTTCTGGGCTGCTGCTTCTGTTCGGAGATCACCTACGCGAGTCTGGCGTAGAAACATCTTGCACTTGGTCCCATCCCACCAGAGGTTGTGAACACTAGAGGAGTGAAGCTGCCTTGATCAACGTTTTGAATTCTCTCCCCATATTCCCTTCTCTTGTCGTTCTCGTTCCTCCTATGTGCAGCATCGAGAGCTAGGTTACGGTGCTACTACTACTACCACTAATAATACTACTACTACTACTACTACCACTTTTTTTTTTTTTTTTTTTTTAACGTGGCCTCCAGCCTCCCCCAATAGCCACACCTTCGCCACCATTTATTTACCTTAATATTAAATATCCTAATACATAATAAGCTATCCTATCTGTGTTAAATTAGTTGAGCTGCAGATCTATGCGGCATTCAGTGACTGTAGCCTCATAGTCAATATCTGCAGCAGTTGTCGGAGTAGGGGCAGAAGCTCTCGTTCCCCTGAGGCAGAGCAAAGCCGACCGAAGGAGAGAGAAGGACAGTCGACATCTCATCCAGGCTGTAACATAACTTCTGGGCTGCTGCTTCTGTTCGGAGATCACCTCCGCGAGTCTGGCGTAGAAACATCTTGCACTTGGTCCCATCCCACCAGAGGTTGTGAACACTAGAGGAGTGAAGCTGCCTTGATCAACGTTTTGAATTCTCTCCCCATATGCCCTTCTCTTGTCGTTCTCGTTCCTCCTATGTGCAGCATCGAGAGCTAGGTTACGGTGACAAGTGGCCATGGGATCAAAAATACTGATGTCGAAGAAAGCTCGCTGTCCCCGCGTCCAGAATCCTCGAGCACTGACGTCCACACGGGCTTCGTTACATATGTTTGAAGTCCTGTGTTGCAAGATCTCACCATCCAGTGGAAGGAGGGTCGGTTCTACCATGACGTCCCGGCAGATTTCCTTCAACATATTTGCTGTGAGATCCCTTACCTCGTCATGCCTCATGCATATGAAGCCCCCCTTCTTGCAGACCATGGCGTGATCGCCGTCATAGGAAGAGCCACACACACATTGGGAGGGCAAACCATCTACTGGCCAACCGTACCTTAGAGCAATGGCATCTGTAAATTCTTGTTTGTTAAGGCTGAAACCATTTGTCCTTATCGGTAACGTAGTTAACCAGTTCGAGGCGCCCACCTCCTGCGCTATAGCTACTTTTTTTGTCAAATTTTCTGGAACCTGCAGCAATAGTTGCTGCAACATGTCATTTTGGCAGTGCTGCCGATCTACTACTACTACTACTACTTCTACTACTACTTTGCTGTCACTCGGAATCGAATACGACGATCATCCATCTATGATATAATGATATGAGTTATTAAGGAGGTCACCTAGATTGGTGAGTTCTGAGGGGACTAAAGAGGCCGATACGGGACTGGCAGGGTCGTTCACAACAGTTGCTTATGTGAAGGGCTACAACTAGTGCGGGAGGGGCAGTGGCAGCGTCTTTCCGGCGTTGGCGATTGTCTGCCTCGTTATGGAGTCGTTCAAACTCGATAGTATTGACACCTTCTCGTGTGGGGCTCCTCCAAGCATTACGGTGTGGAGTAATCGTCTCCAAGGTAAGAGGGTCGATTTGGTGCTTTTTCAAGTTTGTCATAAGACTATCCTTATACCTCCTCAGTTGCCCGCCAGTATTACGTTTTCTATTCGCTAGGTGACTGTAAAGTAGCTTCTTTGGCAGTCTACTGTTGTCCATGCAGGTAACGTGGCCAGTCCAGCGTAGTTGTTCATGGATAATGGTAGCCTCGATGCTTCTACAGTTGGTGTCAGCAAGAATACTGGCATTTGTTCTCTTGTCTTCCCAGTGAACTTGGAGGATGGAATGTAGACTATATTGGTGAAAGATTTCAAGTGCCTTAATGTGCCTCCTGTATGTGACCCATATCTCGCTACCAAATAGCAGGGTGGGGAGAACCACTGTTCGATATACATGTAGCTTTGTAGATAATTTCAGCTCCCTACAGCTTAAGACACTGTTTCGGAGTCTATCAAAGGCTTAAGATTCACAACTGATCCGATGCTGAATCTCTTAATCGATGTCCGCAGTGGTGGACAGGTGGAAGCCGAGATACCGAAAGTGAGTAACATTAGAGAGGGTAGTACCATTAAGCTGGATGAATGGTAGAGGTGTGGCTGAAATAGGGGCAGGCTGAAAGAGAATCTGAGTCTTACGTACATTCACCTCAAGGCCGAAGTGTGCATACACATCTGTGTAGGTGTTCAGGTTCTCCTGTAGGTCGCCTTCAGTGTGAGCGAAAAAGGGTGAGGTCGTCTGCATACTGAAGTTCAGTAATGGAAGCTGCCGACACCTTTGTTCTTGCATGGAGTTGTCTTATGTTCAAAAGACCCTCCATGTGGTGTTTTTTCTAGTGCTGAATGAGGCCTTCATCGTCTTTAATTATGAAATTGCCATCGGATGAGCGGAGGGGGGCTGCGCCACGAGTGATTGTCCATAAAATGGTTTGCTGGAATTGAAAAAAATTCGCGCATCATATGCTGATCTGCATTTTTTTGTGTTTCACATGCAATATTTTCAAGCCAGTCATTCTTTAGAATGCGAAGTTCCCGCTGGGCCACAACTTTCTTCTTGCAAAAGGTATCAGCTATGGTCCTAGACTGAGGGTTGTTCTGCCAGTCAGTTAATGCAGCACGTTTATCATTGATGAGTACATTGATTGCCGGGTAATTATCATCGAACCAGTCCTGGTGTATTCTTTTGATGTGACCGAGGTTCTCTGCAGGTTTTTGTCATGACAGTGTCGAGAATATCCCATTCGGCACTGGTATTTGGGTTGGTCGTTGCGGGGTTGTTTATCAATCAGCCCATGTTCGAGCGGCTCTCTGCTGAAGGCATGTGCTACGGCTGGATCATCCAGACGCTTAGTGTTAAAAACTCTTCTGAAGGCTTGCTGCCTTCGTCGTTTTGGGATGACGTGCCGATGATCAGTGTCACAGTGGTCTGAGCCAGGCATGGCATGGGTGATGAGGACATCTCGACGATCTCTTTCTCTGACAATGATGTAGTCAATGAGATGTCAGTGTTTCGATCGTGGGTGTTGCCACGAACCCTTGAACTTGTCGGCCTGCCTAAACAAGGTATTAGTGATAGTGAGGTTGAGTGCAGCACACTAGCTGAGGAGGAGTAGGCCGTTGCGATTACTCTTGCCCAGTCCATTTCTCCCTATGGTTCCCTGCCAAATGTCAGCATCTCTGCCAACTCTGGCATCGAAGTCACCTAGGAGCACAAGCTTATCGTCTCTGGGGATAGAGGTTAGCACTCTGTCGAGGTCGGCGTAAAAGGCCTCCTTGATTTCATCCTCTGCATCCAGGGTTGGGGCATATGCACTGATGAAAAAGGTGAGACGTGAGTGATTCAGTGGGACTCGGAGCGTCATGAGGCACTCGTTGATCTCAATAGGCATTTCATTTAGCCTGTGTAGGATGCGTTGGTGGATGGCAATGCCAACTCCATAAATGCGGCTTCTCTCCGCAGCATGCTTACACTTCCAGAAGAAGGTATAGACAGACCCCCGTTCTGTGAATTGACCCTCGTCTGGGAGTCGGGACTCACTAATGGCCACTATGTCGATGTTATACCTCGCCAGCTCTTTTGCCACAAAGGCGGTTCTTCTTTGAGGAAGCTCATTCGTGCCAGTACCGAGAAGGGTGTCTGACATTCCATGCAGCCACCATAAGAGGTTGTATAGCTTGTTTTTGTGTGGATCTGTGATTCTAATTGTTTTCGACCCCATAAGGATGACCTTAATGGGTGTGGTTGCCCAGTTAGGTTGTTTTTTAGGCAGGCTCTGTTTAGGGCACCTTTTCTAGTCCCCTCCCCATGTGGGGTGAGCAGAGTGGCTCCTCGAAAGGGCTGCTCAGTTTCACAGACAGGACCGGATTGCACTGATGCCTAGATCCCAGTGCATAAACGACCATCTTATCTTTGCCGTCCATGTGCAGAGTTGTGTCTAGTAACTCTCGACAGTCATCTCTACCTGTCCTCGTCGCCAATCGTCCGTAGCCATAGGACTTTTAGGGGTATAGGAGTTTTGATGATGAAGAGGAGCATGATGAGCTGGATGATGGTTGTGCGTGAGTTGATTTATGTGGTGAGGCAGGAGCGAAGGCTGCGACCACACTTCTTGGCTCTCTATTTTCCTGATCCAGTGGTGCAAGTGTTGCAATGACTGGGGAGACGGGGAGATGCAATGGACTTCCGATAGCCCAGTTTGTTGGGTTTCTCCTTTGTAGCCTGTCCATCAGGCATTGCCTTCGTCCTCCGGTGTAGTTTTTGGGTTCCCATTGTGGTCACCTCTTTCGCCTATACCCACCTCGCACAATCCGCCACTACAACAAAATTCAGCCCGTAAGAGCCCGCACTGATAGATATAAGAACAGCACCATCCCATCTATTGTTAAAATAATAAACAACTCCTGATTTATGTACTGTACAGCCCTGTAAATGTATTGAACGTATATTATTGTCTAAATCACATGTAAGTTTGTATATTTTCAGCCACCGACTGCAACTCTATTAATAAACCGTTTATTATTATTATTATTATTATTATTATTATTATTATTGTTATTATTATTATTATTATTATTATTATTATTATTATTATTATTATTATTATTATTATTACACACACACACACACACACACACAAACTTAGATTTGTGTTCCAGAAGGAAGACAAACCAGCGTAAATGTTTCCGAATTTCTTACTGTAGTTTTTTCGTTTGTTGTGTGACCTGTAACTTGTGTTAGCTGTGATGTATAAGGCCTGTAGTATCAGTGGTGTGTTTGACCTATCGTACCTATGATGTATGTGACTTGTAGTACCTGTGATGTATTTGACCTGTAGTACCTGTGATGTATATGACCTGTAGTACCAGTGATGTGTATGACCTGTTGTACCAGTCATGTGTATGACCTGTAGTACCAGTGATGCGTATGAACGGTTGCACTAATGATGTGTATGACCTGATACTTGTGATGTTTATGACCTGAGCGACCTATGACCCGTTAAAGGTGGCAGTAAGAATCCGGGTCATGCAAATTGCGGAAACAATCGTAAAAATAGATTTATGGGTCAATAACTCCCGCTCCGGCCATCAGAGAGAAGTTTATCCGTGGCGTCCATAATGGCGGGTTTGTACCTGGGCGTGTTTGTCACTCGACACGACATCCACCAAAACAATTCTCATATGTGTTTACCTCAAGCACAGTATTATTTTACCTCTATTTTTATCATGGTAAAAACAGAAAAAACGTTTTATTGTCATTTTTAAACTTCTCTTGACTATAATGTTAATTTAAGTACAGTACTTAAAAAAGAAATACATGTTTGATCAATTATCTCCGAAACACCAGGTTACTAAAACATCTCTGTTAGGTGATATTCGGTGACATTTGTTACCGAGAGCAATACACATTTCTGAGGCAAGTGTCCGTAAAGCTACAGTACGGCCGACAGACGCATCTGGGTCAACACACACAGTAACAGATGTAAACTCACTAAGGTAGCATCACGACGCTGTGTTGCACGAGTCAAACGTATAACCATCTCGTAGAGGCGGGAGGAGTATACTACATTTTATTAGTTCATCATCACGCCATGAATATTTAATCGCCGATGTAGCTTTAAAAATCAACTGCCATTTTTTGGAAAATGGGGATAACTTTTTCATTATTGTTACAACTTAATTAAAATTAATTTGCACATAGTAAAATTTTTTCGTTTTTATTTAAGACGTCGTTTACCACTATAATATTATATCCAAAAGGTTAGGTTAGGTAAGGTTAGGTCAGGTCAAATGAGGTCTGGTTAAGTTAAGTTAGGTTAGGTTAATTTTATTCACTTGTATGTATGATGATCTACATCAGGGGTCACCAAACTACGGCCCGCGGGCCGGATCCGGCCCGCGACGTCAGTTCATCAGGCCCGCCGACGATACTTGAATTTGCTTGATAAAACGTATGGAACACGAGACGTTGTGATACAATTTAAATTTAAATATTATGTTTAGAATACTAGGAGATCTTCACGCCTGCAGAGACCTCCTGACTGCTATGTGCCTTAAATTTACTATTTTCAATTTTAAATTATTGTATCTAGATTTTCTTGTTTATTGTAATGTTTGCTTATTTCGCGCCATCCCAAGTCCTTCCCCGGCTCGTGGTAGCTCCGCCTACGCTCTGACGTTACCATGGTTTCCATGGCAACACGCACAAACACGCATCTTTCCCGCCCCCAGATGCGTCCCGCTGTCAACACAGGTCCGACGCTCCATAAATATTTATTTCTTTTTGCCTGTCATCCATTTTATAGGTATGTAACAAGGATTTCTTTGTTTGACAGTGATAGGTAAGTGAACTACAAGTGTGATTAGAGGTCATAAAGTAACAAACATAGAATAACAATGCCATAGAAGCCTCGTGTTATTACGAAAATATTATCCCCAGCTCCTCACACCTGCTCATCAGCTGACTAGCGCAGGACATTTAAATTTTATTTACAAGCCACAATACCTATATTTTTGTCTGCTAATGCAATTTACAAGTGTGTTTCCCCAAATAAGTGTGTACATTGTAGTTGGTAAGTGAACTACAAGTGTGAATAGAGGCAATAAAGTAGCAAACATAGCATAACAATGCCATAGAAGCCTCGTGTTATTACGAAAATATTATCCCCAGCTCAGAAAAATTCCCCGGTCAAGGTGTTAATCAAGCTGGTCTCTAGGCTGTTTATTTAGGCCCGCCCTATTTATATATTTTGTAAACCTTATTATGTGATATATTCTATTACCAAAGGTACCTATAAACTTTATATGTACCTTTGGTGAGCCGTAGCTTCACCAGTGACCCCTGAATCCTCTGCTTTTCTTGTGTTTCAATAGGATTTTAATTATGTTTCTAATTCAATGTCTTTTTCATTTTCAGATCCCGTTTTCTTCACCCTTCATTATGTCTACTAAGAAAAGAAAAGTGGACGCCGAGTGTCGCGTTTACAATGAAGAATGGGGAGTAAAGTACTTCTTTGTGGAAACAAAGGACCAGAAAGCTAGTTGCGTAGTATGCAGCGAAAGTGTTGCCGTTTTGAAAGAGTACAATCTTCGGCGTCACTATGAAACAAAACATCTATCAACATATTCAAAGTTTTCTGGAAAGTTACGCTCTGAGAAATATGAGTCCATGAAACGTGGTTTAGAAACTCAAAGAAATCTCTTCACGAGAAAGTTTGCTGAAAATTAATCTGTCACTCGTACAAGTTACAAAATAGTGCATAAGATGGCAGAACGAGGAAAACCGTTTACTGATGGCAACTTCATCAAAGAGTGTATGATGGAAGCAGCAAATGACTTGTGTCCTGAGAAAGCCGATTTGTTTGGAAGTATCAGCCTTTCGGCAAGTTCAGTTGTGCGGAGAACAGAAGAACTTGGAGAGAACATAGTGCTACAGATACGCGAGAAAGCTAAGAACTTGTTATGGTATTCTCTGGCGCTGGATGAGTCTACTGATCTCTCGAGTACGTCACAACTTCTCGTGTTCATTCGTGGTGTCAATTTGGACGTTCAGATAACGGAAGAGTTGGCATCCGTTTGCAGCATGCATGGAACAACAACTGGAAAAGACATTTTCATGGAAGTGCAAAAAACTTTGCAATACTATAACCTTCAGTGGAATCAGCTTCGAGGTGTTACAGTTGATGAAGGAAAAAACATGGCTGGAGTGAGGAAGGGTCTGGTGGGGCAGATCAGGACTCAGTTGGAAGATTTGCAAATTCCGGGCGCTCTGTTCATACACTGCATCATACATCAGCAAGCACTCTGTGGGAAAGACTTAGATATTTCTTGTGTACTGAAACCAGTCGTTTCTGCTGTGAACTTCATTCGGGGACATGCACTCAATCAACGTCAGTTCCAGGCTTTTCTTGAAGAAATTGATTCTGATTTCTGTGACTTGCCTTATCACACAGCAGTGAGGTGGCTCAGCTGCGGTAAAGTCCTGTTTCGTTTTTACAAGCTCCGAAACGAAATAGATGTTTTTCTCACTGAAAAAGATAGAGCTGATCCACAGCTGTCAGATCCTACCTGGCTGTCAAAGTTGTCATTTTTGGTCGACATCACATCCCACATGAATGAACTGAACTTGAAACTTCAGGGAAAGGATAACCTCGCCTGTGATCTCTACAGAATCACCAAAGGATTTCTGAGAAAGCTGTCATTGTTTGAAGCACAACTGGAAGGAGAAAACTTCTCTCATTTTCACTGTTTCAAAGAGTTTTGCGCTACAATCGCTGAAGATGTCAACCTCGATTTTCCGAAAAAGATTATTCGTGACTTGAGGAAGCATTTTTTGAAGAGAATTTCAGATCTTGACAGAATTGAGAGTGACATTCGTCAGTTCCAGAATCCGTTTGATTGTAACCTTGATGATGTGCCAGTTGAACTACAGTTGGAGCTCATTGATTTGCAAGCAAATGACTTGTTGAAGAGAAGCACAGAGAAGGAAAACGTGTTGAATTTTACCGCTGCTTACCTGATGTTGAGTTTCCGAAACTGAAGAAATTTGCCGCTGGTATGGCATCAGTGTTAAGAACAACTTATGTCTGTGAGCAAACATTTTCAAAAATGAAGTATGTGAAGTCAACACATCGAACGAGATTGACTGATGAACATTTGAAAGCAATTCTCTTGATTGGATGCAGCAATTCCAAACCAAACATTGATGATATCTTGAAAGCCAAACGTCAGTTTCACAAATCTTACTAACCATTTTTGCTGCTTAGTTTGTGAGATTCGGATATGTGCACACTAGGTCTGATGTAACTATCTTTTTGCTAACGTCGTCTTCTTTGATAACTTTTTAGTAAATAAATATGTTGGTTGTTTTTGTTTTTTGTGCATTGCACGCCACTCACCCATGATTAACATGGAATGCTAAACTTAGTTTTTCGTCTTTTTTCCCAGAGCTTTCGTTCTGGCTTGCAAGTATTGAACTGAATGATTATGCGGCCCGCGCTCGTCATTCTTTCAGTTATCCGGCCCACTGTGAAAAAAGTTTGGTGACCCCTGATCTACATGAACGTCACTGGTAGTGAGGAAGGTTTAAAAAAAATACATCAAATTTATCGCTGTTAAGTGAAAGTGTGTCCCAAGAACATGACTGCCAGTTAGGGACAGTGTGGATACAGCACACTGTACAGTATACTAAGCCTTCAGTACACAAGGAGTCAGCGGGAATGCCCAGGAATCGAAACACCGCTCCCTGGAACTGGAGGCGAGCACTACAGCCACTCAATCGCCACGCTCCGTATCGTCATTACCGGTAGGTAATTATCTCTATTTAGTGACACACACACACACACGTACGTGTGTGTGTGTGTGTGTGTGTGTGTGTGTGTGTGTGTGTATTTTTTCCCTTCATATTGGCACAACGAAAAAGTCTCGTCTAAATACTGCGCCAGGTTTCGTGATATATAAACATTCTCAACCTACTTATACCTACAATAACTTAATAATCCAGCTCCTTTCTTCACGATGTATGGAGGAAATGGCGGTCTGCCCAGAGGTTGTACTCGGCTCCATGTAGACGGTGAACCCCCAGACAATATTGGCCCAGCAGGTCTTGTTATAGGGCCGCCCAGGGTTCCGCTCCCCACCTAATAAAAGAAAAGATTGGCGCCGGAAGTAATCTGTAGAAGTTATTGCCCTTCTATGCCAAGGGATATTCAATTTCATCTATTTACTTCGGTTTGTGCTGAATTTTGGACTGTAGTACAAGTGTTTATTTTTTATTCTTTTATTTTTTATTTATTTATTTCATTTTATTTAATTTTTATGTGTGTGTGTGTGTGTGTGTGTGTGTGTGTGTGTGTGTGTGTGTGTGTGTCGATCTTATAACGTAGGAAAAACTGTTTGTTATTGTTACAACACTATAGAAATTATTTCGTACCAGGTCAAATTTGTTCTTTTTCATTTAAGAAATATTTACACTCAGAAGATAACCAGATTATAATAAAAAAGGTTACATTTGGTTAGGTTAAGTTATGTATGAATTTATTCTTTTATTTGTACAGTATTACATTTATCTATATGATCGTTTATGGCCGGTCAGAAGTTACCAAAAAGAAAATAATAGTAACGCTAATCGGCCATACATTTGAAGGTAAACACGCCAGTTAATTATATACGGCAACAGGACTAAAACTACAACTGATGGATAGAATATGTGTAGGTGTTTACTCTTTACCCCGACCATCTTGTATTACTGTCCACAAAAATTTGAGTATAAAATCTGCGTTTAATATTTTGTTAATGCTTTAATGTTATTACAGCACCACTATCCACACGCAGCACCACTACCCACACACAGCACCACAAGCCAGACGCAGCACCACTACCCACACACAGCACCACTAGCCACACGCAGCACCACTACCATATACAGCACCAGTACCCACACACAGCACCACTAGCCACACGCAGCACCAATAGCCACACGCAGCACCAATAGCCACACGCAGCGCCACCACACACACACAGCAACACTAGCCACACGCAGCACCACTACCCACACACAGCACCACTACCCACACACAACAACACTAGCCACACACAGCACCACTACCCACACACAGCACCACTACCCACACACAGCAACACTAGTCACACGCAGCACCACTGCCCACACACAGCACCACTACCCACACACAGCAACACCTAGCCACACACAGCACCACCACCCACACATAGCACCACTACCCACTCACAACACCACTAGCCACACGCAGCACCACTACCACATACAGCACCAGCAGCCCCACACAGCACCACTAGCCACACACAGTACCAATGGCCACACGCAGCACCACCACACACACACACACACACACACACACAGCAACACTAGCCACACGCAGCACCACTACCCACACGCAGCACCACGACCCACACACAGCAACACTACCCACACACAGCACCACTACCCACACACAGCACCACTACCCACACACAGCACCACTACCAACACACAACACCACTACCCACACACAGCACCACTACCCACGCGCAGCACCACTACCCACACACAGCACCACTACCCACACACAACAACACTAGCCACACACAGCACCACTACCCACACACAGCAAGACTAGCCACACAGAGTACCACTACCCACACACAGCACCACTAGCCACACGCAGCACCACTACCACATACAGCACCAGCAGCCACACACAGCACCACTAGCCACACACAGTACCAATGGCCACACGCAGCACCACCACACACACACACAGCAACACTAGCCACACGCAGTACCACTACCCACACACAGCACCACTACCCACACACAACAACACTAGCCACACACAGCACCACTACCCACACACAACAACACTAGCCACACACAGCACCACTACCCACACACAGCACCACTACCCACTCACAGCACCACTACCCACACACAGCACCACTACCCACACACAACAACACAAGTCACACACAACACCCCCCCCCCCACACACACACAGCAACACTAGCCACACGCAGCACCACTACCTACACACAGCACCACTACCCACACACAGCAACACAAGCCAGACGCAGCACCATTACTCACACAAAGCACCACTACCCACACACACAGCACCACTACCCACACACAGCACCACTACCCACACACAGCACCACTCCTCACACAAACACCACTACCCACACACAGCACCACTACCCACACACAGCACCACTACCCACACACAGCACCACTACGCACACACTCCTCCACCACAAATGTCTTACCCCGAGTTTGCTCGTACGTAACGGTACATAGAAAGTCTACACACCTCAAAGAGCTTTTTATTATTTTTAGTGGAACTCATACGTTAAGTCGAATTTAACGTAAGTCGAGTGTTACGTAACCCAACAATGAATGCCTTTATACTGAACAGGGCAAGAGTGATCGTTAATATACCTTGTATCGTTTACACATGAAGTTCTTATAATTTGTAATTATGGTCAAGAGATAGATCTTATATTACAGGGGGGGCAATAGGAAGAAAAATAGAAACGACAAGAAATCGGTCAGCATGGGATTCAACTACGACAGCAAGAGTAAAATGATGGTACATTGGGAAAAAAACAATGAAGATGAAAACAGGAAGAATTTGCAAAAGATATTCAGCAAGAACACCTGATGCTGTATATTTTAGAAACTTTCGCGGTATTTTTTAGACGACAAGAAAAATATACTCCAACAAATTCGAAGTTGTGTGAGAAAGAGAGAGAGATCGTGGTATTGAAACTATTTATTTAGCCAGAAAAATACAGATACAGAGAGGATGATAATAATAATATTAACATGGCTGCTGAGCCAATTGAGAGTCTTGGATCTCTTAGTGACACCTGATATATATATATATATATATATATATATATATATATATATATATATATATATATATATATATATATATATCATTTATTATCATCTGGGTTAGTCCACGTAACATGGTGATGGTAAATAAAAGTGAGAATTTTACCACGATTTTCACTTTTTTATTTAATTTTTTATTAATTGTGTTCTGACCTCACTCAGTTGTGTTCTGACCTCACTAGGGGAAAGGTCACGGCAGGGTTAGCTCCGGAGGGATAATTATCAGATATGGCCAGAGCAAGGTGCGGTCTTGGGTATGAGAGTTTGGTGACCAAACTGGAGTGGTCCACTGAAGAATTGGCGAAGGTCAAGTTGGAGAACTTGAAATTAAGGGAAGAGCTGGCGATGTTAAAAGGAGAGGCTGGACGAGTAAAGCCAGTGGCTGACGAAAAATCAAGCGAGTGGAAAATTGTGAGTAGTGGGAAGACAAAGCTTTTGGTGAAAAAGCACACCAAGGATACGACAACAACGACAACAACAGCTAAGTGTACCAACCCGTTCAGTCCCTTGATAGACGAATTGGACGTTAGTACAGACAGGGATGACAAGGAAGGTATAAAAACTTTAATTGTTGGTGACTCACAGGTAAGGTACATGGACAGGGCCTTTTGTGGTAAAAACAAAAATAGGATGAGGGTGTGTTTGCCAGGAGCTGGGGTGGGGGATATAATTGACAGGATGGACAATATCTTGTCTGGTAATGGGAACAAACCCATTATCTGCCTCAGTGCAGGAGGCAATGATATTGGCCGGTGTAGGAGCGAGGAGCTTCTTGATAAGTTCAAGGCAGCCATAGATCGTATTAGGACTAAGGGAGGGATCCCTATCATATGCGGTGTCCTGCCTAGAAGGAGAGTTGGCAGTGAATGGTTGTCAAGGGCGGTTGGTGTTAACGACCGTCTTGACAGATATTGCAAGTCAATATCAGTCCCATTCATTGACAACTGGGACAACTTCTATGGCAGAAGGGACCTTTATGCTAGGGATGGGGTGCACCTGTCTAGGGATGGAGTAGCAACCCTGGCTGGGGCTCTAGAGGGGGCAGTTCAAAAGATATCGAAGTCTTTAAACTGCTAAGAGAACATAGGGGCACGGGGGTGGAGGAGACTGCAGTGGGAGCGGGTAAACAAGGCGAAAGATTACAGGGAAATAGTGTTAGGAATGATGACATAACTAAATTAGACAGGGAGTTTAAAACTAAACGCGGTAAGGGAAGGACTCAGAACACGACTAACTTAAATGTATATTACGCGAACAGTAGAAGTATGAGAAACAAAATGGATGATATTAGGGCCTTGGTATGTACAGAAGAAATCGATATAATTGCATTCACTGAAACATGGATCAACCTAGACACACGTGAATTACCAGTCGAATACCAAATTGCGGGTTACAAACTGTTCCATACCGATAGGCAGACCAGGAAAGGAGGCGGAGTAGCAATCTATGTTAGGGATAATCTGAAGTGTGAAATAAATAAGGAAATAAAAACTGAGAGGAATACAGAAACAATTTGGATAGAATTAAGCGACGGTCGGGAAAAATTAATCACAGGAGTAATATATAGACCCCCCAATCTTGACAGAGTCAATGAGCGACTTATCTGGGATGAAATGCGCAGGGCTTCCATACACAACAAAGTCTGTATAGTAGGCGACTTTAACCTTGGCCAAATAGATTGGACCGACCTTACGGGAAACTCAGAATCAGAGGATTTTCTCGAGACGATCCAGGACTGTTTCCTAAGTCAACATATAACCGAACCCACACGGGGTAATAATATATTGGATTTAGTTTTGTCAAACAGAGAAAACCTCATTAGCAATGTCGAGGTAGGGAACGAACTTGCAAACAGCGATCACAAAGAAATTCGATTCCAGTTAGATTTTCAGGGCAGACGTAAGGAAAATTCCACTAAAGTACCAGATTTCAGAAGGGCAAACTTTGACAGTTTAAAGAGGCAGCTAAGAGAGGGGGTGTCGCGCTTGGCCGTGAACCTGACAGATGACACCGACCTGATAACGAGATCTGAGATTGCCGAGTTCCACGACAATTTAAATAGTGAGTTACTTAATGCACAAAGGCAGAACATACCATACAAAAAACTCAGATCAAACAACAATGACCCTAAATGGATAAATAATTATTTAAAGAACATCATTGGCCAAAGGAAGGCTATAGGTAGAAGGATAAATCGTGGCGAAATTCACCTCCGGGACTATTATAGGGTATTGGCGAGTAGGGTTAAAACCGAGATAAGGAAAGCAAAGAGGAATAATGAGGTAAGGATAGCAAGGGAGGCAAAGACAAACCCCAAAGGATTCTACCAAATGTACCAAACTAAAACACGAGAAAAGATTGGACCAATACGGTCAGACTCCGGCGAGCTCACTGATAACGACGGAGAAATGAGCAATAATTTGAATAAATATTTTTCAACAGTTTTCACCAGCGAAAATTTAAACATGATACCCGAGGCACCGACTCTATTCAGAGATAGTGAAGAAAACAAATTAAGTGAGATAGTAGTGACTAGTAACGATGTTAGTAAGCAAATAGACAAACTAAAGCCTAATAAGTCACCTGGTCCCGATGAGATATTTGCCAGAGTATTAAAGGAATGTAAGGAAGAGCTTAGTATGCCCTTAGCAAAGTTGTTTAACATGTCCTTAAAAACAGGTGTAGTACCAGAATCCTGGAGGATAGCGAATGTAATACCGATCTTCAAGAAGGGGGATAGATCACTATCCTCTAACTACCGCCCAATCAGTCTAACATCAATAGTAGGCAAATTACTGGAAGCAATCATTTCAAACTCTATTCGAAATCACCTGGAGAAGCACAGATTGATCAATGATTCCCAGCATGGCTTCACAAGCGGACGTTCTTGCCTAACTAATCTATTAACATTCTTTTCATCAGTTTTCGAATCAGTGGACGAGGGGCACAATTATGATGTGGTATATCTCGACTTTAGCAAAGCCTTCGACAGAGTACCCCACGAAAGACTAATTAGAAAGGTAGAAGCTCATGGCATCAAAGGTGACATCCTTAAATGGATTAGGGCGTGGTTACAGGACAGGAAACAGCGAGTGAGCATTAACGGCACTAAGTCCCATTGGAGCAACGTCACAAGTGGAGTTCCCCAAGGCTCAGTACTTGGACCATTATTGTTTATTATATACATAAACGACATAGATATCGGCATAGACAGCAACATAAGTAAATTTGCTGATGATACTAAAATAGGACGTGTTATCAAATCTGACGAGGACTCGGCAAAACTACAGGAGGATCTAAACAAATTTTTCGAATGGTCTGAAAAATGGCAGATGAAATTCAACATTGACAAATGTAAAGTACTCAGTATAGGGAATGTAAACAGGGAAACCAGATACCAGATGAACAACGATGCCATAGAGAAATCCGACTGCGAGAGAGATTTAGGAGTAATGATAAGTAGGAACCTTAAGCCAAGTAAACAATGTGTTTTTGCTCGTAACAAGGCTAATAAAGTACTTGGGTTCATACAAAGGAGTGTTAGTTACAAGACTAGCGAGGTCATCCTAAAACTGTATCTTGCTCTTGTGAGACCACACCTGGATTACGCAGTCCAGTTCTGGTCACCGTATTACAGAATGGATATAGAATCCTTGGAAAGAATCCAGAGGAGAATGACAAGACTAATCCCGGGTATCAGGAACCTTGAGTATAGAGACAGGTTAAAGCATCTTAATTTGCACTCCCTTGAGAGACGTAGAGCGAGGGGCGACCTGATAGAGGTGTATAAATGGAAGGCAGGGCTAAACAAAGGGGACATTACAAAGGTACTCAAATTATCCAACCAGGAGCGAACTCGTAACAATGGTTTTAAATTGGACAAATTTAGATTTAGGCGTGAAATAGGTAAACACTGGTTTGGAAACAGAGTAGTGGATGAATGGAACAAGTTACCAAATATCATCATTAACTCGAATACGCTGAATTGCTTCAAACATAGGTTGGATGCTCATATGAGCAATAGGGGTTGGGTGTAAACGGGACTGCCCAGTATGGGCCAATAGGCCCGCTGCAGTTTCCTCCATTCTTATGTTCTTATGTTCTTATAGGTATGTACATACTTTACAGTGGAGTTGATTTACATTAATATGATAAGTGAGGTAAGCAATACCAGATGGGTTGTATTAAGGTGAAACAAGAGGACAGACACATACACTCAGGATCATTGCCTTGGTAATTTCTATCTACAGTACGTGACAACATATGATATAATGGTTTTTGATGGTACAGTAAAAGTAAAAAGTAAGTGTTACAAAAATAATAATACTTAGACAACAGATATTTTTAAAAGATGATTTAAAAGAAGGGAGTTTACACAGAATTAATGTTGTGTCAGTGATTAGCTTAATTACAGTAATCGTTTAGTACAGTAATTATGACGACGACTGAGATAACCCCTATGGATCCAGATATAGAAAGTCAATGCTACGGATACTATTATGGTTACCACTTTGAACTGTTGTATGATCAGTTACTGCACTCACGTTCTGAGGCTGTTACACGTATTGATTTTACCCATAAAAGATATAATGAACTAATAACCATTACCATACTCTCCCCTCTCCCAATTATCCATTTTCTTTAACTCTTTCAACCTCCCTTTTCCCCTCTTTACTCCCCTCCCTCGCCACCCTCTGACAACTTCTCCCCTCACTCACTCATCATATCCTCCCTATCATTTCCCCCCCCCCCCAATCCTTCCCCTCTCGAAAGCTACTATCTAATTCATAGTCACGTAAGCCAAACTCTACTCGCAACTACTCTGTCCACTCTACCGTCTGGTCCTGGAACTCCAAAGCTTTATTAAAACTCCTCAAATCTGTCACTCAATGCTTGTGCATTTTAGTGCTCACAAAACAGTCGTTAAGGTTAATGTTCTGCATTGTATATTGATGATTTGGTAACCAGCCAATATCGGTGGATTTTTTTCTCATAGTTATGATTTGGTAATAGCATAAAGACTTTGATTGAAGTAGTATACTAACTTTTTTTTTTTTTTTTTATTGGGCACCCCCTACATCCTTGTGTAAGGTGAAGCGCAGAAGCGTTTACAGTGCCCAACAGGGAAGCAGGCTAAGTTCATGCTTGCCTTTATGTCTCATGAGTTAAGGGCGTAGAAGCCTGAAGAGTCAAGGGCGTAGAAGCCTGAAGAGTCAGTGGTTTATGTCATCAAGTTATTGGAAGCTCCAACAACTTGTCCCTGAATACGAATTCGCAACTTTCGGCTTATAACAGGTACCTACTTTACTGCTAGGTGAACAGGGACTAATGGGGGGCTAGGAAGTAAGTCCAAACAACTTCCACCGGCCCGGGAAACGAAGCCGTGACATCTCGCTTGCGAGGCAAGAACGGTTTCGCTTCTACCACCGGTCCCCCCAGTATACTAACTGATCTTGTAGTGAAGTAGTAATATACAGTATACTGGTTATATATTGAAAGACTGACTATTTTCTCCTAATTAGTTTTCAAGGCACAGCTATGAAAACGTTTGACTTCCTTTGACTTTAGTTAAAACGTGGAAAGCTTTGGGATCCTATGTGAGGTGCTTTTTAGCTGTGGTATTCAACTTTACGAACGCCTTGCCTGACTAAAGTAGTGATGCTCGCAGAACTGCTTTGATCTTTATGCGCTACTTCCAACCCCTCTCCCCCTCCCATCCCCCAAGACCATTCTCCCTATCCTTGATCTTTCTCCGCCTCCCTTCCCCTCACCTCACAACCTTGCACACCCCGGTTTCATCTTCACAGGCTCCTTCGTGCACCCTAGTTCGTGTACATCAGCCAATCTCGTCTAACCACTAACTCAGATAATTACTAATTCTCTGTTCCATTCTTTTATTTGTTACATCTTTGGGGATAATTAGCGCCATACAAAGCTCCCACGGGGCCTTGAGTACGCAGGCTATTTAGAGTTGTCACTTTTTTTTTATACACTTGATAATTAAGCTTCATAAAGTGGTTTTATATTTAGTGTACGACGATGTCACATGTTTAATTCATAACGAAGTGGACGACCAAAACACTGTGTGATCTCTGCTCCATTGAACTCACTTCATATCTTTACGTGATAGTTATATTTCTTTGAACTTATTAAATCTCGAAGTTACAAGAGAACGATTTTACCATTTCTGATCAGGGAAGGCAATTCTATACTAACGGACTGGTGATTTTTACGAGGACAGTTTTCATGTCACCTCACAACTGTAAAAACGGCAGATCCACGTCATTGCTGGTCTATGTATACGGTAATGTGTAACTTACCTAACCAATATATATATATTTTTTAGAGAGTTGTGTTCTCTTATTCATTGTCCTGAAATTATTAAAAAAATAGGAGGAAGAAAAAAAATACAATCTTAAGTGGGAGACGTACCATGGATCAACTCCCTTTACACTCAATTAACATAGCTAGCTAGCGTACATAATGATGGTCTGCCTTGATGTTCACTTAGTATTTTCTACACTACACAACTACTCTAGCTGAATAATATGTTGCCAAAACGGAAGAAATCCATATATTTATGCCTGTAGTAAATAAAATCTTACACTCTTGCCTTCCGAGTGAAGACAGAGTAAGCTGTCGTGTTCTTGTGCTTCTGGGGGGGGGGGGGGGGGGGGCAATGACTGACGTGAGGAAATGATAATCTTCCCAAACTTAACTTCACAGAAATCTTAACTTGTAACCAAAAATTAATTACTCTCTTACAAGCTTGTCATCTGCGAGCGTGCAAAATTTAATAGAAATTGGTTCAAGAATTACTAAGACTTACTCGTAAAATATACCAAAAGTTTTGAAAACATTAATCTGTTTAGTTCTTCGGAAAGCTGATTTGTGAATGACAAAGACGGGGCTTTTCCATTTACTTTGGCTTCTGTTTTGTATATCTGACACAATAAACATACTGAAAAAAAATACTATTTACAAATATTAAAAGCGAGAGAACAGCAGCAGTCTCCGTATTCATTTCTAATACATCAGTGTTAGAATATAAGAATGGAGGAAACTGCAGCGGGCCTATTGGCCCATACTGGGCAGTCCCGTTTACACCCAACCCCTATCGCTCATATATCCAACCAACCCATATTTGAAACTACCCAGCGTGTTCGAGTAAATGATGATTTTTGGTAACTTGTTCCACGCATCCACTACTTTATTTCCAAACCAGTGTTTACCTATCTCGCGCCTAAATCTAAATTTGTCTAATTTAAAACCATAAGCACGAGTTTGCTCCTGGTTGGATAATTTAAGTACCTTTGTTATATCACCTTTGTTTAGCCCTGACCTCCATTTATACACCTCGATCATATCGCCCCTCACTCTACGTCTCTCGAGGGAGTAAAAATTAAGATGCTTTTACCTGTCTCTGTACTCAAGGCTCCTACCTGCCCGTATTAATCTTGCCATCCTCCTCTGAATTCCTTCTAGGGATTCTATATCCATTCTGTAGTACGGTGACCAGAACTGAACTGCGTAATCCAAGTGAGGTCTCACAAGCGCAAGATATTTTTAGGATAACTTCGCTAGTCTTGTAACTAACACTCCTTTGTATGAACCCAAGTACTTTGTTAGCCTTGTTTATAAGAACAACACAATTATTGCAATGAATCATGAAAAAACTGTAATGAATCACACAAAATCCCACACTGAACCACACGCGAACTGCCAAAATGAACTACCCAAAACATTGCTTTGGAACTCCCACCAGATGAAAGATCACGTCTCAGAACATTTTCATCCCCACAGTCTAGGATCGTGAGAATCAGAAGTGTCGCTCCCCGAGGCGGCAAGCAACAGCCTTTCACAACAAATTGTCAATATTTTCACCTTGTTATTTCCAGACTGCACTATGTAGCTACAAATATTCGCTCATGGTTTAATCTACTAGTCATTACAGAGACACGCTTCTGTATTAATACTAATTCGTACATGATCATCAGTTAGAGAGATAGCGGAAACCTAACCTAACCTGACCTGACCTGACCTGACCTGACCTGACCTATCTTAACCTTACCTCATCCCCCAAATAGTGTTCGGGTGGTTAATCTTTAGGTGAAATAAGATGGGGGTGGAGAATTTTCAGGTGATCCACAAAATCTGTTAGAGGGTTGAGAGACGTTAGATAATGACATACCCGAGTTCCAGAAAATACCGAGAAAAAAGAAATACGTGGCCGAGGGCCGCACTTCCCTACGGAACTCGCCAATGAAAACATGGGCACAAAAATCAGAAAAACAGCCACAATCGCTAAACAACACAATATGTAAAACGTTTCTGCACACACACACAAACTGAAACAAAAATCTAGACTGCCCAGTGAAAGCCTCACTCACGCTCGCCACAAACACTGCAGTAACAACAACAGCCCAGATCACGGGACCTACCCCGCCATAAAACTTTCCCTGACAACATACACTGGTAAAAGAGTGCGTGCGTACCCTACCTGATATACTGGGGTTACCCTCTTCCAGAAACAACAGCTCCATCACCAAACGGAAGATGGGTCACTACTGCTCAAAAACCTAAACCCGATCAATAGTTAAATACAAGTGATCGTGGGCACTTCGTGCCCGGTGGCGAGTCCGGTGGTACAGTTTACCGAGGTTGTTATAATCATAGTCGTTGTTGTTATAATCATGGTCCTGGTTGTTATAATCATGGTCCTGGTTGTCATAATCCTGGTCGTGGTTGTTATAAGCATGGTCGTGGTTATTATAATCATGGTCATGGTTATAATCATGGACGTGGTTGTTATAATCATGGTCGTGGTTGTTATAATCCTGGTCGTTGTTATAATCATGGGCGTGGTTATAATCATGGTCGTGGTTGTTATAATCATGGTTGTGGTTGTTATAATCATGGTCCTGGTTGTTATAATCATAGTCGTTGTTATAATCATGGTCCTGGTTGTTATAATCATGGTCGTGGTTGTTATAATCATGGTCGTGGTTGTTATGATCATAGTCGTGGTTGTTATAATCATGGTCGTGGTTATTATAATCATGGGCGTGGTTGTTATAATCATGGTCGTGGTTGTTATAATCATGGTCGTGTTTGTTATAATCATGGTCATGGTTTTTATAATCATGGTCGTGGTTGTTATAATCATGGTCGTGGTTATTATAATCATAGTCGTGGTTATAATCATGGTCGTGTTTGTTATAATCATGGTCGTAGTTGTTATAATCATGGTCGTGGTTGTTATAATCATGGTTGTGGTTGTTATAATCATGGTCGTGGTTGTTATAATCATAGTCGTTGTTATAATCATGGTCGTGGTTGTTATAATCATGGTCGTGGTTGTTATAATCATGGTCGTGGTTGTTATGATCATAGTCGTGGTTGTTATAATCATGGTCGTGGTTATTATAATCATGGGCGTGGTTGTTATAATCATGGTCGTGGTTGTTATAATCATGGTCGTGGTTGTTATGATCATAGTCGTGGTTGTTATGATCATAGTCGTGGTTGTTATAGTCATGGTCGTGGCTGTTATAATCATGGTCGTGGTTGTTATAATCATGGTCGTGGTTGTTATAATCATGGTCGTGTTTGTTATAATCATGGTCGTGGTTGTTATAATCATAGTCGTGGTTGTCATAATCATGGTCGTGGTTGTTATAATCATGGTCGTGGTTGTTATAATCATGGTTGTGGTTGTTATAATCATGGTCGTGGTTGTTATAATCATAGTCGTTGTTATAATCATGGTCGTGGTTGTTATAATCATGGTCGTGGTTGTTATAATCATGGTCGTGGTTGTTATGATCATAGTCGTGGTTGTTATAATTATGGTCGTGGTTATTATAATCATGGGCGTGGTTGTTATAATCATGGTCGTGGTTGTTATAATCATGGTCGTGGTTGTTATGATCATAGTCGTGGTTGTTATGATCATAGTCGTGGTTGTTATAGTCATGGTCGTGGCTGTTATAATCATGGTCGTGGTTGTTATAATCATGGTCGTGGTTGTTATAATCATGGTCGTGTTTGTTATAATCATGGTCGTGGTTGTTATAATCATAGTCGTGGTTGTCATAATCATGGTCGTGGTTGTTATAATCATGGCCGTAGTTGTTATACTCATGGTCCTGGCTGTTATGATCATGGTCTTGGTTGTTATAATCATGGTCGTGGTCATGATATTTACAGTATCTAATATACTATAAGAAGGAATAGAATAAAGGTTAGAATAATTAGTTAAAGAAATATTCGCCATAAGGAGAGGTTAAAATCATAAAAAAAAATATTATGATTCACCGATGATCATTCCGAGATAAATTATATTATGAAGAGAAGTGACCTTGATTCTGGTTAGATTAGTCACCATCTGCTTAAGTCATCACCTGTGTTAAGTCATCATAGTCATCATGTGAACCAGTCAGTCAGCTGTCTGTCTGTCCTGTTAGTTGCCATATTGTCTATTTGTGCATGTATGAATGTCTATTTTTGTCAACCTTCTGTCTCTTTCACTGTTTATATTCACCCTGTGTCTATTGTAGTCATCTTCTCCATGCATTCCTGTTATTGTCTTTTTATCTCTTCTCCTTTTCCACCCACAGGAATAAGTATACACTGTAGCTGTAAGGTCGTCTGGTAACGTTGAAACTGCGCATCCAGATGCATGATGAAATTCAGCTCCCCCCACCTGTTATTTCTAACTATTTTCTGTTTCCCTTCTTTATTCTTCTATTTACTCATCTTCCTTCCTTTACTAATCCAAACAGCTTTAAAAAAATCAGTAGGCTAAGAATAAAAGTGGGGGGGAGGAGGAGGGAGCCGTAAGATAACTGCAATCCTGCAATTGGGGGCTGACAGCGTCCAGCGAATGAGGGTGCGCCAGGTCCGTAGACTTGTATCGTTTTCCAGCGTAAATAAAATGGTTATGTAATGGCTTCCTAAAGAAACCATCGATATGGGACCAGGTTTGTTTCACTGTACGAATTTTTTGCGATTTTTCCACCAAGTTTGATGAAAAACGATTGTGCCGTTTCGGCTGCCCAGAGCAGACACACACACACACACACACACACACGCCTAGTCCTATAGTTTATTAGATTAAAAACTCTCTTTGACAAACTCTTTCATATACTGGACACACCACACGATGAAATTATTTCCAATTTCTCGGTATCCCCATCCTAACTACAGTCATCCTTGTTAGGCATTCAAGGAGAAAAAAAACTCCTATGTATACACGGAAACAGGATAATAGAGGAGGTGCGTAAGGTGACTGATGTGATGTGATGTACTGTGAGGCGAGTCATATTGAGTACGTGAGCGTGACTTGGTAAAAGCTAGATCTATGGTATAAAGGACCATCAGAATGAACGTGATTCGGAGAGGTGAGAAGGTTAAAAAAGTTGGCGAGCTAAGAAAAGAGAATGTAACTGAAAGATTAAAAGAAATTGAGACAAAATGGGTCCACCTAGATATAGGTAAACAGGGAAGGAGGGAGTGAAGAGGAATGAGAATAGTTTAATAGAGTAGTATTAGAATGGTCAACTGAGGTGTTTGGGTACAAGTTATTAGAGAGGAAAAAGAAAAAGTGATGGGATGATAAGGTTACGACGTTCATTAAGGAGGGGGAAAGAGGGAGAAACATACAAGTGTCAGTTGCAAGAAAGGGTTGAAGAAAGAAGGGAGAAGAACAATGAGCTTAGAAGGAAAGTCAGGAGAAATGTGAGAAATTTAGTGGAAGAACAGAGGAAGATCGAGAGAACGAAGCTAAAGAAGGTGCGAAAACCAAGAAAGCAAATGAAACTGACAGATAAGAATGAAAGAAGGCATAGATATAATGTAAAGAAATAGTATTTGGAAATAGAGAGATAAGATGAAGAAGAAGCTCCTCGATCATAAAATGTGAAATAAATAGGACACAAATAATAAGAAAAAACACAGAAATAGGAGACCTGAAAGTGAAGAAAAGTGTTGGGGAGAGAAAGGCCGAGACCTACTTACGTGATGTGGACCTATTGAGAGAACTGGAAGTAAACATTGGTAAAAAAAGATTATATAATTTACATGTGGAGTGTACTGTAGGTGTGAGGGGAGGTCAAGATGATTATGTAAAAGTGGGCGAAGGATGTACTGGAAGAGAGGGGAAGGACCACTTAGAAAACAATAGAGCATCAGTTCTTGAATGGGCGAAGAGCTTGGCATCTAGTGATTTGGGGGGAAAGGACGTGCTGCTGCTGCCGCAGCCGCCGCCGCCGCTCCCGCGGCCGCCACCGCCGCTCCCGCAGCCTCCGCCGCCGCTCCCGCAGCCGCCCCGCCGCTCCGCCGCCGCGGCCGTAACCGCTGCTGCCGCCGCCGCCGCTGCTCCTGCCGCTGCTCCTGCTCTTGCTGCTGCTCAACAGAGGTAAACGAGATTTGTGGCCTTGTTTTAAGAGGAGACTACTGAAGCATAAAACATCTTTTAAATCAATAAAAATGAGTGAGTAAAAACGAATCAAGGGAAAATATATTAGTCTTTGATTTTGATTCCAGCTACCAATACTTGTTGAAAAAACATTGTATATATATTGTGACGACTCTCTCCCCTCCTCACCCTACCATCATAACAACCACTTGATCCAACTTGACACCAGGAGAAGACACTGCTTCACGAAACTACTCGACCCCAGTGAGCACAGATCAGAACCAGTTTCCCATCGGTTCAGATGTGCATCTCAAACTATTGGCAGACTCCGTCTCCGTGTCTTCAGCTGTAGGGAGCTGAAATTATCTACAGAGTTGCACGTATATCGAGCATTGGTACCTCCCCACCCTGCTATAGGGCAGCGAGACATGGGCCACATACAGGAGGCACCTCAAGGCACATGAAAACTTTCACCAACGTAGTCTACGTTCCATTCCCCGTGTTCGCTGGGAAGACAAGAGAACAAATGCCAGTTCTTGCTGACACCAACTGTAGGAGCATCGAGGCTACCATTACCCATGAACAACTACGCTGGACTGACCATGTTACCCGCATGGACGGCAGTGGACTGCCAAAGCAGCTACTTTACAATCACCTAACAAATAGTAAACGTAAAACTAGCGGGCAACTGAAAATGTATATGGATAGGTTTAAAACAAACCTGATAAAGTGCCAAATCGACCCCCTCACCTGGGAGACGATCACTCCACACCGTAACGCTTGGAGGAGCACCACACGAGAAGGTGTCAATAGTTTCGAGTTAGCCCGATTACAAACAGAGGCAGACAAGCGCCAATGCCGGAAAGACGCTGCCGCTGCCCCTCCCACACTAGATGTAGTCCCCCACATGTGCACCATCTGTACACGACCCTGCCGATGCCACATTGGCCTCTCTAGTCACATCAGAGCTTACCAACGAAGGTGACATCCTTAATAACTCATATAATTTTATCATAGCTGGATGATCGTCATACACGATTCCGAGTGACAGCATAGTAGTAGTAGTAGTAGTGTGTGTGTGTGTGTGTGACGCGACAATTGCGAAGTAACAATAACGTTTAGGTATAATTTTTTGGCTAAGCTTTTGACTGACCATAGACGATCATGTAGGTAACCATAACACATAAGTGAATAGCTTCATACATAACCTAACCTACTTTATGTAAAATTTGACTATCTTCTGATTGTTAATGACGTCTTAAATGAAACAGAGTAAATTTTACCATTTAAGAATTAGTTTCTATTAAGTTGTAATATTAAAAACAAATTGTTATCCCTAATTTGCAGAAGCGTCATTTGCTTTTTAAAGTTTATATCGGCGTTTATTCCCAATTTTGTTATATCTGTACTGTCCTCAATAGAACATCCAGTGTATGATGGAATTACTTGACAAAGAGGTGTAGTCTTCAGAGAGTGAGAGAGAGAGAACGAGATGCTGAGTATGAGTCTCTAGTAAAGCGATGAAGAGTGGCACAACTTGAGGAGTCTCAAGCCCCCTGAAGAGTGACGGGCGGTCCTGGAGTGTCTGTCCTCCACACAACCCCGACGCAGCACCGATTAATCAATAATCCTTTCCTGTGGTGTACCGGGGGAGCCGCTTGGTACTGCCCCTCCCAACTATATACAACAATCTACCTGAAATGACTTTGTTCTCTATCTTCATCTGCTCTACTTTTCAAATTAGTGACTAAACATATCAATTAGTTATGTTTGTGTACAGTGTAATAAACTAACCTTCTTGGTAATATAATACTGATAGCCATAAGAAAGCAATGACTAGTCAGCTCGCATCCACAATTCATCCTTTGCAGCTACACCACCCTCTCTCTTATATCCTCCTCTCCCCCCTCCCACCGCTACACCATGTAAGAAGGACCCGTCTGTATGTCCTCATGGCGAGTGTCAACATCTCCCACGATTCCTCCTCCTCCACTACATCAGTATAGACAGAACGCCGGACCTGTCTCTCTAACTTCCAATCCTTATCAACGGCGGGTCGCCAAAAATCACGAATAACGAACTCCCACTTCCCGTGCAGCTTTTAAGAATCTTACCCCTTCTTTACGGGTCGCCACATTTCATATTTTATTTGGCTGACGCCAGACGGTTTTATTCAGCTCAGAGAAACCCTCATACCCAAGCGTTAATAAACGATCTCCACTAAGCGGCCGTAGACGCTGCACTGTTGTGGTTTGTATCCTTGTTTCCTCTGCTCACTATTCATCTAATTTTAGAGGTTATTTTATCTTTGGTAAATACACCAGTGATTAGCGAAAACTTGCCGTCTCATATTTTCAAACTATCATTATGATAACGTCAAACCAAACGCTAACATCTCCTCACCCAGGAAGTATTGTGTCTACAGTTACTCTCAGCGGCAAACTGTAGACTTTGCTGAAACTGAGGTAAATGCAGTAAGTCATATGATTAAATATTAAACGTAAGAGACTATTTTCACATATCCCTCTAGATTGGTGAACACATTCTAGTGACTGAACTTATCTCGATATCGACAGTGTGTTGCAATAAAGATCGTTTACTGTACTATATACGTCAGATAATTTCAGTAACGCACTTAAAAAGTTGTCGTGGAAGGAGCACCAATCACCATTATTTTGACGTTGACGTGCTCATGTGTGTGTTCTTTTTATTATCTCTCCTTTTTTGTTCTTACTTTTTCTTCTTGGTTTTCTTAAAATAATTGTTTATGGTGATAAAGGCTGGTGGATGACACTCACTGCATCATCTTGGTGGAGCCTTTTATTGTTTTGTTGATGGTTTTGGTTCTAGGGCCAGCGCGACGTGGGTGTGGTGGAGTGTCCTCCCTGATATAAAGTGTTATTGGAGGGGACATATTCGGAGTGTGGGAGCGGGAATTTCACAGTGTGTCGGTGAATATCGGATGTCACCCTAAGCATTGTCACCGAAGGTTCTCCTCATCCCTTACGGCATTAATCGCAAATATTCCGTGTGTTCAACGGCGATCACCAAGCGGCTTGTGAGTATTGGGTGGGACGACTAGTGCAGGTGCCAGTGGCAGTGTCGATAGGCCTACTTTGGTAGGGGTGGCATCGAGACTCTCGCCCCTATGGGGCCAAGTGTTCTACGCTTGCGGTCGCCTTCTTCAAGTAACGGACACTTCATGTAGTGTCGGCCGACAAAGTGAGTATATATAGCTAATATTACATCAGTGCGACCATAGAAATAGTGGTTATTTCTGCCAAGGATATATAAACAAGTGTTAGGTGTGACAGTTTCTTGCTCCCAGTGTATCATTCTGATGTATGGTTTGTCGCCCACAGGGGGGTGGCCTAAACACCCACGCGCTCACGTATGCCCCTACTACCCGGACACAGCAGTCCAGTCTGTCACCTCTCCGCCCTTTCCGCATAAGAACTATTTTTTTCTCCTGTATGGGACCAAAGCAGATGTCGGAGGCAGACGTAACTCTCGCCCAAGGTGCAGAACACTATGCCGGGTAACAGACATTGTTGCGTTTGTGCTAGCCAGAACCAAAATTGCACTAGCTGTGATTTTGCGAGAAACAACCGACCATGTGTGGTTTGCAGAAAGGGAAACATTTGTCGGAACCCACATGGCAGGGAGCCGACACAGGAGGCCACAGTGGATATCGCCGGGTCTATCGCCGGGACCCAACCGTCCGATGATATCCTAGATGAAAGCAGTGAGTCTACTCAACCTGAAAATGTAGTACTAATAAACGCTGCTCCAATAGTAGCAGATGTCCACGAGGTGAATGAGAGACAGCCACCACAGTGGAATGGCATGTCGATGGAAAATGTAGACATATGGGTCAAAGAAACTTACTCAGAAATTGTCAGGTGATCGCCAGCTAACCTGTTTGAACCACCCAAGTGTGCGGCCACCAAAGAAATGATTAGGGAGATAATTCGCCTCATAAATGAATATACTCAGGACTGCATCCTTGCCCCTTTAGCTCTTCAAATAGTGGCAATAATACCACCTCTATTCTGTCAGAGGACACACACAAAGACTAAGCACAAAGAAAATGCGGCAGCAATGAAGAGAAGATTGACAATGTGGCAGAATGGGGCCCTTAATGATCTCCTATGAGAAGCAAGAACACTGCAGGAGAGACTAAAATTTACAGGAGACGGAAAGCAAAACACCGATGACGTTGCAAGAAAGTTTGGAAACAAATTGCGTGTGGGAAAAGTGTCTTCGGCGGTAAGATCTCTCACAGAGGAATCCTCCGGTGGGGTTCTGCCAATAAACAGAGAGATATTAAAACAACTGAAAGAAAAACATCCCCCTGCAAGTGAAGACGAAGGCATCAATGTTCCAGGGCGACTATATCCCAACAAATGCTGTCATTTTCGAGAAAATAACAGGAGGGATGGTGTGGAAAAAGGCACTGAAGACTCGAGGAGGTGCCGGCCCTTCAGGTCTGGATGCAAACGGTTGGAGAGTCATCCTCAGCACTAACAAGTTTGGCCCCGTAGCAAGTGATCTCTGCACTGCCATTGCCGTAATTGCAAGAAAGCTGGCATCCTCGTGCTGCCAGCACCTCCATGCTCTGACGGCCTGCCGCCTCATTCCCCTGGATAAGAATCCAGGATGTAGGCCTACAGGGGTGGGGGAAGTGCTGAGGCGGATCATCGGAAATTGCATAATGGAGGTGGTAAAGGATGATGTCAGGGCAGCAGCAGGGATCCTGCAAGTTTGTAGAGGAAGCTGCCATTCACGCCATGAGAACAATTTTTTGAGCTGCGTGATTGTGAGGCCTTTCTCCTGGTGGACGCTTCAAACGCATTCAACATACTTAACCGCAAGGCTGCACAACACAACATCAAGATCAAGTGTCCAAGCTTTACAATGTATTTTGAAAACTCCTATAGGAATCCATCAGACCTCTATATAATTAACAACAAGGCTTTAAGAGGTGATACCATCATACAGTCAACCGAGGGAACAACGCAGGGGGACCCTTTTGCAATGGCAATGTACGCAATAGGCCTATCCGTGCTCCAACACACAATAAAATTTGAAACAACTGAGGTCAAGCAAGTGGCGTTTGCTGATGACCTTACAGGAGCAGGAAAAGTGGAGGACATCAAAAAGTGGTGGGACCTGGTAACATCAAGAGGCCCACAAATAGGGTACCACCCAAACGACAGCAAGTCCTTCCTCATTGTGAAGCCAGAACATTATGAACGGGCAATAGAGGTGTTAGGTGGAAGTGAGGTCAAAATAACAAGGATGGCCAAAGACACCTATGCGCAGTAATCCGCACGACGGACATCAAGACCGAGTGCGTAACGGGAAAGGTGAAGGAGTGGGTTCGGGAAATCCAATTTCTGTCTGAGATTGCTAACACAGCCACATGCGGATTTTGCGGCATTGACCCATGGAGTCAAGCATTGCTGGAACTACCTGATGCGCACTATCCCTGATATCCGACCCCTCCTCCACCCTCTGGAAGAAGCTGTAAGCGTCAATTTCATTCCTAAATTGGTGAAACACCCTCACTTAACCCCAGCAGAAAGATAACTCCTTGCACTGCCACCAAGACTGGGAGGAATGGGATTGACCAATCCAGAGGAGATTGCTGCCACCGAACATCAAAACTCAGTTAAGCTCACGGCAGCCCTCACTGACCACATAATAGCTCAGAAAGCACCAGGGGAGGTGGATACCAGTGAAGTAAACAAGATTCGAATGTCCATTACGACAGAACGACAGCACGGCCAAAGTGATAAGTTGCAGCAACTATTGCTGCAAGTACCAGAGAATTTAAAAAAAAAAGTAGCTATAGCACAGGAGGTGGGCACCTCGAACTGGTTAACTATGTTACCGATAAGGGCAAATGGTTCAGTCTCAATAAACAAGAATTTATGGATGCCAATTCTCTAAGGTACATTAGGCTAGTAGATGGTTTGCCCTCCCAATGCGTGTGTGGCTCTTCCTATGACGTCTATCACGCCATGGTCTGCAAGAAGGGGGGCTTCATATGCATGAGGCATGACGAAATAAGGGATGTCACAGCAAATATGTTGAAGGAAATCTGCCGTGATGTCAGGGTAGAACCGACCCTCCTTCCATTGGGAGGTGAGAATTTACAACATAGGACTTCAAACACATCTAACGAAGCCCGTGTTGACGTCAGTGCTCGAGGTTTATGGACGCTGGGACAGCAATCCTTCCTCGACATCAGGATTTTTGATTCCTTGGCCACGTGTCACCGTAACTTAGCTCTCGATGCTGCACACAGGAGGAATAAGAACGACACGGTAAGGGCATACGGGAGAGAATTCAGAACGTTGATCAAGGCAGCTTCACTCCTCTAGTGTTCACAACCTCTGGTGGGATGGGACCAAGTGCAAGATGCTTCTACGCCAGACTAGCGGAGGTGCTATCCGAACAGAAGCAGCAGCCCAGAAATTATGTTACAGCCTGGATGAGATGTCGACTGTCCTTATCTCTCCTTAGGTCGGCTTTGCTCAGCCTCAGGGGAACGAGAGCATCCGCCCCAAAGCCAACAACAGTTGCAGATATTGACTTTGAGGCAACAGTCACTGAATGCCCCATAGATCTGCGGGTCAACTAACTCAATAAAGCGAGAATAGCTACTTATGTATTAGGATATATAATTTTAAGGTAATAAAATGGTGGCTATAAGGGGAGGTTGGAGGCCATTCACATATAAAAAAAAATTGAGGAGACTTGTCCTTTCTTCCTTTTGGCAGAAGAGCCATCACCACCCGCCTGGACCGCCACGTTATGGTACACCATCGTGGTGATATGTAATAATGACGCTAACAATCCACAGGTTGCCTTTGAGAAATATAGTTGAGTTGAATTTTGCACAGTTCTAATATGGTGTTCACAATCTATAGTGTTATTTTTTAGTTAATTATTACATTAAACATTTATGGGTGTAACACTTGTTAGTTGTGTTTATCTTGGTGGTGGTGAAAGTGAGTCAGGTCCACATAAGTAACTCCACTGAAGAACATGACGGTGCTCTCGGACCGACTGTAGTGAGTCACAAGGGCTATGCTGGTGTGCTCCTCCGCCTCCTGATCTGTACTGTACCCCAATATTTTGACGTCCAAGTAGGAAACGGTTACGGTGATCGGTGTGTTTGTGTTGAAGCTCAAGCAAAGGGAGTACTTGCTGGTAGTGATGAACCATCTCCAGCAGGAAGAGAGAGAGTTCAGGCTGGTGCTAGGTTTGTTGTTGCTCCCCCTATATAGCTGTCGTCTCTGGCGGAATATGGTGGAGTGCAGCAGCTTCAGAGTAGCTTTTACTATATATATATATATATATATATATATATATATATATATATATATATATATATATATATATATATATATATATATATATATATATATCCACTAATCCACACACCAACCACACATCTAGCTTGCAGAAGGACGTGCCCCTAAGTGCTCGTGTTAGTGACCATAGGAAATGGTCGCCGTGGATGGTTGTGTTGTGGGGAAAGAGGGCGGTCTGTGAGGAGAGACGACCTCCTGGCCACTCTGATAATTAAGTCAACTGGAGCAGTTGAGGAGAGAGATAGACGTTTTAATGGGAGAGAACGAAGCCCTTAGGACTGAACTTCTTCAGGTAGCTGTCCTGCCTAGCAGGACACCTGCGAAGGAGGAGCAGGCGTGGAGATTAATTGTTTCCATGAGGACTAGGGTCAGACTCAGGAAAGCTAACCAGGGTGTGGAGTGCAGTAACCCTTACCAAGTGTTGGAGGAAAATGACGAGGAAGAGAAGAGGCAGGACGGTGTGGTGCCAGGAGAGAAAAGGGCAGTTTTTCAAACCCTGCACAGCGGTAAGGCCGTGGTAGTTGGGGACAGCCAGGCGAGGTTCTAAGATAGGACTTTTTTTGTAATAAATAGGAAACGTAGAACTAGGGTGTGTTTTTCTGGGGCTGGGATAGGGCATGTAGCGGAGCGTATAGATACTATCTATACGCTCCGCTACATGCGGGACGGTACCAACCCAGTAGTGTGTCTTAGTGTAGGAGGTAACGACATAGGGAAGGTTAGGAGTGAGGAACTTTTCAAGAGGTTTAGGGAGGCGCTAGAGAAGGTTAGAGATAGGGGAGGAATCCCAATAGTATGTGGTGTCTTGCCTAGAAGAGGAGCTGGTGGTGAATGGATGGCCAGGAATTGCCGACTGGAAAAACATTGTGCAAGCAATGGTTGGGCGTTCATTGATAACTGGCAACCATTCTATGGCAACGACTACCTGTACAGTCGTGACGGAGTACACTTGTCTCGCGCGGGGGTAAAGACGTTGTCTGCATCCCTGGAGCGTGATATTGTCACTCCAAAGGGGGGGGGGGGGGTTCGCCAGTAGAGAGAGGTCACGGTAAGTCGAAGTAAAAAAACAAGCAGGTCCTGGGGAGTAAAATTGGTTACTCAGGACAAGGGGTAAAACAGGACCAGGAAAGGGTAGGTTTAAATGAATACTATACAAACAGTAGGAGCGTTAGAAATAAAATAGACTTGCTGAGAGCGGTTGTATGTACCGAGAATGTAGACGCCATTGCAATCACCGAAACTTGGATGAATCTGGTGAGCAAGAACTTTTTATCAGAGTACCACATAGAGGTGTACAATCTTTTTCACAAGGACAGGGAAGGCAGAAAGGGGGGAGGGGTCGCACCCTTCATCAGGGATACATTAAAAATTGTATTAATAATTCAATAAAGGGTGAATAGGAACCGAGTCCGTATGGGTAGAAATTGCGGAAGGAAGAGAAAAAACTAATTATGCGAGTGATTTACAGGCCCCCAAGTCTTGGGAAAGAAGTAGCTCAGCCCATAAGGCAGGAAATGAGTAGGGCAGCAAAATACAACAACCTGTGCATTATGGGGGATTTCAACTTCAAAAATATTGACTGGGACAACATTGTAGGTGACTATGTATCTGAAGACTTCCTAGATGCAGTACAGGACAATTTTGTAAAACAACTAATTACAGAACCTACTGGAGGTGACAATATATTAGACCTAGTATTAACAAATAAAGAAAATAATATCAGAGACATCACAATAGGGGAAGAACTAGGGAACAGTGATCCCAGAGAAATCTGGTTCTCCTTAAATTGGGAAACGAAAAACTATGACAATATGCTCAGAGTCCCAAACTTTCGATCTGCAGATTATGAGGGGTTAAGAAGGTACCTAGGTGAGGTCACCTGGGAACCGTTAGGTCAGTCCCTGGTAGGAATGGGTGAGGTCACAGGCGACACAACAATTGATCATGACTATAATATAATCTCTAGTATACTCCGTAAATCACAGGAACAAAATATACCATACAGATAAATTAGGTCAAATAAGAATGAGCCAAGGTGGATGACCAAAAAACTGAAACATGACATAAGAATAAAGAAAGGAATTTATAAGAAATTAAAGGGAGGGGAGGAGCAGCTCAGAAATAGGTATAATGAACTATCTAGGAATGTTAAGAAAAATGTAAGGAAGGCAAAGAGGGACTACGAAATCAGGCTAGCAAAAGAATCCTAGGTGAATCCCAAGGGATTTTTCCAGGTATATAGGACAAAGGTCAAGGACAAAGTGGGACCTTTAAAGTCAGAGAGAGGGGAAGTGATCGATGATAGTGAGAAAATAAGCAAAGCATTAAACAGCTCCTTCTTATCAGTTTTCACAGAAGAAATTCACGAAGAAATTCCAAAGGTGGAACTGATATTTAGGGAAATGAAGAAGAGAAATTAAAGAATATCACTATCAGAAAAGAGTATGTTCTTAAGAAGATAAATAAATTAAAGAAGAAAATCCCCAGGGCCGGATGAAATTTTCCCTCTAGTTTTGAAAGAGTTGTAAGGAACAGATTAGCGGACCCCTCATAAATTTATTTACAAAATCATTAAACAGTGGATTTGTGCCAGATTTGTGGAAACAGGCAAATGTAGTACCCATAATCAAAAAGGGAAACAGAGCAACAGCGTCAAATTACCGGCCGATTAGTTTGACGTCTGTAGTGGGGAAATTTTTTGAATCAATTATAGCAAATAGCCTCCGCTCGCATTTACAGAAAAAAACAAAACAAATTAATCTACGACTCCCAACCTGGATTTACGTTTTTTAGGAAAGTCTTCGAGGTAGTAGATGATGACAAAAATTACGATGTTATTTACTTAGACTTTAGCAAAGCTTTTGACAGAGTGCCGCATCAGAGGCTTCTGAGAAAAGTTAAGGCTCATGGTATCGAGGGGAAAGGTTTAAATTGGATAAATTCATGGCTCGCTGATAGAACACAGAGGGTCTGTGTAACCAGTGAGGTCCATCAGGGGTCAGTACTGGGCCCACTCTTGTTCATAATCTTAATAAACGATCTAGATACTGGGATCAGCGGTGATATAGGCAAGTTTGCGGATGACACCAAAATAGGGCAGCATAATAATTCAGGGCAGGATGCAAATGCACTACAGGAGGATTTAAATAAACTGCTGGAGAGGTCAGAAAAATGGCAAATGAAATTCAACACCAGCAAGTGCAGCATACTTAATATTGGAAGAACAAATACTGTCAATGTATACAGCCTTAACAACATCAACCTAGAGAAGTCAACTTGTGAAAGAGACTTAGGAGTACTTGTATGCCCGGACCTGCGGCCTAGAAATAAGGCAAACAGAGTATAGGTTTTATATATAGAAGTGCAAGTAATAAGAGTGCAGAGGTCTGATTGCAACTATATCTTACGCTAGTCAGGCCGCATCTCGATTATGTTGTTCAGTTCTTGTGCCCTTATTATAGAATGGATATCAATTCACTGGAGTCGGTGCAGCGAAGAATGACAAAAATTATTCCGTGACGGAGAAACCTTCCTTATCAAGATAGGATAAAGAAACTAAACTTGCATTCCATAGAAAGACGAAGAGTGCGGGGAGATATGATAGAATTATTTAAGTGGGTGAAAGGAATCAATAAAGGAGATATAGATAATGTTCTTATAATATCCGAGCAGGATAGAACTCGTAGCAACGGATTTAAGTTGGATAAGTTTAGGTTTAGGAGGGAGATAGGAAGGAACTGGTTCACAAATATGGTGGTGGACGAGTGGAACAAGCTTAGCAACATTTTAGTAAGTACTGGAACGCTGGAAAGTTTTAAAAGGAGGCTAGATAGATTCATGGATGATAGAGAGTGGTAGTAACTCTCGACAGGAGCTGCCATGCACAGGCCAATCGGCCTATTGCAGACTCCATATTTTCTTCTGTTCTTATAACTAGTCATGCTGTGTGGTTGGTGTGTGTATTAGTGGATGTCATGTTATTTGACCTGACCTCATGTTTTGTACGGTCACCCTGTGTACATAAGATCTCTCTCAGTCTTAGTAATTCAGTTGCCTCTGAAGATGTCTTGAATAAAGACGAAAGCTAAGGTTCTCCATTGTTTCCCTTTCCCTGTGTGATTTTATCAAGATTGATGAGCATATTAAACACTACAGTTCAGGAATTTGGAACAGATTCGGGAACGATATGTTCAATGAGTCGACAACTACAAGGCAACAGGTACGAACACAGGAATTGTCGGATTCGCATTAAAACCAGAAACTCTGGAGACTTGGTGAGTGAACTCCCACATTTGCAGCAGACGGTGAGGTGGGGGGTGTAAAAGATATGATTGAAAAAGGCGAGGAAGGTGTATAGGAACAAATGACTCGCAAGAAAGAGGCGAAGACAATCGTTTCCTCTGGCGGAACAGAGAGGTAATATTAGAAAAATAGTGCAGTTGTCCATTAATCCCTTCGATCCTTCCGTCGAACCAGATAAGATAGTAAACAACGTCAGTGGCAGGGGTCGCCTTACCCATAGAGACTGGACACCTTCAAATAATATCGTATTAAAACACGTGATACTGTAGTAGTAGGGTGTGTCATAGGAGGGAAGATCAGCTAAAACTAATGGCCCATCACTTTTTTGGTAGATTTTAGTGTATATAAACAGAAAATAATTTCAGTTTCAATATTTTGCAACCTTTTGCTAGGTAAATTTTAGCGTGACATTTATCGAAAATCTAACGTACAGCTGCATTAGTGCATTACAATTAAATAGTGAACATTGCTTTCTGACTTCATTCTTTAACAACCCAACTAACAATATTTTTTTCCGTTTCAGATTCTGATGCATTTACAAGTTGATAATATTTGCGATGGCTGCTTGTGTCAGGACGAGGAACCAAAAATCCAGCCATCTCAGTCACTATCTTGGGTCTGGGAGAGAGCTCCTGAAGTCGGAGTTGCCTACATTGAGAGATGCTTTGAGATACGGTGTTTTAATCAGGCAAATCAGTGAAAAGAACCAAAGAACTTACACAAACAAAAACATTGCCAGTGATATGACCAAAGCTGTCTTGGCACAGTACGCTCTGGCTAACGCTCAGTTCAAGCCTCCAGTCATAACAAGTCAGAAGAAGATTAGTGAGAGACTGCTAGCCAGTTGGGAAAAGGCAAGAGATATCTCTCTTGGGAGAGGAAAACTTGCAGTTAAGGACAGCTTTGCCAAGCAACTGGACCAGTTATTTGACATAATTACTTGCAAGTGCCCAATTGTTCTCTGTCCTGAGTTTGGATGCGATCGTGACTGTAAATCCGAGGCCCACATCTCCTGTATTTGCAAGCGTGAACTGAAGATTCCTGTGATCGAACTGGCATTTGTCAAAGCACAGAGAGAGAAGACTGGCAGTATAGGGGCTCTCATGATTTCTAGCCAAGATATTCCGGAGTCCAAGAGACAGGACGCTGCCACAGAGAGACAGAAGAGGAGAAGAGTTGCCGAGGAAAAGAGACTTGAGAAGGCCCAGGGTGAGATAAAAAAGGCCGATGATTGGAGTCAAGCTGATTCAGAGTTTAATGACTTCCCCATGGCTGATCCGAGTGCTGACCAGGAAAATGGTGACTTTGTCCCTAACCCAGAAAATAATGATCCCAAACCTTCCAGGCATAAGATTCGAAATAAGAAAGATATCCCGAGCATAGCTCTGGCCAGCATGCGACACCACACTGGTCTCAGAGAAACTGCAGAGATAGCAACAGCTGCATGAATTGACGGTGGTTTGATAACACCTGATGATGTTCACCTCGTGATAGATCATAACAAAGTAAGGAGAGCTCAGGAGAAACTTGTCAGTAACCTAGAAGAGGAGTTTGATAAGGGGATAAGAGAAAATAGAATCAATTGTTTGTTCTTTGATGTGAGAAGGGATGACACTAAAGTGTTCATGAAAGTTGGAGATTCTGACACGTTGTTCCCTGCCATGGTGAAGGAGGAACACTACTCCTGCTGCAGTGAACCAGGGTGGAAGTATTTGTGGCATTTCACTCCAGAGAAAGATGACATCAGGAAACCAGCTGAGATAGTGGCAGATAACATTGTGAACTGGCTCAGAGAGAGGAACGTAGACCAGACCATGCAGGCCATTGGAGGGGACAGCACCAACACGAACACAGGGTGGCAAGGGGGGGTCATACAGTGGATACAGCGGAAGATTGGGAGGAAGCTGGTCTGGATTGTTTGTGACCTCCACACCAACGAGTTGCCACTCAGACATCTGATCCAGGAGCTGGATGGCAAGACTCTTTCAAACAACAGATGGTCTGGTCCTGTTGGCAAGATGCTGGACTCTGCCACTGAGTTAGAAATAAATCCGAGCTTTGAAAAAATCACAGTTGACCCTCCACTCGTTGAGCTTGCACATACTGTCATTGACGACCTGAGTACTGACCAGTACTATGGTTACATGATTTGCAGTGCCATCAAAACTGGGGTCATGCCTGATAGACTTGCTTACCTGCAGATAGGTCCAGTCTCACATTCTAGGTGGCTCACAACGGTTCTCAGGTTCTGCAGAATTTGGGTCGCTCATCATAAACTGAAAGGGAACCAGCTTCACAACCTGAGACTTATTGTCCAATTCATCGTGAGTGTCTACTTGCCAAATTGGTTCAACACTAAGGTCAAGTCATCGTTCTCCGAAGGTCCGAGGCATGTTCTCTTCCAGCTTGAGCTCCTGAGGAGTCAGCCAAGGAAGGTTGTTCAGATTGTGGAGCAGACTGTGAGGAGATCTTCCTGGTATGCTCATCCCGAGGCAGTTCTGCAGACAATGCTCTGCAGTAAGGATGAGGAGGAGAGAAGAGTGGCAGTCAAAAAGATCTTGGATATGAGACTTATGAGAGGATCTGGGCATGACGAATCAGTTGGTGACGATTCCTTCGGGGTCAGGAAGACTCCTGAAGTCAATCTAGGTGCCAAGACCCTCACTGATCTCATAGATCTGGATAACATCCAGGCTGGCAGTGAGCCCCCTCTTACCTGCAGCCTCACCAATGTTCAAGTCAGAGCTTTCCTGGACAACCCCATGCATGTCCCTGCCTGGCCCTCGCACACCCAGAGTATAGAGCGTTGTGTACAGCAAGTGAGCGAGGCCAGCAGTCACGTGTACAGCCAGGAGAGGAGGGAAGGCTACATCCGAGCTCAGTGGTCGGCAGGGAGGTGATGAGTAGAAACAGAAGCAAGAAAGACATGTTCTCTATGGTGTGCAGCAACACCGGGTCGTAGTAGTAAAACCGGTTTTTGTATTTGATGATTTTGTTTTCTAAAGGAATATTAAATTTAATAAATGTGTCAAGATCATTCGTTTCACTATTCTGGATCATTTTCATCCTAATAAATTAACCTGATACATTTACTTTACTTTAAATAAGCTATTTAGCGGTGTTGGTAAAAGGGTGGGAATACTGAATTTTCATAAGATTTCAAGTTAAAATTTACCTAGCAAAAAATGAAAACTTTTCAAATCTGAAGATATCACATGATTCTGCACATAGAACTACATCATTATACCATGGGCCGAATTTTCAAACTCAAAAAAAAAAAAAATCGCCTCCGTATGACACACCCTACTGTAGTAGTGCAACAAATAGAGAAGAGATTGTCAGTAAAAAGTTAAAGCCTATGTTCCCTCACTCTCAAGAACCGACACTTGATCCCTTTATTTTGGCAACTGAGGTGAAAGATCTACACATTTGGTTATCCCTGCCTTTATTAGGTTAACTTACGTTACGTTACGTTACGTTAGGGATTGTCATCAGTGTTACCCAGGATTCGAAGTAATGGCAGCAAAATATATTTAACACGATGATACGAACAGGAGAGATACTTGAATCACAAGAAGAAGTAGTGGTCAATAGAGGACTCCTAAGTTTAATTCTTTATCTCCAAGCACTGAGATATTCCCCAAAAATGTGTGAAACTCGCACATTTGAAGACACAGGCGTGGAGGTGTACTATGAACCCTCATCCTTGCGCACTGAACTCGCTGTAGTGAGGTTGTTAGTAGGTAAGACTCTTCTGGCTGCAGCTTGTGTAAATATATCCCACACACTTCCGCCACTACTCAGACACATTAGGTGTACTTGTGATAACTCAACTCCGCGTAAGTTTGTAAGAAGTGGCTGTGTGAGGACATAACTCCTCCGTGAGATGTTTTGTATCTGATTGTAGAGAAAGAACTACTGCTGTAGCATTAGTGGAAGACGATAATGATGTAAGGTAAACTGTAGGTTGTTCAGTCATCAATAGCAAGATATACAATTAAATTACCAGACATACAGGCAGTCAGACATATGAAATACCGAGTGAAAACATTGTTAGTGTATTCTTTTAATCAAATCATGGAAATTCCAATTACTGAACTATCTATAAATAGAGAAAAAATATATATTACATTCAGTTTAATAAAGGGAAAGGATTACGAGAACTAAAACTTCGTTAACATCTAATAACGATGACTGTTACATTCTTCCGGTGTAATATTTACATCAGAAGTTTTTTAATTATCATAAATTGTATACTCGTATAATATTCAAGGAGAGCTTCACCCCTTGTACTGTACTGTACTGTGCTGTACACTCATCTCTTGCATCAGCGACCTTTATGGCCTTTAACTTCCCTGACTTATCCATTGAACTCAAATTTTCTTATACTTTTTAACCATTTTTAAAGTCTTTGTTATAAATGTCTCTACTGTATGTAAAGTAGGTTTAATGACTGATAAAGGTGGGCTTCATGGTAGTCCCAAAAACACAGTATACTTTAGGGGTTCTCAGTCGAGCACAGGACGATAGAGACAAACTGATGAAAGTACAGTAGAGGAAAAGATTATATTGAAATAGTAACGTTCATTGTTTACTTATATTTTCTTGCCTCGGACCAGTTATTGTTGAAGGATTGGTTGATTGATTGAGTGATTGTTTGGCTTATTGATTGACTGACTGAGTGATTGGTTATCACCAGCCTCGTAACTTGAAGATTATTGATTTAGTTGGTTGAGTATGATGTAGTTCTACCTCAGACGTCCGCTCAGAATAAAATATCATTAAATGTTCCCAGATTATGTCCTACGTAGATACATTGTCCCACGTAGTATACTGTATTTAAGGTCTTTCAAACATTACTACAAATATTCTGTTTTAACATTCGTGCAATAATTGGAAGAAACGCACTATAAAACTTTAACACATTTTTGTACTTGTTTACATAATTATGAATTCTTGGACTATAACATTTTGGCTTTTCTTTATTCAAATTTGAGTGTAGTTGTTTGTTTGAGGTAAGAAACACAACCACAGTTCAACATAAGGTTTTCGCACCATGGACAAGGACTACCTGAGGCTGAACACCGAATTGGTTTAGAAATATTTTTTTTAGTTCAGAATTGTTGCGTCTTAATCCAGCTTGTAAACTCATATAACCTAACATAACTTATTTGAATCACCTTTAAAATCGGTTAGTTTCGTATCTTGAGTCCTTGTGATCTCATCTGATGCCTTGTGACTTTCCAGCGTTTTGACCCACACTGACCTTTTGTGGCAGTTTACAAGGTTAAAAGCGGTAACACTAAAATAACCCCTGAAAGGCAGAGATTAATGAAACACACACACAACAATTAGTGAAGCCAAATATTTCATACATATATTCCATTGTATTAATATATTGCATAATATGAACTTAATTAAATTATAGAATATCCCTCCAAAACAAAACAAAAATATATATATGTAGTGACAAAAGGCTGAGTATTAATACAATATTTATTCCAGCAAATATAACCTAATGTTAATTCAGTTATTTTCCAGTAATAACTGCGTGATAATTAAGAGATTATACACTGTTATCCTAGTTAAATCCAGCGACCATTGATGATTGTCCCCCATAACTAGATAATATATTTTTGTAAAAAGGAATGAAAATTTTTCCCTATATTCCATGTGCTCGTACATTCTCTCTTTTTCTCTTCCTCCCTCTTCTAATTCTCTTAACCTCTCTCAGTATCTCCAATATTCCTCTCTTTATCTCTCTTCCTCCCTCCCTATGCCTCCTGTGCTTTTCTTTCTCTTTTTTCTCTTTCTTCCTTTTCTAATTCTCTCATGCTCTCTCCCTACCTCCTGTGCTCCTCTCTTCATCTCTCGCAACCTTCCCTCATTCTCTTTTTATCTCTCCCTACCTCCCATGTTCCTCTCTCTTTTTCCCCTCCTTGCTACTTAATTTCTTTCTCCTTCCCATTTCTCTCATTATTTCTTTCTCTCTCCCTGCCCCCCATGTTTTTCTCTCTATCTCTCGCTACCTCCTATCATTCTTTTTTATCTCCCCCTATCTTTATTGTTCTGTTTTTCAATCTCTCTTCTTTGCCTCTTGCATTATATCCTGCCTTTCTATATCTCTCTCTTTCTACCTCTCCTGTTTCTTTCTCTCACTCTACCTTTTCTGTTTATCTCTTTATTGTTCCTTGTCTTCCCTGTGTAGCTCTCTTTTTTTCTTTTTCTGTACATTCTCTCTTTCTCCCCGAGTCTTTCCCTACTTCTTCTGCTTTGTGGTGAACATACCAGATCTCTGAATATAGTCTCCCTTTTCTTTGTACTTCAGACGAGGTATTTTAAGTTTGAACGGTAGACAAATGGTCAATGTTGGTAGCACCAGCTTTTGAAACGACCTTATAAGTCTTTACGTTACCTTATCTAACCCACAAAGAAAAAGTCACCAATCACGAATTCACATAAAAAAAATTGATTTGGATATTGATAGTCAGTTTCAAATTTAAATGGACATAATTATTTAAAGAATATTATTCAATATGCAAAAATAATTCCGGATAAAATGCAAAATTACTGTACAGTCATCACATATGTGTGAGGTAGAACACTTCTTCTGTTTTTACTGATCATTTATCATATGGTTAATAATGAAAAAAAATCTTACTAGCCTAGCAATAACTTCTCACTTGACATACAACACACAAAAACTTCTCCAATTTGTAATTTACCACTGACACTAATGAATTTACTTCACTTTACTGTATTGATAAATATAGATAATCACCACTTATATTCACTTTAGTATGTCCAGTTTAAAGTTGTTTCCATCCAGTGATCATCTCCCAATTGGATATTAAAAAAAATAAATAAAATAAAAAACATGGGAACTTCTCTGGACCAGATATATACTGTAAGTGTTCTGAAATTATGACTCCCATTCCATTAATTTGGAACAACATAGCTAACATTTTAACCCCTAAATTAAACATTAGTCTCCGGGTATATTAAATCAGAAAATAATTTACATCAATTACTAATAAATATTGTCGGTTTGACTGAGTAAATTATATATAAACACTTGATATACAATTGACATCATAATTATAAATTGGTTTCACTGTTTAAAACATGCACAGAAATTCTTGATTTAAAAATCATGGCTATAAATAAATCATAGTAATTGATAGCTTATAATTACATCATCCTTCATTTCAGATTAAAGAAACGAAATGGTCGTTATTGACGACTGACCCGCCGACGATTTTGCATAGTAAACGATTATAAAAATGCCACTGTATTTTATAGAGGACACTGACATAACTCATAACCTTACCTTACCTTACATTAAAACTGCTGCATTCCCGCCGAGAAGACATAGTAATGAGCACCTTAGGTGTCTAAATATTTACCCAACGAAGCATTTGCACAAGAAATTATTATCATATCAGTACTCACTGATGAAAATAGAGCAAGAAAATATACACCCAAACAAATAACTCGTCGGCAGGTCAGTCGCCATTGACAAATAAAGTTATTTATTTGCCAATGGCCCAAGGTTAAAAATGCTCTGGAAGCATTTGAGGTAGATTTAGCGTAGAGGATCACTGGGTTTAAAATTTTTGCCCTGACTTGACCTTACTTGTTACGTCGCTCATTTTTTATAAGCTCTTTCGGTGGAGGTGGTGTGTGGATTAGCGAATCCCATGTTATTGACCTGACCTGATGCTATCTAGGTCACTATTTGTATATAAGCATCTCTCAGTCCTTGTAAATTCAGTTGCCTCTGAAGATATCTTGAATAAAAACGAAAGCTAAGGTGCTCCATTGTTTCCCTTTTCCCTGTGTGATTTTATAAAGATTCAAGATTTATCTTATCCACGTTTTCACTGTGTATCTACATGAAAAAAAAAAAAAAAAAAAAAAAAAAAATATATATATATATATATATATATATATATATATATATATATATATTATATATATATATATATATATATATATATATATATATATATATATATATATATATATATATATATATATATATATATATATATATGTGTGTGTGTGTGTGTGTCTGCGTGTTCTAATGCACTCTCCTTTACCTTTTTTCTCCTTAAGCTCATTACATAAAATCTTAATGGGAAAGTGAATACTTTATCAGGGCATTTACTGCTTGGACTGCCACCAATCATCAACTTCACCGTCTCCACAAACCTTTTAACATCTCGTGGGAGGGAGGTGACTTTAATTAAATATTCAGTCTTCTCGTAAAATGAACTTTCATTGTATTTTGAACAGTGCACCGATTTGGGAGTAATGAAGCTTGTATGAAGCGACTGATGAAAACAGGATGGATGTATGGGGCTTTGCATGTGGAGTACTGTCGTCAAACACAGCTGCAGGAACAATGAAGGGAAGACAACGAATTGCGGGAAACCATATATAATTACTGTACGGGAAATATGAATTTTAATGACGCTGCTTGATGTCTTGCAATGAAAGTTTTGAATTAAGTACGTATTGATAAATAGGGTCTTATGATTTAATTCAGAATTCAATAGAAAAGACATTTCTTCTGCATGTTTCTATTCAAACTAACTTAGGTTAAAATTACTTAAGAAAATTGGATCTGATTCTGAATTGTAATAAGAATATAGCGCAAAGTTTATGAAAGGAGTTAAGGTTTTCTTAGTCAGAACGTGATCTTAGAATTACCAAAGTATTAAAAAGAGAAAATTACACAAACAAGCCCCAACCATTCAATTCCTGATTTACTTAACCAGGAGACCAAGACGAACTGACCTTAATGCAGCGGGAGGATGTACCGTGATAAAAGTATGGAAATATCCACTTTGGTCAACATAGGCAAGTCTGAATAGGGGTTTAATTAGATGTCCAGTATACACAACAGCACACGGCGCTATTCTGTGATATGATAGTACGTTAGCTAATACATAATAAAACAGGTTATTTTTTTCTTTTCATTGTCAATTTCTTTTGTCCAACTTACATTTCTCTGTTCAAAGAATAATTAGGATCCAAGATGTCATTTGATTCGTGGACCGTGTTCCTGGGAAAATGACTAGCCAGTACAGTTCATTAACACCACTCGCCTACACGGTACAACCAGAACACTCTTGTTTCTTATATAAATTTTGTACTGTGGAGAGTTGACCGCCACTCTTTGATAATTGACTGACCGTCAACAAATGTTATTTTTAAGAATAACCTATTACACTGGTCTACAAAAAATATTTTTTTTTTCTGGCATGAAACCTTTTAACTGTTTTTTACTAACTTTAAGGTGCTGAATCCAAATCTGATCTCAGATTTGCTCCATCACGTAACGTGCCAGAATTTACTGAGCTATCAGAGATTGAGGATATAGACCGGAATTCACCTGTTTCTACTGATGAAGATGAAGAGACTGATCTTTTCAAGCCATCTGGTGAAGATTGTGAAAAGCCAACGTTGTTTATTCAGTCAGAATTGAATGGTCTGGTCAGAGATCTAAATTTGCCAAAACAGTCTGCTGAATGTTAGCTTCCAGGCTTCAAGAGAAACGACTCTTAAAACCTGGCACGAGTGTCCCCTTTTATCGCAACAGAGAAGAGCAACTGCGGAAGTACTTTCATTCATATGACCAGCTTGTTTTTTGTAATGATGTAGAAGGACTTCTTCTCTCCATGGGACTACCAGCATATGATAGTAAGGATTGGAGACTTTTTATTGACAGTTCTAAAAGGAGCTTGAAATGTGTTCTTCTTCATAACGGAAACAAGTATGGTTCAATTCCAATCGGACATTCTGTACAAATTAAAGAAGAGTATGAAAACATTAAGACTGTTCTAGAGAGGTTGCAATACCATGCTCATGAATGGTTAATTTGTGTGGACTTGAAAATGGTAAACTTTCTATTGGGCCAGCAAGGAGGGTACACAAAATACCCCTGTTTTCTGTGCTACTGGGACAGCAGGGCTACAGCAGACCATTGGGTGAAAAAGAATTGGCCACCAAGACATAGTTTGACGCCTGGTGACAAGAATATCATTAACGATCCTCTGGTTGACAGGAAAAACATTTTCCTTCCTCCTCTGCACATAAAACTTGGTATCATGAAGCAATTCGTCAAGGCTCTTGATCATAGTGGAGAGTGTTTCAGATATTTATGCTCAACCTTTCCAAGTCTTAGCGACGAGAAGAAAAAGGCAGGGATTTTTGATGGACCTCAAATAAGAACACTACTCAGAGATCCACACTTCCTTGTAACACTGACTGAGGCACAGGCAAGAACTTGGAATGCTTTCTCTAATGTGGTGCGGAACTTCTTAGGGAACAAGAAAGCGGACAACTATCAAGAAATTGTGGAGGAGCTGCTCTTGAGTTTACAAGCACTTGGATGCAGAATGAGTATCAAGGTTCACTACTTACACAGTCACTTGGACGAGTTTCCAGAAAATCTGGGAGAAGTGAGTGAGGAGCAAGGGGAGCGCTTTCATCAAGACATTAAAGTAATGGAAGAACGTTACCAAGGTCGATGGGACTCGAACATGATAGCGGACTACTGCTGGAGTTTGATGAGAGACATTCCAGAAGCTGTACATAAGAGATCGGCCAAAAAGAGGAAGTTTATGTAACTGTAACTTGATCTTAATACTTGCACTATTTCTACCGTACATTAATTGTTTTTTCACCCTTCAATGTTACATTTAAATATTATATGTGCATTAACGTTCCAATTTGATATTAACAATTTTTGGTTAGAGAAAAATACAAATTATAATGCTGAAAAAAATTATGTATACATGTTTAAACCGTCAATTTTGATCCAAAAGTTTACGTTTCCCAGCAAAAGTGCAATATGGTATATCTCAAAAACCTGATGTGATAGACAAAAACCAAAGTCATATTTGGATTCTGCACCCCAAATTTACTTAAAATCCGTTTAAAAACCTTGTGCCAGAAAAATTGTGTTGACCGGTGTTATTTATTAATCTCTAAGGCATGAATAGCGTAGTGCAACATAGATGAATTACTGTACATGCATTATGGCGATAATATCAAAATAAATTAACGTAATAAATTACAACAATAAATTACAACATTAATGTTGTAATATATTTAATATATTTATGCACTTTAACAACTAACGTCTTTAAGGTGCGAAAAGGGCTTGCTTGTCTGATGACAGGACACTAAGTTGATTGATTGACTTGATTTTGATTTGGCCGCTTACAGCGGCTACTTTATTGTGCACCCCACACTCATCCTGTGAGCGGTAGCGCAAAAGGATTACAGAGTAGAGTTTACAAAGGGTTATAATAATTAACCCCCGTTGTCAGGATATTATGGCACTGAATGTTACACAGTATTTCATTTACATTATATGTTTAGTTCTATACATAAAGGGTAACTTATTCACACATGCGTGAGTACAGGCGTGTGAGGCAGTATGTCTGGCCTCACACCTTGTTATTCACATTTACGTGAGAGGTATTCAAGCACATTGCGTATTTGGTTCTGTACATGAGAATTGATATAGTTACTAAGTGCAAAAAAGTGGATACAATCTTAATATGTCGGCTATCTTGCCATTAGAGATGAAGTGTTGTGCCATTTCACACACAGTGTGCTTGGACCTGTCCCTAAAAGGTTCTATCTTCACACAGTCGAGGACGTAGTGTTCAAGTGTGTGGCCATATGTATGGCCACACACTTTACATTTAGTTTTGTTTACATCTGCTTGAGGAACATACTGCCAAAGGTACTTATATCCTAACCTTAATCTAGCGGTTACAACATCTTGTAATCTAGTGATCTTGTTACTTGCTCCATATACATGTGTCGCGATCCCACTACCCTTTATACTTGGGGAGTGAATCCTACCCCAGTTATTAACAAATAAAGGAACAAATAGGGAACACGGCAATAATTATCCTCACCAAAAACCTACTCAACTAAATGTACTTGAAAAAGTAAGAACAGTTGAAATAAGTGAATCACAAAAGGGAAGATAATTAATTAATTCAATTTATGTTCTAAAGGGTGTAATGACTAGCAAACATGAATTTAAGGGAATAAGTAAATGTATAATAAAATAAGAGTGATGCCGGAAGGGCGAAAATATACTGTAAGGAGTTAGACCAAACAAATATTACTTAACATTACTATATTACATAAGACATACGAAATATATATATACAACAATCACTACAAAATGATTATCCCTACCAAACAGGAGATTCCTTACCACCAGGATCCCTTCCTAGGCCTAACTAAACGTGTCACTAATACCTGATACCCCTAGGGCATTGCAGAAGACTGGACAAGGCACTAGACAAGGGTCAAGGCTAGAGAACGAATGGACACGTCTACCCTATGCCACGGTTTTTCGCTACTGGGGAGGCGTGGGGCACGCCGTGGAGGAGAGCGTCTCATATCACATGATCCAGGACATTTGCTGGATAGTTTATATAATTAATTAATACTACTCTTGATTTGACTTAACAGAGTAAGACAATGATGCATATTAATAACATACATAAATATACAATTAACCTAAGTAACTAAAAACAATAATAATATAATAAGTACAATTAACAAGTTAATAGCTTGTGTGAAATGTAGGCGTGAACATATGCCTCACGCTATGAGAGTTCCCGAGCGCTCAGGCACGTGACACATGTTTCACTTGATACATCTCATCATGGTAACCTATGGATCGACTAGTGCCTGTTTGCACTTGTCTACTTGCGTCAAACTCATCAATAAGTTCTTTCCTAATTACAGTTTTAAGGGTTCTTTTTGACAGACCCAAATTGTATTCAACGGTGTCTTTGTTAGACGCGAGTTTGGCGAGGGCATCAACTCTGTCATGTTTTAGGAGGCCTATGTGAGAGGGGATCCACAACAGTTTGACCTTGACACCCCGGTCAACAAGGCACGCATATTTGTGTCTGGCTTCAGAGACAAGAGCGTGACAACCTGAGTCGAGGGTGCCAAGGGCAAGTAGTGAGGATAGAGAGTCAGTGATGATGAGACTGTCAGTAACAGTGGTTTCAATGAATTTAATAGCTGTGAGTATGGCAATTAATTCAGTTTGTAGAGTGGATGCCCAGTTGTTAATTCTAACTCCTTTCTCAATTATATTACCGTCAGGTTGAGTCACAACAATAGCACTTCCAGCCCTCTCACAGGCGGTGTTAAGAGATCCATCAGTGTAGATGGTCTGTGTGATATTAGCATCAGTCTGTAGAGTGTGTATGTGTTCAAGAGCTTTCAATTTGGCAGTGTGTTGGAGATAAATGCTTTGTATAATTAATTTTTTAGGCGGATACGTCGGTAATGTGATATCGAAGGGAACTGTCCGCCAGGGTGGCAGGAAGCGCTGTTGTGTCTCAACTTTGTACAGGTGGTCTAGTCCAAACATCTTCATATGTGTAGCTGTAGTTTGGATCCATTTAGACTCAGTAGTCCCATGGTTCAAACATTCTAGCAATTTTAAGGAAACACTGTTATCAGGACCACCACGCAGAAGCCTCAAGGCTATCATGAGGTTGACTTCAATTATTCTATCGTTAACACTGGGTATACCTAGGTCTTTCCTCACATTAAGTACTTTAGTGCTCATGGGACATCCTAGGATAATTCTGAGGGCTTTATTTTGCATTTTCTCGAGCTTGTCAACGCCTTTCCCGTCACGAATGACCAGGGCTGGTGGGTGGTCTTATATAGCCTAGGTACATTGTTTTAACAATTCTAATATTAGCACCATAGTGCGGGCTGTACCCCGCTACACTTCAAAGAGGTCTCAGTCTGTCAGTACATGGGCGGGTTAGCTGTTGTATGGCAGGTTGGGTACAAGGGAAGGAAACACCAAGATATTTAAAAGAAGAAACATAGTCAATAGTGTTGTTACCTATCTTGAACTTGGCGGGGCCGCGTTTGCGGTTACCAGCTTGTTTGTTGAACACCTTAGTTTTCTCAGTGGAGATAATAAGATCGAGGTTCTCACAGGCTGCGTATACATGGTTCAGGGTGGTTTGCATTTCACGATGAGTTTTAGTATGTATAAAAATATCATTAGCATAGCTGATTGAGATATTGCTGGGGTTGTCTGGTATTAAATTTAATAATGCATTCACAAGAACATTGAACAAAGTGGGGCTAAGTACTCCACCTTGAGGGGTACCAAGTTGCATATCTTTAACTTCACTTTTGTAACCCTGAAACAGTGCAGCAGCCCTTCTGTTGGTTAGGTAACCACTTATCCAGTGTAACAGCCTACCTCCTATATCCATTTTGGCTAGTTCGTACAATATCAGTTGCCTATTGGCAATATCAAATGCAGCTTTTAGGTCAAGAAATGTGGTGTATCTGTGCCTTTCATCACCATGCACAGTTAGGAATGTGGTGATGCAATTATGTACACCTTTTCCAGGGGTGAAGCCATTTATGTTAGGAGACATGTGTTCTCTGATTCTATATAAGAGTCTGCCAAGAACCATCCTCTCAAAGGTTTTACACAGGCAGCTGGTTAGTGATATGGGACGAAAAGCATCAGGCTGTCCTGGTTTCGGTATTGGTACAACACTACTGCTGGTCCATGATGTGGGTAGTTGGCCCTCGGCATGACTCATATTTTACAAGACCAACAATGGATTGCCTGGCACGCGCCTTAGTAGTCTAATGATGTTGTAGGTGACTCCGTCCTCTCCAGGGGAAGTAGACCTACCACTGGCGAGGGCGGCGTCAAGCTCCCACTCAGCATATGGAACATCACACTCATCGTGCTGTTTGCCCAGCATAAAGCTAATAAGATTACTTCTCTCTACAGACTTCGCATCTGTATAGATATGTAAATACCAAGATATGTGAACACGCCTGACGGCAAGACACTGTTACCATTCATTGTACCATTTATTCACATGTCTGTATTACTATATAATTATCATAGCATGTCTGATATCTATGCTTATGTCTAATGCCTATGTCTACTCAATATGTCCCGATGTACTATGTCTGTACCGCGCTAGTCAAGTAACTAGAGGATCTCATTTATTGTCCTAGTAATGTCTAGCAACTCTCCCTGCCTAACTAGCTAACTTCTCTCAGATCGGCCCAGGCCTGGTTACGACTAGGAGTTCTTTGTGCTGGCTCCTGTTTCTGTACCGGTTGGTTATCCTGCCAAGTCTTGTACTACTTATTGAATATATCTACTGCTCGTGCTCTGGAGTTTGAAGAACCTTGTTTAGGATTGCATCCCACCACAGCATCAAGGAGTCCCCGAGTCCCAGCTGGTAACATGTCATTGCTAGACACATGAGCCCACTTTGTTATTAGCTCATTCGACTTTTGCAGAGGGTTTGGATGGGAGACGTGTCTAATGTTTTTACCTCTGATTATGTTTATGTCTTTCCAGGCTTTGCTGAGGGATGTTGGTTCAGGCTGTTGACATATGTCTCCCATGCATTTTGTCTGAGTTCGTTTACACGTTCCCTGACAGCAGCAAGGGAAGCTTGATACAATTGTAACATTTGAGGTGTTCTAATTTGTTTGTAACCCTTACCCACCCTCCTTACCCTAGCCCTGAGTTTTTTCAGCTCAGGGTCATTATAGCACTGCTGTTGCCTGTTCCCATTATGCTGACCACGTTTTCTCCTTTTTGGTGGAGGCATTGTTGGTGAAGTATGCATAAGTCCTATCTATCAGATCGTCATGGAAACTTTGGTAGTTGTCAGGCTTGTAGTCCTTGTACCAGTCATGGATGAAGTCTATGAACTGGCTTTCATGTTCTTGCTTGACTGTGATTCTACGTCTGTTGAGTTTACCACCAGTGGGGGTGTCATTGGCTACATGTATACTTGCTTGGATTGGGCTGTGGTCAGACATAAGATCAGTGACAACATCAGAGCTATGAGTTGTGTATGATGGATTAAAGCCAATACATTTGTCTAGACCCCCGCCATAGATGTGTGTTGGTTCATTATTACCTATAATTTGAACATCTTCATATGCGCTGAGAAGTGAGATAAGTCTCCTACCATTGGTGTTAGTGGTGGAGTCACCTAATTTCTTGTGTCTAGTATTCAGGTCACCCATCAGGAGAGTGGGCTCAGTGTATAAAAAGTCTGGGAGATCTGTGTACTGAAGCTGATCTGAGGGAGCATAGGCGTTTAGCACGTTGAGTGTGGAGTTGCCCAGGTGGATAGTGATCCCATAGTACTGAAGGTTGGTAGTCTTTTTGGATACAACAGGTACATGCGGGAGTGACTTCTTAACATACATCAAACATGTGTGAGTAGAACTAGGATCATAATACACATAATTGGGCAGACAGGGCGGCTGTTGAGAAGGTAATAAGGGGGGTAACAATTATGCATCGCAAGCAAATATGAAGAGTTTAGAATTGACAATTATATATATACCAGGGAAATGAACGTTTCAGTATACCTGCTGATTATATCAACATGTTTTTTACTTATCTTGTTTAATGACTCAGTTTTATCTCATTAGTGGTTCTCTCTGTCACTTATATTTCATCCTTTTCGATAAGTTGTCGCGATTTGCGTCATTGTTCTCTAGTTAATGAGTGAGATGATAGTTGATAATATTTAAGCAAGATTCAGTTGGATGAGGATCGTTAGACACAGAAGCTGTTAGTGATTGTAAACTTGAACCGCAAGTTTATTTATGATTGGCGAGTTTTATCGAATTTTTTCTAAGTCGCTCCATATCTGAAAATTCATATGGTCAAAAAAGGAATGTTGGACCTATATATGATTTTGGAGCAAATTATTTTCCTATGTTTTATATTTTCCTGCCTTGGGATTTCAGTTATACACACACACACACACACACACTACTACTATTACTTAGCTGTCACTCGGAATCGAGTATGACGATCATCTACCTATGATACAATAATATTAGTTATTAGGGATGTCATCTAGGTTCATGAGTTTTGAGGTGACTAAAGAGGCCGATACGGGAACCCGCAGCGTAGTCCACATTCGTTGTCTCGTTTTGCAGTTGTGTGATGCTCCTCCAAGCGTTACGATGTGGAGTAATAGACTCCCAGGTAAGGGGGTCTTAAGGCTATCCTTATACCTCTTTAGTTGCCCGTCAGTATTACGTTTACTATTCGTTAGGTGACTGTAAAGTAGCTACTTTGGCAGTCTACTGTCGTCCATGCGGGCAACATGGCGAGTGCAACGTCGTTGTTCATGGATAATGGTAGCCTCGATGCTCCTGCAGTTGGTGTCAGCAAGGATTGCTGGAATTTATTCTCTTGTCTTCCCAGCGAACTCGGAGGATGGAACGTAGACTACGTCGGTGAAAGTTTTCAAGTGCCTTGAGGTGCCTCCTCTATGTGACCAATGTCTCACTGCCATATAGCAGGGTGGGGAGGACCACTTCTCGATATACGTACAGCTTTGTGGATAATTTCAGCTCCCTACAGCTGAAGACACGATTTCGGAGTTTGCCCAAGGCTTGAGATGCACATCTGATCCGATGCTGAATCTCTTCATCGATGTCTGCGGTGGTGGACAGATGGGAGCCGAGATACCGAAAGTGGGCAACATTAGAGAGGGTAGTACCATTAAGCTGGATGGATTGTGGAGATGTGTCTGAGCCAGTGGCAGGTTGAAAGAGAAACTGAGTATTACGTACATTCACCTCAAGGTCAAAGTGTGCATACGCGTCTGCATAGGTGTTCAGGATCTCCTTTAGGTCGTATTCAGTGTGAGCAACAAGGGTGAGGTCGTCTGCATACTGAAGTTCAGTAATGGAAGCAGCGGACACCTTGTTCCTGCCTTGAGTCGTCTTAGGTTGAAAAGACCTCTCTTCACCCGGTACTCGATGTTCACCCCGCTGGCTAAATTGGCACTGGTACAAGTAAGGAAGGCAGCCGAGAAGATGGAAAAGAGAGTTGGTGCCAGTACGCACCCTTGTTTAACCCCTGTTTTGATGGGGAAGAACTCTGACTGGGTTCCATTGTGCAGGTCACTGCCGTTCATGCCATCGTAGAGTTGCCTCACAATGGCGATGAATTTTGGTGGGCAGCCAAAACGGCTGAGGGTCCACTAGAGGGCTTCCTTGTTGACCGAGTCGAAGGCCTTGGTTAGGTCGATGAAAGCCATGTACAGGTCTCGACGCTGTTCTTTGCACTTTTCCTGTATCTGGCGGGCAGCAAAGATCATTTTAGTGGTTTCACGTGATGATCTAAAATCACATTGACATTCTGGGAGGAAGTTTTCCGCCTCAGGAATAAGTCTATTTAGGAGGACTCAAGCGATAATCTTGCCAGCTACGGAGAGCAGCGAGATCCCACGGCAGTTGCCACAGTCTGACCGGTCTCCCTTGTTTTAATAAATATTGACAATGGAGGCGTCTTTAAGAGCTTGGAGGATTTCTTCCTTTTCCCATATATTCCCCAGGAGAGAGTGGAGACGGCTGGTAAGCAGAGGTCCTCCTGCTTTATACACCTCGGCTGGGATTCCATCAGGCCCTGAGGCTTTGTTATTTTTTATCTGTTTGGTGGCAGTAGCTACCTCATCCAAGGATGGAGGATAGCTGAGGTGGGTCAGCTCTGGATGCTGAGGGACCTGCTGGTTAGTCAAGACAAACACATCCGTGTTTCGGTTGAGCAGTGAATGGTAGTGCTCTTTCCAGCACTGAAAGAGGCCTTTGTCGTCTTTAATTATGTGGTTACCGTCAGATGAGCGGAGGGGGGCTGCGCCACGAGTGACTGGCCCATAAAATGTTTGAGTGGAAATGAAAAATTTGCGCATCTTGTGCTTATCTGCATGTTTTTGTGCTTCACATGCCTTATTTTTAAGGGTTGTTCTGCCAGTCAATAAAAGCAGCACGTTTATCATCGATGAGTACTTTGATTGCCGGGTCATTTTCATCAAACCATTTCTGGTGTATTCTTTTGACCTGGCCAAGGGTCTCTCTGCAGGTTTTTGTCATGATAGTATTAAGAGTGTCCCATTCAGCACTGGGATTCAAGTTGTTTGCCGTTGGGTTGCTTATAAGCCCATGTTCAAGCTGCTCTCTGAAAGCATGTGCTACCACTGGATCATCCAGACGCTTAGTATTAAATCCTCTTCTGGAGGCTTGCCGCCTTCGCCGTTTTGGGGCGACGTGCAGTGAGAGCTTGGATCCGACAAGTCGATGATCGGTGTCACAGTGATCTGAGCCACGCATGGCAAAGGTGATGAGAACATTTCGGCGATCTCTTTCTCTGACAATGATTTAGTCAATGAGATGCCAGTGTTTGGATCGTGGGTGTTGCCACGAAGCCTTGAACTTGTTGGCCTGCATAAACAAGGTATTGGTGATAGTGAGGTTGTTAGCAGCACACTTGCTGAGGAGTAGGCCGTTGGGATTACATTTGCCTAGTCCATTTATCCCTTTGATTCCCCCGCCAAATGTTAGCATATCTACCAACTCTAGCACTGAAGTCGCCTAGGAGCACAACCTTGTCTTCTCTGGGGATAGAGGTTAGCATTCTGTTGAGGTCGTCGTAAAAGGCCTCCTTGGTGTCATCCTCTGCATCCAGTATTGGGGCGCATGCACAGATGAAGAAGGCACGACGTGAGAGATTCAGTGGGACTCGAAGCGTCATGAGGCGCTCATTGATCCCAATAGGCATTTCAGTTAGCCTGTGTAGGATGCGTTGGCGGATGGCAAAGCCAGCTCCATAAATGCGGTTTCTCTCCGCAGCAGGCTTACCCTTCCAGAAGAAGGTGTAGCGTTGCCCTGTTCCATGAGTTGGCCCTCATCTGGGTGACGGGATTCACTGATGGCTGCTATGTAGTTGTTGTACCAAGCCAGCTCTTTTGCCACAAGGGCAGTTCTTCTTTCAGGATGCGTAGTTGTGCCAGTATCCAGAAGGGTGCTGACATTCCATGTTGCGACGATAAGGGGTTGTATGGTTTGCTATTGTTTGGGTCTGTGATTTTGATTGTGTTTTCGGCCACATAAGGATGACCTTACTGGGTGTGGTTGCCCAGTCAGGTTTGGTTTTTAGACAGGCTATGTTTAGGGCACTTTTTCTAGCCCCATCCCCATGTGAGGTGAGCAGCGTGGCTCCTCGGAAGGGCTGCTCAGTCGCACAGACAGGACTGGATTGCACTGCTGCCTAGATCCCAGTGCATAAACGACCATGTTATCTATCTAATTTTTTTTTTTACGGGAATTAGCCCACCCGGGCACAGGCCAAACGACCCACAACGGGGCCTGGGGGGGGGGGGGGGGGGGCGAAAAAAAAAGAACAGAAAGAAATTAAAAATAGAGAACAAAAAGTTTATATTGTGTTAATCTATACCAAGAAGATGCCGGAAAACCAGCTTTTTAAAATGAGGCAGATTGTATAAGTATGGAAACACAGAAAAAGACAGAGCATTCCATAGTTTAGCTGTGTGAGGAAAGAAGAGCCACCCCAGATATGAGAGCAGTACTCCAAGTTCGGACGAATTAATCCTTTATATACTTGGAGCAACTGCTCAGGAGTGAAGTAGCTACGGTATCTATACAGCATTCCCAACTTTCGGGAGGCAGCTTTAGCTATGCTAAGGATGTGTGATTTCCAGGACATATTGGAGGAAATGGTGAGGCCTAACTTATTTATTTCAGAATTTGGCAGGATAAAGCGTCCTGAAATGTAATTGGTGGTATATCGTCTAATTTACAAAGTGTAATTGGTAAATATTGAGTTTTATTACTATTGAACTTAACCAAGTCTGTACCTCCCCATTCAGAGATGCTGCACAGATCCGCATTGATAGAAGTAATGATATCAATTCTAGAAACAGATCTAGTTTGAGAGTTAGGAGGAAGGGTAAAATGAGAAGAAGAGTGAAGAGTAGAATCATCAGCGTAAGAATGGATAGAATTAGTTTTAGTGTGAAGTAAATCATTGATAAAAAGAAGGAAGAGAGTAGGTGAAAGAACAGATCCTTGTGGGACACCACTACTGGTAGAGAAAGAACGAGAGATCGAACCCTCGACAACAACTGCCATGGATCAGTTCTCAAGGAAACTAGAGAGGAGAAAACAAAGTGGGGGAGAGAAACCAAAAGAGGAAAGTTTAGATAGCAAAGACTTGTGTCGCACCCTGTCAAATGCTTTGGAGATCCCGAGGGCCGCGACAAAAGTTTCCCCATAATCCCTAAGAGGGGATGACCAAAGATGGGTGCAATAGGAGAGCAGATCACCAGTAGATCTCGCTTGGCGAAAGCCATTCTGGTAATCCGACAAAAGAGAAAGGCGTTCAAGGTGACGGAGAAAATGGGAGTTTAAGATAGTTTCGAAAATCTTAGAGAGGGATGAAGTTAGGGCAATGGGGCGATAGTTAGAGGGATTAGAATGGTCACCCTTCTTCGGGATGGGCTGAACCAAGGCATGCTTCCAAGAAGAAGGAAAAGTTTGGGTTTTGAGGCACAGGCGAAAGAGGCGAGCAAGCACAGGGGCCAGAACTTCAGCACACTCCCTCAGAACACGAGGGGATATTCCGTCCGGTTCATACGCCTTACTCACATCCAACCTGGATAATACACCAGCAACCCTGCGGGTGGAGATTATCGGAAAGTCATTAGGTTCAGTAGGAGGTGCAGGAGTAGGAGGGATAGAATGGGAATCGTCTAAGGTGGAATTAGAGGAGAATAAGGTGCCAAAGAGGTTGGCTTTGTCAGGGGGAGTGTTGGCTATAGAGTTATCGGGTCGGAAGAGAGGAGGAAAAGACGGAGTGCAGAAGTTGTTACAGATGTTTTTAGTTAAGGACCAAAAGGATTTACTAGAGAAAGAATTAGTCAGGACAACGGTCTTTCTTTTAAAAAAAATTCCGTTTGGCCCTACGAAAAATAGCCTTACAACGATTCCTAGAAGTAATGAAAGAGGTGTGGGTAATGGGAGAAGGAGATAAATTCATAGGTCGATATGCCCTATCTCTCACCCTGCAAGCAAAAGAGCAGGAGCGATCAAACCATAATTGTAATGTGAAAGTTTTGGTAGAAGATGGGATAAATGCACTCATACCGCCCTGTATAACCCCAGCAATCCTGTCAGTACATACCGAGGCATCCCGAGTGGAAAAGCAACATTCATCCCAAGGAAAGTCGGTGAAGAATTCTCGCAAGGATTGCCAGTTTGCCTTCCGATAGTGCCATAGTTGACGTTTAGAGGGGGGTGGGGGAGGTGGTCGTGCCCAGTCCGATTTAATAGAAATAAGGTTGTGATCAGAAGACCCTAAGGGGGCAAAAATTGAGTATGAATAGTGAGAGGGGTTAGAGGTAAAACAGAGATCAAGAATGTTAGCAAGTTGATCTTGTCGATCAGGAACGCGTTTAGGGTGTTTGATTATTTGTTCCAAATCATTAAGTAGGGAAAAAGAGAGTGCCTCAGCTCCACCTGGGGCATCTCTTGCAGAGCCAAGCCACTCTCTGTGATGTACATTGAAATCCCCTAGGTAGAGGATCTCGGTGTTGGGGTGTGTGGATGGCAATGACTCTTGCCAAGAAGTGAGATAGTCAAAGAGTTCGAAATAGTTGGTAGAGTTGTGAGAACAGTATAGGGAACAAAGAAAAATAGTCACAGTAGGTAGAGATATTTTGAGCCAGATGACATCATAAAGGGAAGATTCAAGATCCATGAGTTGAGCTATTGGTGTGCGTGTGTTGCAGTAGGCGCATGCACCTCCCTTAGAACGGAAGGAGGTATAAAGGTTGTCGTTAGAGACTTGAAAAGGTTTGGGGGGTATAAGGGGTTTTGATCATGATGAGAGGTATGATGAGCTGGGTGATGGCTGTGCGTGAATTGATCTATGTTGTGAGGCAGGAGCACAGGCTGGAACCACACATTTTAGCTCTCCCTTCTCCTGATCCAGTGGTGCAAGTGTTGCAACGACTGGGAAAAGGGAGAGTTGCAATGGACTGCCGATAGCCCAGTTTGTTGGGTTTCGCCTTAGTAGCCTATTCATCAGGCATTGCTTTCGTCTGCCGGTGTAGTCTTCGTTGGGTTTCCACGGTGGTCACCTCTTCCACCTATACCGCCGTTGGGGTCTTGTTGGAGCTCTGTAAGCATGTCTGCCTGATGCGGGGCTCCACCTCAGATTTTTCGTTCGGGGTTTACTCCTGTAGCCTTATTCCTGTCAAGGTTAATCCGCAAGGCAGCAGGGCGGTGGTTGGTAGGCTCCAGGACGTGTCCACTTGCCAGTGAGCTGACTATGTAGTCTCTGATCATTTGGAAGTAAATACCAGAATAAAATTTACAACTCATTCATAGAAAAACATAATGCTAAATGAAACTGATGAAAGAGAGGCGAAGTAAAACTCATGAAACAAGGACTGAAGAGGTAGAGCAAAAGTTACTAGCATACACGAAAGAAATATCAAAACACAAACAAATATTTACTCCTGTTATTTATGTTTGAGAAGCAGACGTTCATGGCACTGTGAGAAAAAGTGTGTATGAGGTCTTGGTTGATATCATGCTTTCCTTTTAGGTAATTTTATTTTTTTACTGAGAAATTCGTTCATCCATTTAACACCTTGCATTTACAACTTGACAAGGAAGGTTTGACTATAGGAAAGGTTATATTTAAACCTGATAGTTTCAACAACAAAATTTTCATATAGTTTTCAATGCATTTATTATAAACACTCCTAATTTACACATGGCAATATAATTAAAATTTCCGACGCAGACTATTAGTAAGTAAGCCATTAGATAGTCTAGTTAATTATGTTTCAAAATTCCAAAATTCTCTACGGCAGGTTTATCAAGCGACAGAATTTGAAAACTGTGTACAGTACGTACGCAATATCCAATTGGGTTTTCTAGTAAAATGACCTAAAAATAATTCATGCCTTGTGTGAAGTGTAAAAGGCTATTTCTCATAACCTAACCTAACCGAACCTAACCTAACCTAACCTCTGGTTCAGCAATTTCAATATCGATGCCTATTTCATTCCGAAACAGTTAATGATGACAGTACACGTCTAATTTGCATTTCGTATAAAGTCCAAAATTAATTAATCTTAGAAAATAGATCATTAAGAGGATGAATAAAACCTTTGGTTAATGATTTATCAACCAATCAACCAACGGGTAAGGATTAATGCGAGAAAGTTTAATTCTCCCTAATCCTCATTAAGGTTATAGACACCTGAACCTCCAACTAACTACCTCTCATCATCGTGCATCGAGCAGCAACATGTATAGCTTGAAGTAATCAGCGTGGATGGGAGCCGAGATGAAATCCAATCCATTTATATAATCTTGTGCTTCAAATTCAAAGTCATAATTGCAGTATATGAAATTGTTTGGAGGAAGATGTTCAGAGTAAACATTTAATTAATGGAGGTTTGGATAGACAGATTACTCGTATCAGTCTATTAATTTATAATCTCACAGGTTAATCTACATCTTGAACGCAATATTTAATACTTCATACTTTTATAAATCTGTCCTTTGTTGTTCTTTGGAAATCGGATGTATTGAGATGCTTATTTGTCTGACACTAAAACACTAAGATTGGTCATAATCCGGGACAAAACACAAAAGCGTTTACTCAGGAAGGTCAACAGCCAAAGAGAGAAATGCGAACAAATATTCGCGTCTCAATTAAATAAACGTGACGAATTTGATGCAATAGTCTATAAATAGAGATATTCTATTATTTTTATATGATTTTATAGTCACATGACATGACAAGTAATATGAGCATAGATACAAACTGTAGCTTACTTATATCACTAGATAACACGCCTACAAATTCAATTCGTTTAAAATGGAGGGGGAGTCACCGTTGTTGAAAGTGATGCCGTGTCACTTTAGAACGTGTTGGAGAGAGAAGAACTGGTTCCCTATAAAAGTATGATTACGACATGGGTGTACAATGTAATGTTACCATGGTGGTTCAGTGAGAGTGAGGCGGAACCTGGAGTGATGGAAGGTGAGTGAGCTATTGTATGCGGATGATACCGATCTAGTTTATGATTTTAAGAAACAATTACAAATTTTCTTGGATGAATTTGGAATAAAGATTGATACAAGAAAGTTAAAACAGAGTATTTATATGAATATAAAAATATGAAAATGAATATGAACAAAAGTGAATAAAGAATAAAAAAATAAATGCTAACTTCAATGGATACTTATTGAAGGGAGTAAAGTAAGTGATGGTAGTGGATGTGATAGTGAGTGCAACAATAAGTGATGATATGAAGCAGTGTGTAGTAGATTAAAATAAGGCAATAGATACACTTATATATGAACGAGAGAAGAGAGTGCCATAAAGGGCAAAGACGGGGATATACTGAGGAAGATTTAAGGTGAATTCCCTATACGAGAAGAGGAAATAAGTTAGAAGATTAGGAAATAATATGTTCGAGAATAATAAATGTGTCGAATAGGATGTAAAGAATACGAAACACGAAAATAAGAGAAACACGTGGAAGGAGAAATAGTACAGGGTATGAGAACAGATCAGGGTAAGTGAAAGTTGTATGGACTCTACCAAGCCTTTACCCGTAATGCTCTTACCGGTTAGACTTAGAACACAACAACACATAGATTTTCCCATTACCCACAGTCAATAATTCTATCATAAGTGCTGTAAGTTTCTATTGTGGTATTTTCCCTGTCCACATACACTGTCTCGAGATTTCCAACTGGTTTACTGTCTGTCTCTTCTCACCGCCCTGCAGCCTAACCCATCAAACACCATGCTTGCCCGTTAATCCCCACCAACCGCTCGACACCACTCCACCTACCATCTCTCTGTTTAAGGACCCCACGCCGGGCTGAGGTGGAAATGTGTGGCACGGGAGCTTAATTTTAACAATATAATACTCTTTAGAATTAATCTCTTGCATATTTTTCTTTTATATTGTTATTTCTGTTTCAGTTTTAATTCCAAGGCATTTTTACTCAATTTTTTCAGTTATTAGCACCTTAGCTTTATAACCATTGGTCGTGACTCTACATTGTAATGGCCACAGAAATGTTCGGCTCCATATTACTAAATTTTATCAAACCTTATATATTCTCATATACCCTTTACCAAACCTTATCCAACATCTTATCTAGCTTTCCATGCTTTCCTTTGGCCTGACCTTGCCATAATTAACCTCATCTAGCCATACCTAGTTTTACCATGACACATCAATTAATTTTATATAGATTTACTTTAACTTACCTAGCACCACCTTACCTTTATTAGCCTTATGCAGCCGTCTCTAGTCTCAACTAACCACACTTAGCCTAACCTAGCCTTATCTAACCTCGCCTACTCTAACCTAACCTCATACTGTATAACCCTAGTAACAGGTCAGATTTTCCTCCACTGTAAGGTGTTGGACGACTTAATAACGAACATAGGTGTCAATGTCAACCTACAGTAGAATATCCGATATATATATATATATATATATATATATATATATATATATATATATATATATATTTCATGTAGATCCACAATGAAAACGTGGATAAGATAAATCTTGATAAAATCACACGGGAAAAGGGAAACAACGGAGCACCTTAGCCTTCGTCTTTATACAAGACATCTTCAGAGGCAACTGAAGATGTCTTGAATAATGACGAAAGCTAAGGTGCTTCGTTGTTTACCTTTTCCCGTGTGATTTTATAAAAGAAAAATATATATATATGCAAGTAAATCACTGTAGGTGCACGTGATCTAGGTATATGCTGATAACCACAAGGAAAGAAGAAAACACGAAGTTCCCAAGCGCTTTCGTGTAATTCACATCTTCAGGGGTGAGTACAGACTAAGGAGAAGTACAAAACAAGGTGTATATATACAGAGGAGGGTGAGATCAGGTCCACAATGGTCAGGTATTAGGTAATGACCCTACTAATCTTTAAATAGCACCGCAACGGTCGGTAGTCATAAGAACATAAGAACATAAGAATGGAGGAAACTGCAGCGGGCCTATTGGCCCATACTGAACAGTCCCGTTTACACCCAACCCCTATTGCTCATATAAGCATCCAACCTATGATTGAAGCTATTCAGCGTATTCGAGTTAATGATGATATTTGGTAACGTGTTCCATTTATCCACTAATGTGTTTCCAAACCAGTGTTGACCTATTTCACGCCTAAATCTAAGTTTGTCTAATTTAAAACCATTGTTACGAGTTCGCTCCTGGTTGGATAGTTTGAGAACCTTTGTAATGTCCCCTTTGTTTAGCCTTCACTTCCACTTATACACCTCTGTCAAGTCGCCCCTCGCTCTACGTCTCTCGAGGGAGTGCAAATTAAGATTCTTTAAAGAATATCTTAATATTGCCATTTCACAAAAATTTCTCTCAAATTCCTTTACAACTAAAAACCTGGAACGTCAATGTGGCATTTAAAAACTCATGCACTGTTAAACAAATGTTAATCAAGAACTCCCCCAACAACACAATTGGTTGCATTTATAAAGTTCCTTGCAAGGAATGTAATATGTTATACTTAGGCCAGACAGGTAAAGATCTTGTAACTAGACTTAAACAACATAAATATAGTGTTAGGACAGGCCAGAAATCCAATGCTCTGTTTGTTCATTTGAGGGATAACAAGCATTGCATTGACTGGGATAATGCCTCCTCAATATTACCTTGTAATTCAATTGATAATAGGAACTTCATAGAATCTAGTCTCATTAAACATTCCGAAGCATTCAACATGAATTTGAGTAAATGGCCTGTACAAACTGGACAATTTTGTAATTAAGAAGATTTGTAACCAGGTGAGAAGGTTGGGTCACCTTACCCTCTGATCTGACTACCGACCGTTGCGGTGCTATTTAACGATTACTAGGGTCATTACCTAATACCTGACCATTGTGGACCTGATCTCACCCTCCTCTGTATATATACACCTTGTTTTGTACTTCTCCTAAGTCTGTACTCACCCCTGAAGATGTGAATTACACGAAAGCGCTTGGGAACTTCGTGTTTTCTTCTTTCCTTGTGGTTATCAGCATATACCTAGATCACGCGCACCTACAGTGATTTACTTGCATATATATATATATATATATATATATATATATATATATATATATATATATATATATATATATATATATATCTTGATAAAATCACACGGGAAAATAGAAACAACGGAGTACCTTAGCTTTCGTCTTTATTCAAGACATCTTCAGAGGCAACTGGATTACATGGACAGAGAGAGGCTTAAATATACAGGGTGACCTAAAAACATGAGGTCAGGTCAAAATAATGACATCCACTAATCCCCACACCAACACACGTAGAGGAGCTTAAGAGAAGGGTGGTGACGTGACTAGTCAAGTCAGATCAGAAAAAAGGGGACCCACAAAATAACTATCATACATCTAGATCAAAGGTTTTTAAAACATTTTTAACTTTGGGCCACTGACAAATAAATTTATGTAACATATTATCAGTTTTGAACTGACCATCACTAAGGTCAGTTCAAAACTGATAATATGTTACATAAATTTATTTGTCAGTGGCCCAAAGTTAAAAATGTATGATAGTTATTTTGTGGGTCCCCTTTTTTCTGATCTGACTTGACTAGTCACGTCACCACCCTTCTCTTAAGCTCCTCTACGTGTGTTGGTGTGGGGATTAGTGGATGTCATCATTTTGACCTGACCTCATGTTTTTAGGTCACCTTGTATATTTAAGCCTCTCTCTGTCCATGTAATCCAGTTGCCTCTGAAGATGTCTTGAATAAAGACGAAAGCTAAGGTACTCCGTTGTTTCTATTTTCCCGTGTGATTTTATCAAGATTTATCTTAGCCACGTTTTCATTGTGGATTTTCATAATATATATATATATATATATATATATATATATATATATATATATATATATATATATATATATATATATATATATATATATGCAAGTAAATCACTTCGTGTTTTCTTCTTTCCTGGTGGTTATCAGCATATATATATATATATATATATATATATATATATATATATATATATCATTAGCCCAATAAAGCACGCGGACTTCTACATATAATCAACACCTCACCCCGCAGAAATTTCTTAAAACCAGCAAAAGTCATTAAGTCAGAAATCAGGTAAAGAATGAAGCCCTCGAGAATACTACAGGTGAGAACGAGAACAGTAAATTAATTTATGGTTTTAATTACCCAGGTGTTACATTAATCAGGTCTTTTGTGTTAAAGGCTCATTTCCTAGATACTGATGGAAGAGGGTGTCCTTGTTAATCATTTAGTGTGGATGAAACAGTTGGGGTGAAAGAGAGAGAGAGAGAGAGAGAGAGAGAGAGAGAGAGAGAGCCACCGCTTGCACCCTGGCAGCATCATATCAACAGCCCAGGCCACAGCATCTTGGCCGCCAAGCAACAGATTAGGAGGGAAATTGGATTTTTAATGAAATTACCCGAGCAGATTACTCCCTCATCCCCAGGGATAAACAGGCCAGTGATTATGTCGTAAGTCCTGGCCAGTTGTGCTGGCAATAAGTAGAGATGTTTGCCGTTGTTGTCTCAGTAACTTACAGTACCTAGGAGTAAAGGAAAATGCCTAAAACACATGTTTCAGTAAAGAAAATTTAACGTGAGTGACCATTTTGGTTAGGTTTATTATCAAGCAGCAAACACAACATAGTCAGATATTTTACCTGGGTATTCCTGGAACTCTAAGCATTTCTCTGTTAATTTCTCTGACATATAATTAATGTTGCGTGAATCATAATTACAACACGACTGAAACTAACTCAAACACTGGCCTCAAAACTCATTGTCAATTGCAGGAGTGTAGTAATGACCAGGGAACCAGATACCTTGGTCCTGCCGACAAGGGAGAGAGGAGGGCTGGAGTATACAATGTAACAGTCCTGCGCGGCCACTGGCTCCTGTATAAGCGAGACTGAAGTTTTTGACACCTGCCGTTGTCGACACTCACGAGACTGGCCGTTTACAATGCAACCAACCGTCGGAATTCATATTATTCCTTTCTTTACATACCATGAGAACAGGTACTGGCCATACACCCACCAGTCAAACATTCCACACTGGATATGTTGACCGAGAAATGTGAACAAATACTGTAGTAAAATGGACTAGTGACTATTGTGCTTTGTGTGGAGAGTCTTGCGTATTTATTATCCTCGTAATGTAATGTTATACTTGTGACTAGTCAAGGTTAGAAAATCGAAAAAAAGAAGAGTAATAAATCACCAGAGCCCGATATTGTTAACAAAGACAATTACAACAAATAATTAAAATAAGTCTTGCTTTATTCATTGAAACAAGATTCTAAACCTCGCGAGGCATTTTAATATGGAAGCGACTACCATGTCATATATAAACATTTAGTGCTTTACTTCTTTTGATGAATTTCATCTCAACAGAAGGTCAGATGGAAAGAGATTAACATTTCCACGACCCCGTGACTACCCACAAGTTTAGATTTAATGTGAATATTACTTAAAGTGTTGTACAATTAATCAAATAAAAACTTACGAGGACTCTACTTAAGACTTCCCTCATCTTACCTTCATCACCTTCTTCAGTGTCTTCCCCCCTTACTCCCTATCCACTTTAATTCCTTCTAACATCTCCCTAATTTATCCAGAATAATAATGTACCCTGAAGATGATTACATTCAGTCCGTCAATCATCCTCATTACAGTGCTAGACCAGGTTACCTATATAGCATTGCTCTTTTATATTAAGTCACCCAAGTACCTATCCTCTTCACCCCTGTCGTTCCACCCAAGGCAGCACTTGCCTCCATGATAAAAAGGTGTTGACTACTTGGCCGACACTCATTCATACACTCTCTCTCTTGCTTCCTGGATATCCTTTTCATCTCCTCTATTACGTCCTTCACTTCACCCCTTCATCTCTTTGATGTTCTCTTTTCTCTCCCACCATTTGCTTTTGAAATTATACCTTTTATCAGTCATTTAGTTGTTATTCTGTTTTATTGCAGGATTAGGGAGAGAATTTATAATTGTTGTTAAATTAAGATTGGTGAGTGCGCACTGCTAGTGAGTTAATGATGACGTTAGGGAAAGTATAGTGTAAAAAAATATATAATTGAGCCGTGAACAGAAACAGGAATAAATCCACTTTTTTTTATCCTATCATTCTCTTTCATCATTGACCGACACTATTTTCCCCTCAATACACTTCTTGTTTTTTCCCCACAATTCTCTCAACGTTAAAGTGACTTTATCTTTTCGTTGGTTTACTCAATCGATTTATCCATTTTCTATTTTTTATATATATATGACATCTCTCAAATTATACAGCGACAGTATAAATGTTGTTGTATCATTCCTTTAGTATTTTGCCCCGTCAAATATTTTTAACTTGCCCTCTTCTAAACATAGTGTGTAATTTTCTGTCACTTCCATCTCCCATCTGTAGCATTTCAATATTTCCATCCATTGTGGGTTACCTTTCTGGAGCGTCCTCTTAGTCCGTCTCACCTCCTTCTCACTTAATACTTTTTTTCTCGTTCATTTTGGTAATATTCACTCGACCACTGTCAAGGCAAATTACCTCTCTCTCTCTCTCTCATCCACTACATTTAGGAGTTGTTCAAATTATTCTTCCCTCCTCCCCTTTATCTATTTTTTCTCCTCGTATATATCCCTTCCTTAATTCTTAAGTGTCATTTCCATTTGTTCTCTCTATTTTTATTTTATCTTAACTTACAACTTCCTGCAGAACAACTTGTTATTCTCGTTAATTCTTTTCAGCCACATTTTTCCCTCCACTTTTCTTCTGTCTGTTCCTCTTTTTGTATATTTTCACCCTCCTCGTCACCTTTTTTCAAATGGTCTTTTAATTATTTTTTCTTTTATCGCTCCTTACCTCAAAGCTGGTAATCATACGCCCTTCTCTTCTTAATTAGCTCTGGCTGCCCTCATCACGAAATTCACTATTCTTGTTTTACATTTTTATTCTCAACCTCTCACAAACCTCACCTGTCCTTTCTAAGACTACGTTTTTGTGTTGCTTCAGTTCCTCTCTAACTTTTCATCTTCAAACTCATCAACTTGTCCCTTCGTTGTCTTAATTATTTCTCTATATCCTTCAGTTATATTTCATCAGCTCGTCAACCTGTATAAGCTTCGCCCTGAACGTTTCAAGTCACTGTTAATCTCGCCTCTACCACGTAATGGTCACACATTCTTCGTGTTTCCTCTCATAACAAATCTACAAACTCAATCAATTTACTTCTCATTCCTCCATTGACTAACACATTATCTAACAACCATTTGTCTGTTCCATGTACTGATCCGTTACTTTATCAAACATGTATTCCTCACTATCAATTTTTACTCAGTGCTCATTTCTCTCAGTCTCTCTCTATATATCCAATCACTGTTACATAAGAACATAAGAAAATAAGGAGTCTGCAATAGGCCGGTTGGCCTGTGCATGGCAGCTCCTGTCGAGAGTTACTACCACTCTCTATCATCCATGAATCTATCTAGCCTCCTTTTGAAACTTTCCAGAGTTCCCGCACTTACTACAAAGTTGCTAAGCTTGTTCCACTCGTCCACCACCCTATTTGTGAACCAGTTTCTTCCTATCTCCCTCCTAAACCTAAACTTATCCAACTTGAATCCGTTGCTCCGAGTCCTATCCTGCTCGGATATTATAAGAACTTTATCTATATCCCCTTTATTGATTCCTTTCACCCACTTAAATACTTCTATCATATCTCCCCGTACTCTTCGTCTTTCTAGGGAATGTAAGCTAAGTTTCTTTAATATATCCTGATATGGAAGGTTTCTAAGTCCCGGAATCATTTTTGTCATTCTTTGCTGCACCGACTCTAGTGAATTTATATCCATTCTATAATAGGGGCACCAGAACTGAACCGCATAATCGAGGTGCGGCCTAACTAGCGCAAGATATAGTTGCAACAAGACCTCTGCACTCTTGTTACTTACACTTCTAGATATAAAACCCAATACTCTGTTTGCCTTATTTCGAACATTAACGCACTGTTTTCTAGGCCGTAGGTCCGGGCTTACAAGTACCCCTACTCCCTAGGTCTCTTTCACAAGTCGACTTCTCTAGGTTGATGTTGTTAAGGCTGTATACATTATAAGTATTTGTTCTTCCAATATTAAGTACGCTGCACTTGCTGGTGTTGGCACATAGTATTAATCTGTGTTTCAACACTGAAGGTTTCAATGCAATTATTTATTTCTATCTGACACATCTCTCCCCCTCCTCCGTCTCACTCCTTGGATTATGTATGAGCTGTAACCTTCCTGTCACTCCCTATTTCTAGTCTAATCCATAATATCTGGGCATCATTATGTTCCATCACGCAACTCCACATTTCATCACTCAACAACACGGTCACTCTCTCTTGTAGCTACATACACTCCTGCCTCCACTCCCTTTACTCGCCCCAACTCACATCTCTCCTTTGCCCTTCAGCTGTTTCACACCAAACCATCCAGGTTCCTTTTAGTCATTAAAGTTTCAGTAATTCTGATTGCATCGACTCAAAAAACGTTTAAGATTTATTATTGTTTCTTCTTATTAGATGAATGGAAACCGGTGGCGTTAAGAGAGAGAGAGAGAGAGAGAGAGAGAGAGAGAGAGAGAGAGAGAGAGAGAGTGTGTGTGTGTGTGTGTGTGTGTGTGGAGAGAGTAAAGTGTTCATGAGAGCAACAATTCCATCCTACTCAAAACATCTAACCCCGACCTTTAAGCGCAATTTAGTTTGTCATGGTTCACGACAGACCCAAATGCGAAACTTTATACACGTTGATCACACACACACACACATATTATATATATAGATATATATATATATATATATATATATATATATATATATATATATATATATATATATATCTATATATATATATATATGTCACTTTCTTATACACATTCTTCTTAATATTAATACATTTTCCGTGTACGTAATTAATGTATATGTATTTTGTTTGTGATGAAAAGGCAGCAGCAAGTTTATGTTACTTCCAGTATGCACACTTTAAAACCTCTGTATTAACATAGTCAGTTTGCTAAATGCTTCGGGGAGTAACTTCTCTAAAGTAGGTGAGCTCCAGATCACCCTGACCCAGATAGCAACACCTGAGTTAGCTCTGGCCTTAGAGTACGAGTGAAACCAACGGCAGATATAGTAAACTCAGTAACCTTGACCACAGGAGCGGATGAGACGACCCATCTATGAGATCCCCACCGTCTTAGGAGAGGATGAAAATTCTCAGAGGTTAGCTTCACTACTTACGACACTGTAGTTAACCTTAGCAAAGGTACGAGGCTGGAGAACACTCTGCATCTAATACTCTAGGAATACGAATCTCTGATCCTATCATTCTCAGAGCACTGGCATGACGTCTCCAGCAAGGAACGCACGCAATATTCCACGACCCTCCCGAGATCTGGGTAAAAGGTACAGTAAAAATAGAAGTATCATAATGGGAACATGGCACGTCAGCACAGTGAAGGGCAAGAGTGGAGGTATAAACTATAACCGGGAGAAAGATTGACATCTTCTGTATTCAAAGAGCAAAATGAGCTAATTAGAGAACAACAGTACTGGAGGAGGGTTACAAGGTGTATTACTGTGGGGTAGAAAAGGGAAGAATGTTGTTGGAGCAACACTTAAAGGAAGTGTTGGAGGTCGAGAAGATGATTGACAATGATAACAATTAAGTGCTGATAGAGAAAAGATTGGTCAACGCTGTAGTATAATGTACCACAGAAGGATTGTCCAGCACAAAAGCAAATCGATTTCTGAAATGAGCTAGAAGAACTAATTAGATAATTATACAGGTACCACTAGCTGGAGAGAAGGTCATGAACGGACAACGGAGAAGCGAAGATGGCAGAAATGAGCTGGAACATCGAGGTTGCGGGTTTGGCGGGAAATACAAAGGAGAATGGTTATGGCAATGACTCAGAGCTTAAATCTCTTCTCTTCGTACGGGAAATAATAGCAAGACTAATTACATCTTGGTCAGACAGAATAGCAGGAAATGTTTGGTAAACAGACGAGTCAGACTTAGATTAAAGTGAGGGGCTGAAGGAGGAAAAGTTGGTGGAGTAGAGAGAAGGGTCCACCGGAGACAAAAGAGAACTGCAAGAGAATGGAGAAGTTGAAGAAAAGTGGAACTCGGTCGTAAAAGAGTCTTGGTGATGGCGGAGAGGGTGTGCTGAAGAACCAAGGGAGGGGAACAACTAGAAAAACAACAACAACAACAACTTAATGGTGGAATGCGGAGGAGCAACACTTAATTGAGAGGTAGGGAAATGCGTCTAAGAAGTGGAAAACAACAGAGAATTGCCGGGAGTAAGAAAAATATAGAGTAGGTAATGGGGAAGAGGAGAGACAGTGTACAGAGTGAGATGGGAACCGACACGGGAGTGAGAGGACAACTTGGGGATATAAGAGAGGGCGAAAACTGTCTGCAGGGCTCGAAAGGTTAGCCAGATGGATAATAGCCTACGAACTGTGGGTGTAGTGCATAATAAAGAGGGGAACATGTCACTGAAAGTAGGTGGAAAGAATATTTTGAAAGACTACTGAATGTGGACGGCGAAAGGCTAGATATTACAGACATTGTGGTCACTGAAAAACCATAAATTGATATAAAAAGGAGATTGTGAAGAAGGCGCTCGTTAGGATGAAAAGAAGGGAGGCTTGTACACCGTCGACAGCAACAGCGGAGTGGGTAAAAGGGATAGAGAATAACAGGGTGGAAAGGACGTTGAATCTGTTATGGAAAAAGTGGAGAGATGAGAGAGAGCCGGAGAACTGGAGGGAAGGCGTGGTGGTGCTAGTATATAATGAGAAGGATGACCATTTGGGTTGAAGGAACTACAGTACACAGGGATTAAGCTGATGGAGGTTTTGGGGGAGTTAAAGAACTTCCATGAAATACAATATGCGGATTTTAAATGAAAAAACAACAACAACAACGGGGGAATTAGAGCATTGACTGTGGAGTTATTTATAGAATAGTAAGAGAGATGAAATATCTCTGCTAATGTGCAATGTTGGAGGTTTACTTGTAAAGACACTCTTATTGGTTCTTTTGATGGCATTTATCTGCATCAAATCGAGAAGGCAAACTATCCCAACACCACACCCAGCCCACAGTGCCCCAGCCCACAATGCGCCAACACCACACCCAGCCCACAGTACCCCAGCTCACAATGCCCCAACACCACACCCAATCCACAGTTCCCCAGCACAACACCCAGCCCACAGATCCCTAACACATTACCCAGTCCACAGTTCCCCAGCACAACACCCAGCCTCCAGATGACAGCAGTACTCCACCTGAAAGCACACATAATAAAACAATTGGTTGGCAGCTGTTCATCGGTAAAGTAAGGTGTGGCTTTGGGTCTGAGTTCAAGCTTCCGTGAAACACTTTTAGCCAAATTCTTGATGAAATTTATGTCGGTAAGACTTGAAGTATGGATGATGCCTTAAATCTCAATGCTGTATGATGATGATGATGATGTAAGAACCTAAGTTTAATTGTGTGATGTCAGTCTTATATTTTGTTTCAACAGCTTTGAGGGAAAACAAATTGTATGCACCCCACTCAGCTGTGCGTGCGAGGTCGTCCTAAAGGGATGAGTGGGTCTGTCGTCGGACATTCAGAATTTCATCACGTGAGATTGGGGCAGTCATAGTGAAGCAACTGTGGAAGGTTGAGTCATCTGCAATGTGGTGAACAAGATATGATAATATTATGTAATCAAATGAGAGAAAGTTAGATCAGGATTGTGGACAAGAGGAATAAGTAGACACAGGTGGACAGGTTTATATACTTGAGTTCCGTGTTGAAAATGGAGAGAGAAGTGAGGGAGGCTGAGGGAGTGAGTGGTGTATGTCAGAGGGATGCCAAAGAAATTACACTTGAAGAGAAATAAAACAATGATTAGAACAATATTGAAGTATGGAGCAGAGTCGTGGGATACAAGGTAGAAGGAGGAGGAGTTGGGGTAGAACTTAATAAAAATGTTAGTGTGTGGATAAAGGAAGTTCCGCAGAGAGACGGGGTAAGAAACGAAGTTATTACATTAAGACATGAATAAGCAATAATATGAGAGAGAGGTAGGCAAGAGTGAGATGGTTTGGTCATGTAGTGAAACAAGAGGAGGGGATGGTGACCAGAAGAAATAAAGTGAGCCAAAAAGAGGTAGGAAGACCGGGAGGATGACGGTAAATAAAATGGATGGATGTGATTACGACATGCAAAACGTTGGGCTAAGAGTGGAGGAACACGGTGGAGGCGGAATCGAGAACCTTTGGGAATGGCTACTGCAGGTATATATATATATATATATATATATATATATATATATATATATATATATATATATATATATATATATATATATATATATATATATATATATATATATATATATATATATATATATATATATATATATATATATGCTGATAACCACCAGGAAAGAAGAAAACACGAAGTTCCCAAGCGCTTTCGTGTAATTCACATCTTCAGGGGTGAGTACAGACTAGATAGAGTAATGCAGAACAAGATGAATATATACAGAGGAGGGTGAGACCAGGTCCACAATGGTCAGGTAATGACCCTACTAATCTTTAAATGGCACACAACGGTTGGTGGTTGGGTCAGATGGGACAGTGACCCGCCCTCTCACCTGATCACAAATCTTCTTAATTACAAAGTTGTCCAGCTTGTACAAGCCGTTACTCAATGCTTGTACAAGCTGGACAACTTTGTAATTAAGAAGATTTGTGATCAGGTGAGAGGGCGGGTCACTGTCCCATCTGACCCAACCACCAACCGTTGTGTGCCATTTAAAGATTAGTAGGGTCATTACCTGACCATTGTGGACCTGGTCTCACCCTCCTCTGTATATATTCATCTTGTTCTGCATTACTCTATCTAGTCTGTACTCACCCCTGAAGATGTGAATTACACGAAAGCGCTTGGGAACTTCGTGTTTTCTTCTTTCCTGGTGGTTATCAGCATATACCTAGATCACGCGCACCTACAGTGATTTACTTGCATATATATATATATATATATATATATATTACAGTAAAAAGTTGTGTTATTCCCATAACATAACGTATGGTGGCTGTACCCATGTCTCTTTAATCACATCACTATAATTTATATTGTAATTTGTTTATATGTGAAATATTCACTTACCTTGGTACAAATTTGTAGTTGTGAGTTGTAATTCTATCATGGCTCGTATTGAAATTAATGAGGCCGTAGTTAGTCATAATTACTTGTTGTTGATAAGAGTAATTACTCTCGTGTGGAACTCGCTATTATTGTTATTACTGGAGGGTGTTTGTAATGATGGTATATTATATTCTTGCTTCACCCTTTTGTCTCTCCATCTCTCTGTCGCTTCATCTATCTTTGTCTCTTCCTTTTTTTCTCTCTTGTTCAAACTACTTGGTGGTGATGGTGGTGGTGGTGATGGCGGTGGTGATGGTGGTAGTGGTGATGATTGTGATGGTATGATGGTGGTGGTGGTGATGGTGGTAGTGGTGATGATTGTGATGGTATGATGGTGGTGGTGGTGGTGATGGTGGTGGTGATGGTGGTAGTGGTGATGATTGTGATGATATGGTGGTGATGGTAGTGGTGATGGTGGTAGTGGTGATGATTGTGATGGTATGATGGTGGTGGTGGTGATGGTGGTAGTGGTGATGATTGTGATGGTATGATGATGGTGGTGATGTTGGTGGTGATGGTGGTGGTGACGGTGGTGGTGGTGGTGGTGATGGTGGTAGTGGTGATGATTGTGATGGTATAATAAATAAATAATAGTAATAATAAAAATTAACGGTTTATTGAAAAAATTCTGCAGCCCGAAGGCTGAAAATATACATTGGACATACTGTAAATGACTTATTACATACATTGGTGGTTTAACAAAAGCCTTCATTAGAGAAAGGTAAAGGAACATACAGTGAACATACAGATTAATGTAGGTGTTGAACAGCAAACTCGTAGTGTAGTAACTCCCTCCCAGATGGTGTTAGGAGGAACTCACGTGGTGTAGTAATTCCCTCACAGATGGTGTTATGAGGAACCTCACGTGGTGTAGTAATTACCTCACAGATGGTGTTATGAGGGGCCTCACGTGGTGTAGTAACTCCCTCACAGATGATGTTATGAGGGGCATCACGTGGTGTAGTAATTCCCTCACAGATGGTGTTATGAGGGGCCGGACGTGGTGTAGTAATTCCCTCACAGATGGTGTTATGAGGGACTTGACGTGGTGTAGTAATTCCCTCACATATGGTGTTATAAGAGACATGTGGTGTAGTAATTCCCTCACAGATGGTGTTATATAAGTGAGGTGTGGTCTTAGGCCTTCCTATCGTAGACGGATTAACACATCGCTGGTTGTTGTTGGGTCTCACAGGCCGTTATCACTGGGTACCTGGGACCTCACTGTGTGAAGGTTAACTTGGGTACCACTGTTACTGTTGAGTTGTTCTCACTGACTTAAGCACTGTTCACCACTGTTCACCTCTGTTTAACACTGGTTCCGTTCCTTTCCTAAATTAAATTGTAACTTCTGGCGAGAACTTGTTGATATTCCGGTGGGGAGGAGGGTTCAGGGGAGGGGGTTGGAATGGGCCAACTTAACAGTTGACCTGGCTGCTCCGAGAGGAGCGCCAGGTACGTCTTGACCCTTCGGTGGTCAAGGATGTATAATGGTGGTGGTGGTGATGGTGATGATGGTGGTGGTGATGGTGGTAGTGGTGATGATTGTGATGGTATGGTGGTGATGGTGGTAGCGGTGATGATTGTGATGGTATGATGGTGGTGGTGATGGTGGTAGTGGTGATGATTGTGATGGTATGATAGTGGTGGTGATGGTGGTAGTGGTGATGATTGTGATTGTATGATGGTGATGGTGATGGTGGTAGTGGTGATGATGGTGGTGATGGTGGTAGTGGTGATGATTGTGATGGTATGATGGTGGTGGTGATGGTGGTAGTGATGATGATTGTGATGGTATGATCGTGATGGTGGTGGTGGTGATGGTGGTAGTGGTCATGATGGTGGTGATAGTGGTGGTGGTGATGATTGTGATGGGATGGTGATGGTGATGGTGATGGTGGTGATGATGGTGGTGATGGTGGTATTGGTGATGATTGTGATGGTATAATGGTGGTGATGGTGGTAGTGGTGATGGTGGTGGTGGTGGTAGTGAACATAAGAACATAGGAGTGGTGATGATTGTGACGGTGTGAGAGTGGTGGTGATGGTGGTGGTGATGGTGGTGGTGATGGTGGCAGTGGTGATGATTGTGATGGTATGATGGTGATGATTGTGATGGTGATAGTGGTGATGGTGATGGTGGTAGTGGTGATGATTGTGATGGTATGATGGTGGTGGTGATGATGGTGGTGATGGTGGTAGTGGTGATGATTGTGATGGTATGATGGTGGTGATGGTGGTAGTGGTGATGATGGTGGTGATAGTGGTAGTGGTGATGATTGTGATGGTATGATGGTGGTGGTGACGATGGTGGCGATGGTGATGATTGTGATGGTATGATGGTGGTGGTGATAGTGGTGGTGATGTTGGTGACGGTGGTGGTGATGATGGTGGTAGTGGTGATGATTGTGATGGTATAATGGTGGTGGTGGTGGTGATGGTGGTGGTGCTGATGGTGGAGATGGTGGTGGTGGTGGTGGTGGTGATGGTAGTGGTGATTTTGATGATGGTGGTGATGGTGGTAGTGGTGATGATTGTGATGGTGGTGATAGCAGTGGTGATGGTGGTGATGATGGCAGTAGTGATGTTGGTGGTGGTGATGGTGATGAGGGTGGTGGTGATGGCAGTGGTGATGGCAGTGGTGATGGTGGTGACGGTGGTGGTGGTGATGGTGGTGATGGCAGTGGTGATGGTGATGAGGGTGGTAGTGATGAGGGTGGTGGTGATTGTGGTGTTGGTGATGATGGTGGTGGTGGTGATGGCAGTCGTGATGTAGGTGATGGTCATGGTGATGAGTGTGGTGGTGATGAGGGTGGTGGTGATGGTGGTGGTGGTGATGTTGGTGATGGCGATGGTGGTGATGGTGGTGGTGGTGATGAGGGTGGCGGTGATGAGGGTGGTGGTGATGTTGGTGATGGCGATGGTGGTGATGTTGGTGATGGTGGTGATGAGGGTGGCTGTGATGGTGATGCAGCTCGAAGCCATACCTGCTGCTGAGACTTACTGTAGGCTATGTCCCATGTGCGAGCGTCCTGCAGCATTGAGCGACCACACGAGTAAACGCGCTACCTTGGTGTAGCGGACAAAGATATGTGTTTTCTGTGATGTGTCTCACGTAGACATGTGAAGGGTTCAAGAGTGACCAAGAAGCAGAAACTAGATGCGCGACCTGGAAGCAGAGATCAAATATTTTGATCGTCGCTTCCTCAGTCGCCCGAGTCCTCGTATTCTACTCCAAAACTAAAGAAGGCTATACATTCATTTTCCACTGTTAACAGTTTCATCTTGCCAAGATAATTTATAAGCCTTATGGACTATTAAAGTAGCTGCAAAATGTTTCTCTCACATTCTTTGCAGAAGAATGTAAAGCATTTGTTGTCGCCACACACAAATTGTGCGCGCCGGCCACATGTTAAGTGAAGAAACTGTTTACAACTCAGAATAGCTTACTAAGCGAGATGGAGCTGGTAGCAGCTGTGTGACTGCGTGAGGGACAGTCTATCGTCTTCTGCTGCAAAGGCAATATCATGATTCTCGTCCACAATATTTTCCCACAGGACATTATATTTATTCTCGTTGGTCTAACATAAGAACACAAGAATGGAGGAAACTGCAGCGAGCCTATTGGCCCATACAGTACTGGGCAGTCCCGTTTACACCCAACCCCTATTGCTCATGTAAGCATCCAACCTATGTTTGAAGCTATTCAGCGTATTCGAGTTAATGATGATATTTGGTAACTTGTTCCATTCATCCACTACTCTGTTTCCAAACCAGTGTTTACCTATTTCACGCCTAAATCTAAATTTGTTACGAGTTCGCTCCTGGTTGGATAGTTTGAGTACCTTTATAATGTCCCCTTTGTTTAGCCCTGACTTCCACTTATACACCTCTATCAGGTCGCCCCTCGATCTACGTCTCTCGAGGGAGTGCAAATTAAGATGCTTTAACCTGTCTCTATACTCAAGGTTCCTAATGCCCGGGATTAGTCTTGTCATTCTCCTCTGAATTCTTTCCAATGATTCTATATCCATCCTGTAATACGGTGACCAGAACTGAACTACGTAATCCAGGTGTGGTCTCACAAGCGCAAGATACAGTATTAGGATGACCTCACTAGTCTTGTAACTAACACTCCTTTGTATGAACCCAAGTACTTCATTAGCCTTGTTACGAGCAAAATCACATTGTTTACTTGGCTTGAGGTTCCTACTTATCATTACTCCTAAATCTCTCTCGCAGTCGGATTTCTCTATGGCATCGTTGTTCATCTGGTATCTGGTTTCCCTGTTTACATCTCCTATACTGAGTACTTTACATTTGTCCACGTTGAATTTCATCTGCCATTTTTCAGACCATTCGAAAAATTTGTTTAGATCTTCCTGTAGTTTTGCTGAGTCCTCGTCAGATTTAATAACACGTCCTATTTTAGTGTCATCAGCAAATTTACTTATGTTGCAGTCTATGCCGATATTTATGTCGTTTATGTATATAATAAATACTAATGTTCCAAGTACTGAGCCTTGGGGAACTTCACTTGTGACGTTGCTCCAATGGGACTTAGTGCTGTTAATGCTCACTCGCTGTTTCCTGTCCTGTAACCACTCCCTAATCCATTTAAGGATGTTACCTTTGATGCCATGTGCTTCTACCTTTCTAATTAGTCTTTCGTGGGGGACTCTGTCGAAGGCTTTGCTAAAGCCGAGATATACCACGTCATAATTGTGCCCCTCGCCCACCTATTCGATAACTGATGAAAAGAATGTTAATAGATTAGTTAGACAAGAACGTCCGCTTGTGAAGCCATGCTGGGAATCATTGATCAATTCCGTACTTCTCCAGGTGATTTCGAATAGAGTTTGAAATGATTGCTTCCAGTAATTTGCCTACTATTGATGTTAGACTGATTGGGCGGTAGTTAGAGGATAGTGATCTATCCCCCTTCTTGAAAATCGGTATTACATTCGCTATCCTCCAGGATTCTGGTACTACACCTGTTTTTAAGGACATGTTAAACAACTTTGCTAAGGGCATACTAAGCTCTTCCTTATATTCCTTTAATACTCTGGAAAATATCTCATCGGGACCAGGTGACTTATTAGGCTTTAGTTTGTCTATTTGCTTACTAACATCGTTACTTGTCACTACTATCTCGCTTAATTTGTTTTCTTCACTATCTCTGAATAGAGTCGGTGCCTCGGGTATCATGTTTAAATTTTCAGTGGTGAAAACTGTTGAAAAATATTTATTCAGATTATTGCTCATTTCTCCGTTGTTATCAGTTAGCTCGCCTGTATCTGACCATATTGGTCCAATCTTTTCTCGTGTTTTAGTTTGATACATTTGGTAGAATCCTTTGGGGTTTGTCTTCGCCTCCCTTGCTATCCTTACCTCATTATTCCTCTTGGCTTTCCTTATCTCGGTTTTAACCCTACTCGCCAATATCTTATAATAATCCTGGAGGTAAATTTCGCTACGCTTTATCCTTCTACCTATAGCCTTCCTTTGGCCAATGATGTTCTTTGAATAATTATTTATCCATTTAGGATCATTGTTTTCTGATCTGAGTTTTTTGTATGGTTTGTTCTGCCTTTGTGCATTAAGTAACTCATTATTTAAATTGTCGTGGAACTCGGCAATCTCAGATCTCGTTATCAGGTCCGAGTCATCTGTCAGGCTCACGGCCAAGCGTGACACCCCTTCTCTCAACTGCCTCTTTAAACTGTCAAAGTTAGCCCTTCTTAAATCTGGTACTTTAGTGGGATTTTCCTTACGTCTGCCCTGAAAATCTAACTGGAATCTAATTTCTTTGTGATCGCTGTTTGCAAGTTCGTTCCCTACCTCAACATTGCTAATGAGGTTTTCTCTGTTCGACAGAACTAAATCGAGTATATTATTACCCCGTGTGGGTTCGGTTATAAGTTGACTTAGGAAACAGTCCTGGATCGTCTGGAGAAAACCCACTGATTCTGAGTTACCCATAAGGTCAGTCCAATCTATTTGGTCAAGGTTAAAGTCGCCTACTATACAGACTTTGTTGTGTATGGAAGCCCTGCTCATTTCATCCCAGATAAGTAGGTCATTGACTCTAGACCCCAAAACGTGAGTATGATTGTGAACTGTTGAATCTTCTGAGAACTCTAAATAACTTTAATAAGTGTAATTATGTACTGTATATTGATGGTATTATTCAAACTGTGTCCTGATGTACCATCAGTTGTTATATGTGAATTGTATTCAACAGGTTTTGACCGATTTATACTCATCGCGTCAACGACAAGGGTCTTATTGTCCTGCACAAACCAAAATCGCTCCTACGAGCGATTACAGCATTGTTTATTCAAGAGGGTGCTGTGTTATTCTGAAATGTACATTCTTGAATTGCATATGACTTCGTGTCCAGACCCTCTGTGTCAATGATGATAGTATGGAAAAGTGTAGTGCACTTTTCAATGTCAACAGCTGTAACTACCTTTGTTTCAATAGCTTTATTTAAATTTCTCCATTTACGTGTACAAATTCCAAAAGCACACTCTAGAACACGCCTGGCACGCGACAATCTGTAATATTTTTTTTCAGAGCATTCCTAGGATAGGGTTTCAACAAATATACACAGAGTGGGTAGACTTCCGTCCCCAATCAGAATACATTCTGGTGTACTTGTGATATTTCTTTGGATCTTGGCGAAGTTCCTTGTAGAGATGATGAAATTTGCCTACTTCCATCCTCCTCTGATATAGGAGGGAGATAGGAAGGAACTGGTTCACAAATCGGGTGGTGGACGAGTGGAACAAGCTTAGCAACTGTGTAGTAAGTGCTGGAACGCTGGAAAGTTTCAAAAGGAGACTGGATAGATTCATGGATGATAGAGAGTGGTAGTAACTCTCGACAGGAGCTGCCATGCACAGGACAACCGGCCTATTGCAGACTCCTTATTTTCTTATGTTCTTATATAGGGGATGTTTTTTTCCTGATTTCCTCTGCAGGTACCACACGTTGAAAAAACATTATTTTCTAAAAGTACTAGCAAATGTCTGCACTGCGTAGATGGCATGTTACGCTGGCAAGACGCTGTTCTGTGGGACACAGGTCGCTTTGGAAAGTAGGTTATGCTTCTACGCCTGGTCGCTCGATGCCACAGAACGCTCGCACTTAGAACGTAGCCTTACGGCTCCTGCAGCAGTTTATTAACCAGCTCACTGATTGTTTTCATGCAGGTATAAAGTCATTCTTGTATGATGTTTTTGTTATTTTGTTATTATTTTTTCATGTTTTTGTGTTGTCACTAATATATGTTGTGTTTTTTGTGCTGGTGGTGTAATTTTTGTTTTGTTTTTGTTGTAGTTGTTTGTTGCTGTTAATGCTTCCTCTTGTCATACATTTTGGTATTGCCGCATATTCTGTTTTTTATTATTATTAGTTATTGCTTTGTTGTTGTTCATGGTCGATATGGCTCCTGCTGATTTTGTTATTGATGCTGTTGTTTGTTAGGGAGTATTGTTGTTGTTGTTATTATTGCTGGTGTATATTATTGTTATCGCTTGGTCGTGTACTTGTGTTGTTTGTTCTGGTTTGTAGTGTTGTATTTCATCATGACATTAGATATTGTTTATATATATAGATATATTTAAATATATATATATATATATATATATATATGTAATCAACGACCTCACCAGCAAGGAATCGAACCCTCGACCTACTGGGTGTGACTAGGGAGCGCTTACCGGCTAGGCCACAAGGACACTAAAAGCAGTTCTAGACTCTGTTATATTTCACACAAAGCCTGTTCATCGAGCTGATAGCGCCGTGAACCTCAATGGGAAACTGCCCGTGCCTCTTATGTGGTGTCAGTAGCATTTTACCGAATCCAGCTGGTATGAAACGCGAGGTACATATATATACTTCATTTTTAGTCCATTTAACACGCCGACTTTGAACATGTAATCAAAGACCTCACCAGCAAGGAATCGAACCCTCGACCTACTGGGTGTGACTAGGGAGTGCTTACCGGCTATATATATATATATTTATTTATATACATATATATATATATATATATATATATATATATATATATATATATATATATATATATATATATATATATATATATACTTCATTTTTAGTCCATATAACACGCGGACCTTGAACATATAATCAACGACCTCACCAGCAAGGAATCGAACCCTCGAGGGTTCGATTCCTTGCTGGTGAGGTCGTTGATTATATATATATATATATATATATATATATATATATATATATATATATATATATATATATATATATATATATATATGTAATATTCAGAAATTTCAGAGTAATTTCAAATGCCCCGCCATTGGCGATACTGAGCTGTCAAGGTCGTCTGAGGGAAGAGAGCGCTCCCCTCACACAGTGAGAGGTTGTGGAACTAGGCCTATATGATATTAAATGTAATTTGCCGAATTAATAATGGTGCGATTCATGAAGTTAAGGGACTATTATTGAATTTGAAATTATTATAGATCGTTTATCAGTCTGAATAATGTTACGGGTGTCCCAAGGAGTTATTAGTTAGGCGGAAAATATGTCACGTAGGCCTAAGCTAACGCCTTGAGAGGACACTAGGTGGGCTCTCTCTCAGTCATGGGGAAGCATTCAGACAAACAAGACATCCCTGCGCGTCCGTCACAGAAATAGTCACGTGGCCTAGTCACCTGTGTTGCACTACTGCAGTATAACAAGTAAGTCTCATTCGATCTCAGACAGGGTTAGATAGGGCAGTGGTAAAGTTAACAAGAGCTAACAGTGAGTTCATTTCAGGGTTTCTGTCAGAACCCACTTGACTGCGAGAAATTGACTGCGAGAGTGATGACCGCGAGAGTTTGACTGCCGTTTGAGACTGCCGTTGATAATTGAGGGCGGCGATTGTCGCCATTGGACCTATCAGTGTAGGCCTGTCACTGTTTAGCGGGGTATCAAAGGATCTCTTGAGGGAATCTAGCAGTCTGGGTGCCCAGCTGACGACGGGACGATCGTTGGGGTCATCAGCTCTCCTCTACCTCGGCTCACAATACCACATGTCTCGAGCAGTTTAGTGAAACCCTCTTGCTAACGGGAAGCTAAAGCTTCTCTCAACTGTACAAGGTCTGATTGGCTCACTCCCTTCCGCTTTATGGATGTCCCTGGGGTAAAGTGAAGCTAGCTGAGTGATACAGGGTCGCACACTGGGGCCAAGAGTCAGTGGAGTTTAGAGGTACACTTTCCAAGGTGGAGAAAGGCTGATTTGGGCCTTCAACTACGGGTGCCTGTTGGGTGTGCCTTAAACTACTACGGAGTGCAGGTGGAATCTGTGTGTGTGTTAGGTTAGGGAGCATGGTTCACGGGTATTGGACAGATGTAACGTCTTTATAATAGTGACAATATTTTTGTGTGTAGTTACTACTATTTTTTCAGTTACTAATGTATGCTGTGTGCATTTAAAATTTCTTTATAGTTTCAATCTCAGATATAACCTTTGTTCCCCAGAGTAGTGGTTAAGTTAGGTTAGGAAGTGTGCATCTGTTGGGGTGATATAATTTTGTTGAGCGCCCTTAAGGCCTGTTCATTGTAGAGTTATTAATTTCTTATTTTTGAATACCATTTTCTCAGTGCTGGATATTATTTTGTTGAAAGCCCTTAAGGCCTGTTTCATGTGTGCAAGCAACATTTCTTAATACTTCAAATTTATTGTTGCCTGAGTTTCTAATAATTTCTATATCATGTATAACTTTTATTCCCCAGAGTAGTGTTTTAAGTTCAAGTTAAGAGGTGCTCATATTGGTGTACCATTATTTGATTGTGTTTGTAGTGTTGGAGGGAATATAAGTGTCTAAATTTTACAGTGTGTCTCATTCATCCCAGTCACAGACGCTATCCTTCCACGGGTCACGGACAATTCATTTTGTTTAGTAGATTTAAGTGTTCTTGTGCTGGTTGGGGATTTTTCTCAGAGGGGTGCTTCCACTGCCATTACCATCTAATAATCTTTAATAAACCCCAAGTCAAGTGAGAAAATAAAGTCCAGTAAATTCCGACCGGTTACATATATATATATATATATATATATATATATATATATATATATATATATATATATATATATATATATATATATATATGCTGATAACCAAACTGGATAATTTCGTAATTATGAAGATTTGTAACTAGCTGAGAAGGTTGGGTCACCTTACCCTCTATCTTGACTACCGACTGCTGCGGTACTTTGTTTAAGATTAGTAGGGTCATAACCTAATACCTGACCATTGTGGACTTGATCTCACCCTCCTCTGTATATATATATATACACCGTGATAAAATCACACGGGAAAAGGGAAACAACGGAGTACCTTAGCTTTCGTCTTTATTCAAGACATCTTCAGTTGCCTCTGGTATGAAACACGAGGTACCATATAGATACTTCATTTTTAGTCCATATAACACACAGACCTCGTGTTTCATACCAGCTAGATTCGGTAAAATGATACTGACACCACATACGAGGCACGGGGCGTTTCCAATGAGGTTCACGGCGCCATCAGCTCGATGAACAGGCTTTGTGTGAAATATAACAGAGCCTAGGACTGCTTTTAGTGTCCTTGGGGGTTGGTTGGTAGCATTCCCTAGTCCCACCCAGTAGGTCGAGGGTTCGAATCCTGACTGGTGAGGTCGTTGATTATATGTTCAAAGTCCGCGTGTTATATGGACTAAAAATGAAGTATATATATATATATATATATATATATATATATATATATATATATATATATATATATCTTGATAAAATCACACGGGAAAAGGGAAACAACGGAGCACCTTAGCTTAGCTTTCGTCTTTATTCAAGACATCTTCAGAGGCAACAGTTGCCTCTGAAGATGTCTTGAATAAAGACGAAAGCTAAGGTGCTCCGTTGTTTCCCTTTTCCCGTGTGATTTTATCAAGATTTATCTTATCCACGTTTTCATTATGGATCTACATGAAAAAAAAAAAAAATAAAAAAAAAAAAAAAAAAATATATATATATATATATATATATATAATATATATATATATATATATATATATATATATATATATATATATATATATATATATGTGTTGTTGTTGGTGGTGGTGTATATTGTTATTTATAATGTTAATGTACATTAACATAAAAACATAAGAAAATATGGAGTCTGCAATAGGCCGGTTAGCCTGTGCATGGCAGCTCCTGTCGAGAGTTACTAACACTCTCTATCATCCATGAATCTATCAAAGCCTCCTTTTGAAACTTTCCAGAGTTCCAGCACTTACTACAAAGTTGCTAAGCTTGTTCCACTTGTCCACCACCCTATTTGTGAACCAGTTCCTTCCTATTTTCCTCCTAAACCTAAACTTATCCAACTTAAATCCGTTGCTCCGAGTCCTATCCTGCTCGGATATTATAAGAACTTTATCTATATCCCCTTTATTGATTCCTTTCACCCACTTAAATACTTCTATCATATATCCCCGCACTTTTCGTCTTTCTAGGGAATGCAAGTTAAGTTTCTTTAACCTATCCTAATATGGAAGGTTTCTAAGTCCCGGAATTGTTTTCGTCATTCTTCGCTGCACCGACTCTAGTGAATTGATATTCATTCTACAATTAGGGCACCAGAACTGAACCGCATAATCGAGGTGCGGCCTGACTAGCGCAAGATATAGTTGCAATAAGACCTCTGCACTCTTATTACTTACACTTCTAGATATAAAATCCAATACTCTGTTTGCCTTATGTCGAAAATTAACGCACTGTTTTCTAGGCTGTAGGTCCGGGCTTACAAGTACCCTTAGGTCTCTTTCACAAGTCGACTTCTCTAGGTTGATGTTGCTAAGGCTGTATACATTGTCAGTATTTGTTCTTCCAATATTAAATAAGCTGCACTTGCTGGTGTTGAATTTCATTTGCCATTTTTCAGACCACCCCTGCAGTTTATTTAGATCCTCCTGTAATGCATTTGCATCCTGCCCTGAATTAATCTGTCGCCCTATTTTGGTGTCATCCGCAAACTTGCTTATGTGACTGCTGATCCCAGTAGCTACTGTAATTGTTGTTAAGGTTGTTGTCTACATGACTACTGTTGTAGTCGTTGGTATAAATTGTTATTCTAGTTAATAATGGATAATGTTTCTGTCGTAATTTTTGACAATACATTACTGTCCTCTTTAATAATCTTATACATAATTATTGTTGCTGTAGTCATCGTATATCCTTGATCTGTACTGTGGGAATTTTAGCTTTTAATATCATGACTGTTGAAGCTGATACGAGTATTGTATAAAATTTTTACCCAGAGATAAAGAAAGTTGCCCACAATATCCGTCAACTAGTGTGCACATCCCCCACCCCCACGTCCTTCCTGTTACCTATCATTCGTATGTCCGTAATGACTCGTTTAAGCCGTGAAGAGATTTTCCTAAAACCTGGTAAGGATATTTGGTGCCCTGGTAATAGGCATGATCCTCCTGAGATTGGCAATTTGTAGGTAATTCATCTTTTTTTGTTTTTTTGTTTTATACATGAAGATTCAGATTTGCCCCCGAGGGGGCTAGTTTATTGGGCACCCCCTTACATCCTGTGCAAGGTGAAGCGCAGAAGCGTTTACAGCGCCCAACAGGGAAGTATGGATTTTTTATACATGAAGATATCGTCAACAACATCATTATATTAAGCTTACGGTACGGCTCCCTACCTACCTCGTCAAGATGTTTAAGGAGGACTACAGTATAGGAGTTTATTATGGTTGGTGAGTCAAAAGCTAATGTTGTATAGGGTATCCATAAATTATCTAACATATTTTAAAACTGTAATAACCTCAGAAACTTTATATACAGAACAGGGTGCACCACATTTTAAAGTTCACTAAGACAAGAACTATAAAAAAAGATCTCTTAATTGATCTCTTTATAATGTATTAGAAATTAATTAAGTTATATAATTTGGTTAGGTGATTTAACGACACCCTGTATAATAGGGCGTAGAGATTTTTTATTATGGTCCCTTTCCATCCCTGGTCCAAGGAACTGGTCTCAACACGTTTATGGCATACTGGTCCAGGTCATTGGGCAAGTACATCTGAGTCTTCATTTCGCTAAACTTCTCCTAAATAAAAAAAAACAAAAAACAAACAAACAAATTAAATACTTTCAGTATGTGCGATTTTTTATGCAATTATTATTTTTCTATTTAAACAGAATTTCAATAGAGGGAAATATAAAATTACTTACAATTTTCAAAAGTTCATAAAATCATTTACTCTTTAGAAAAAACTTTCAACACTGAGTGGAGTGGAAAAAGAATTTGAAAATTGTCCAAATACACAGACTCTTGGGAGGGGCAAATCTCATTTTCATTTTCAATACTTCCTGGAGTGCAACAATTTGGCAATAAACTTGAGTGAGGGAGAAGAGTGGACTGGAGAGGGAGGTAGTGCGGAGGGTGAGGAATGTGGGTGAAGAGAGAGGGTGGGAGGTAGTGTGAAGGGGGAAGGAAGTGGGTGTCGGAAGGAGGGGTGTGTAGGAGTACGGATGTAGCTTGGTGAGGAGGGAGAAAAGAACGTAGTATGGAAGGGAGGGATGTGTGTGAGAAGGGAGGGAGGGAAGCTATATGGAAGGGGAGGGTGTGGGTGGCGTGAGGGAGGGAGTGAGGCAGGTGAGGAGAGGAGGTAAGGAGCGGGAGGGAGACAGGGGAGAGAGGAAGCCATAATATGAAACAACTTTGGTGTTTTCGGCGCATCCAGATGTCACGTGGCCCGTATGGGGTCATCTGGTATCATTACAGCTGGACTACACTATTGTTGTAGGCCTTTTGGTATCATGGATCGAGAGCGGTACCAGCAACCGTAACCAAGTTTTGTAAGAACATTGGAATTAAAGGGAGATTAAATAATAATATTAATAATCATAATAATAATAATAATGGATTAGATGATAACACTGGGGAACACACTTTCGGTTGCATGAGTTCTGACACTTGATTCTGGTAGATTTGAGGTCACAGATTCTGCAAATGGCATTCGTTTGTGCAGATCAGGTCTAGTTTTGATGCTACGCGGAAATTTACATATCAGGTCACAGATTCTGAAAATAGCAAAGGGAGGTAATAAGCATATTAGTTTACATTCATCAAATATAATTCTTAATTACATCAGTGCGTCAAATATAGATTTGTGTGTGCATTATTATTTTATTTCATTAAAACAATTATTTTATTTCTGGATTAGTCACCGCGATGGGAGCTCCAGGTTATGATCCGAAAGAGTGGCGCCTCTTTATAGATAGCTCTAAGCGGAGTCAGAAGTGTGTTTTATTACATATAGGCAACATCTTTGGCGCAATACCCATAGGACACTCAGTACACCTGAAAGAAAAATATGAACACATCAAGACGGTTTTGGAGCTACTCAAATATGAAGAACACAAATGGATCATCTGTGTTGATCTAAAAATGGTCAATTTTTTGCTAGGACAGCAAGGTGGGTATACAAAATTTCCTTGCTTTATCTGCCTCTGGGACAGCAGAGCCAAAGACAGACACTGGATTCAGAAGGAATGGCCATTTAGGGAAAGCCTCAATGTTGGGGAAAAGAACATCATTTATGAACCCCTAGTGGAACGTGAAAAAATTGTTTTCCCGCCCCTTCACATCAAACTGGGCCTTATGAAACAGTTTGTCAAGGCGCTCGATACTGACAGTGACTGTTTTAAGTATGTGTGTGAAGTGTTCCCTGGTTTAACGCTAGAAAAACTCAAAGCAGGTTTTTTCGACGGCCCTCAAATTAAGACGCTGATTAAAGACCAAGCCTTCACTCAATCCATGACTGATGTTGAGAGAAATGCATGGGGAGCATTCGTTTCTGTTGTAAGGAACTTTCTTGGAAACAGGAAATCAGAGGACTAAAAAAAGCTCGTTGAATCTTTGATGGAAAGTTTCCATGTGTTAGGTTGCAACATGAGCATTAAGATGCATTTCCTTAACAGTCATCTTGAACTGTTTCCGGCAAACTTGGGGGACATGAGTGATGAGCAAGGTGAACGCTTTCACCAGGATATCAAAGTCATGGAAGACAGGTATCAAGGTCGCTGGGACATTCACATGATGGCGGACTATTGCTGGAGCATTCAGCGAGACTGCACTGAGAGGCGATATTCAAGACAGTCCATTAAACGCAAGTTTGTGCCTGAATAAATCTGGCATAGTTCACAAAAGCAACTGAAGAATCCAAAATATGCTTGTCAAGGTAAATAAAAGTATTTAAAAATTAATTCTACGTGTTTGGTAATTCCTCTCTGTGTGCTGGTTTAGATTTTTAGCAGTAGTATATGGTAGTCTAACTATATATAGTAGTAAATGGTAAGTAACTCACCGCAACAAAACTAGACCCGATAGAAAAAAAACGGTGCCATATTTGAAATCAGTGACCTCAATTTACCCAGTAACAGGTTTCAAAATGTATGCAACTAACAAAAAGTTGAACTTTGTTCCCCAGTGTAATGATTGACGGTATTAACTGAAAACGGAAACATGCTCCTCGATGTCTCTTTTTTTTGTCGCTACATCTTTAGTGGTGAGAAATAGTTCACCTGTGTTCATAGTGGTGAGAGATAGTTCACCTGTGTTCATAGTGGTGAGAGATAGTTCACCTGTGTTCATAATGGTGAGAATTAATTCACCTGTGTTCATAGTGGTGAGAGATAGTTCACCTGTGATCATAGTGGTGAGAGATAGTTCACCTGTGTTCATAATGGTGAGAGTTAATTCACCTGTGTTCATAGTGGTGAGAGATAATTCACTTGTGTTCATAGTGGTGAGAGATAGTTCACCTGTGTTCATAGTGGTGAGAAATAGTTCACCTGTGATCATAATGGTGAGAGATAGTTCACCTGTGTTCATAGTGGTGAGAGATAGTTCACCTGTGTTCATAATGGTGAGAGATAGTTCACCTGTGTTCATAGTGGTGAGAGATAGTTCACCTGTGTTAATATTGGTGAGAGTTAATTCACCTGTGTTCATAGTGGTGAGAGATAGTTCACCTGTGTTCATAGTGGTGAGAGATAGTTCACCTGTGTTCATAATGGTGAGAGTTATTTCACCTGTGTTCATAGTGGTGAGAGATAGTTCACCTGTGTTCATAGTGGTGAGAGATAGTTCACCTGTGTTCATAGTGGTGAGAGATAGTTCACCTGTGTTCATAGTGGTGAGAGATAGTTCACCTGTGTTCATAATGGTGAGAGATGGTTCACCTGTGTTCATTGTGGTGAGAGATAGTTCACCTGTGTTCATAGTGGTGAGAGATAGTTCACCTGTGTTCATAGTGGTGAGAGATAGTTCACCTGTGTTCATAGTGGTGAGAGATAGTTCACCTGTGTTCATAGTGGTGAGAGATAGTTCACCTGTGTTCATAGTGGTGAGAGATTGTTCACCTGTGTTCATAGCGGTGAGAGATAGTTCACCTGTGTTCATAATGGTGAGAATTAATTCACCTGTGTTCATAGTGGTGAGAGATAGTTCACCTGTGATCATAGTGGTGAGAGATAGTTCACCTGTGTTCATAATGGTGAGAGTTAATTCACCTGTGTTCATAGTGGTGAGAGATAATTCACCTGTGTTCATAGTGGTGAGAGATAGTTCACCTGTGATCATAGTGGTGAGAGATAGTTCACCTGTGTTCATAATGGTGAGAGTTAATTCACCTGTGTTCATAGTGGTGAGAGATAATTCACCTGTGTTCATAGTGGTGAGAGATAGTTCACCTGTGTTCATAGTGGTGAGAAATAGTTCACCTGTGATCATAGTGGTGAGAGATAGTTCACCTGTGTTCATAGTGGTGAGAGATAGTTCACCTGTGTTCATAATAGTGAGAGATAGTTCACCTGTGTTCATAGTGGTGAGAGATAGCTCACCTGTGTTAATAATGGTGAGAGTTAATTCACCTGTGTTCATAGTGGTGAGAGATAGTTCACCTGTGTTCATAGTGGTGAGAAATAGTTCACCTGTGTTCATAATGGTGAGAGTTATTTGACCTGTGTTCATAGTGGTGAGAGATAGTTCACCTGTGTTCATAATGGTGAGAGATAGTTCACCTGTGTTCATAGTGGTGAGAGATAATTCACCTGTGTTCATAATGGTGAGAGTTAATTCACCTGTGTTCTATAATGAGACAAAACTCACAAGAAGAGAATTACATAAATAAGTAGGAAGTATAGAGAGTAGGAATGTAAAGATAGGAAACTTGGTAGCGTGGCCTGTATGTTATTTACTCAGCGTCACTACGCTCATCTTATCTCGTATGTCAATACACATACATCACTTCTTAAAGGGACAACTTGTTAAACACCTCTTGATACAACTATTTATTACTTCACTCAATGACATGAACACATTAATATCACTTGTATATCGGGGCACTAACACATCATGCTTCACGTTACTTGACACTGACTCTCGGACACACCTGAATGAATACACTTCCCACTGTAGGTAACTCACCCTAGGACGTTCTGACAAAGACTCACGTGTACCCTGACGTAGGCCCAGTGAGTGCTGGCTGGGCTGCCTCCTATGGGAGAATCTGCTTAGCTGGCGATGCCGTGGTCTGGTCGGGAGGTCTCCCTCCCGACCTGGGGAGGGGACGTGTGTGACTCTGCTTAGTGAACCGAGTGACGACCCGAACGGGAGAGATATGACAGCAACCAGGATGATAATGGTACTACAATCGTAATGGTAATGCCCGTGGACGGGACTGCAGGGCCTTTATATGGGGTCGGCACAGCCGGCTTCTGACCTCTAACCAATTAGCACTAAACTGGTTTGATCTGGATAGCTGCTGCAGGTGTGGTCCCGGCCAGGTGTCTTGGCTAGGTGCGGCTGTAGGTCACCTGACTCACGTCATTAGCGGGCGAGGTCAAGTCACATGGGTCGACCTGAGGTGTGTCAACCCGGAATGTGGTGGTACCACGATGTCTGTAATGTACTTGCTGCTATATACGGCATAATTCTGGGCTGTAAGGTTTGGTCTGACAATCAATCATTACACCTCCCGCCAAGACCAAAGCTTCATCACAGACTGATGCCACATATAGACAGCAACGTCACGTGTGGTGTCAAAGATAATCCCTGGGGCGATAACATTTACAATCAACAATCTCATAAGTGTATGTTTTTCTACTGGCGCTAGTTTGATCTGACAAAGCTCACTATACCTCCCGCCAAGATCAAAGCTTCTATGCCAGGAGAAAAAGGAAACATAGCAAGTGAACATAGAATGAAAAAAAAAATCCTTCATATCTAGATTTGTATCCGAGACAACTTGCAAATCAAAACAACAGGTGTTACATCTTATCAGCCCATGTCAAAATAATAATTCATCTCAGTCAGTAATATGGCTACAACATCGTGTTCCATGAACTCATAGAAACAAGTGAGACTAAAAAAAAGACATTCTTTGTAGTAAACATCAACAAAAATCAACAGAAAATACTTCAAAATACACAAAAATGTTCCTACTTCACATATTAGGGTATTGATATCTTTTTATTATACATCAACAACATCAGTACATTAGTTGGGTCCGGCATAGTTCACGTCTTCCATCCAGCTGGTATCTGAAAAATAGGGGATGGCGGCAGCTCAGCAGCTGTAGTCGGTTGGTCATTCATCATTGACTTTCTTGTGGTGTCAGGACAGCACATCTTCTGTCTTCTTTCTTCACATAGCACGTCTTTTGTCTTATTTCTTCACATAGCACCTTGTAGGTCGTTTCTCCACACCTTCTGACTTCTTCTCACTTCCTCCTGGTTTCTATACTATTCCAGACGAGTTTTCTGTCCCATCTGCGTTCTTTATACATCTCCATTTTCATATTCCAGACGATTTTTCTGCTCATCTGCGTTTCTTTATACATCTTCATTTTCATATTCCAGACGAATTTTTCTGCTCATCTGCGTTTCTTTATACATCTTCATTTTCATATTCCAGATGAATTTTTCTGCTCCATCTGTATTTCTTCTCTGCAACATCATTATTTTCAACATATTCCAGACGATTTTCTGTTCATCTGCCGTCGGCCCAGCTCCGGCCGGGATGAAGGCCGGTCCACTGTGTGGGCTGTCGTCTCCTTAGATGACTTGTAAGGCAGGTTCCGCGGACCAGGGCTCGCCCTCCGTACGTGAGTGTCGGCGAGACCAAAGAACATAAGAACATAAGAATGGAGGAAACTGCAGCGGGCCTATTGGCCCATACTGGGCAGTCCCGTTTACACCCAACCCCTATTGCTCATATGAGCATCCAACCTATGTTTGAAGCAATTCAGCGTATTCGAGTTAATGATGATATTTGGTAACTTGTTCCATTCATCCACTACTCTGTTTCCAAACCAGTGTTTACCTATTTCACGCCTAAATCTAAATTTGTCCAATTTAAAACCATTGTTACGAGTTCGCTCCTGGTTGGATAATTTGAGTACCTTTGTAATGTCCCCTTTGTTTAGCCCTGCCTTCCATTTATACACCTCTATCAGGTCGCCCCTCGCTCTACGTCTCTCAAGGGAGTGCAAATTAAGATGCTTTAACCTGTCTCTATACTCAAGGTTCCTGATACCCGGGATTAGTCTTGTCATTCTCCTCTGAATTCTTTCCAAGGATTCTATATCCATTCTGTAATACGGTGACCAGAACTGGACTGCGTAATCCAGGTGTGGTCTCACAAGAGCAAGATACAGTTTTAGGATGACCTCGCTAGTCTTGTAACTAACACTCCTTTGTATGAACCCAAGTACTTTATTAGCCTTGTTACGAGCAAAAACACATTGTTTACTTGGCTTAAGGTTCCTACTTATCATTACTCCTAAATCTCTCTCGCAGTCGGATTTCTCTATGGCATCGTTGTTCATCTGGTATCTGGTTTCCCTGTTTACATTTCCTATACTGAGTACTTTACATTTGTCAATGTTGAATTTCATCTGCCATTTTTCAGACCATTCGAAAAATTTGTTTAGATCCTCCTGTAGTTTTGCCGAGTCCTCGTCAGATTTGATAACACGTCCTATTTTAGTATCATCAGCAAATTTACTTATGTTGCTGTCTATGCCGATATCTATGTCGTTTATGTATATAATAAACAATAATGGTCCAAGTACTGAGCCTTGGGGAACTCCACTTGTGACGTTGCTCCAATGGGACTTAGTGCCGTTAATGCTCACTCGCTGTTTCCTGTCCTGTAACCACGCCCTAATCCATTTAAGGATGTCACCTTTGATGCCATGAGCTTCTACCTTTCTAATTAGTCTTTCGTGGGGTACTCTGTCGAAGGCTTTGCTAAAGTCGAGATATACCACATCATAATTGTGCCCCTCGTCCACTGATTCGAAAACTGATGAAAAGAATGTTAATAGATTAGTTAGGCAAGAACGTCCGCTTGTGAAGCCATGCTGGGAATCATTGATCAATCTGTGCTTCTCCAGGTGATTTCGAATAGAGTTTGAAATGATTGCTTCCAGTAATTTGCCTACTATTGATGTTAGACTGATTGGGCGGTAGTTAGAGGATAGTGATCTATCCCCCTTCTTGAAGATCGGTATTACATTCGCTATCCTCCAGGATTCTGGTACTACACCTGTTTTTAAGGACATGTTAAACAACTTTGCTAAGGGCATACTAAGCTCTTCCTTACATTCCTTTAATACTCTGGCAAATATCTCATCGGGACCAGGTGACTTATTAGGCTTTAGTTTGTCTATTTGCTTACTAACATCGTTACTAGTCACTACTATCTCACTTAATTTGTTTTCTTCACTATCTCTGAATAGAGTCGGTGCCTCGGGTATCATGTTTAAATTTTCGCTGGTGAAAACTGTTGAAAAATATTTATTCAAATTATTGCTCATTTCTCCGTCGTTATCAGTGAGCTCGCCGGAGTCTGACCGTATTGGTCCAATCTTTTCTCGTGTTTTAGTTTGGTACATTTGGTAGAATCCTTTGGGGTTTGTCTTTGCCTCCCTTGCTATCCTTACCTCATTATTCCTCTTTGCTTTCCTTATCTCGGTTTTAACCCTACTCGCCAATACCCTATAATAGTCCCGGAGGTGAATTTCGCCACGATTTATCCTTCTACCTATAGCCTTCCTTTGGCCAATGATGTTCTTTAAATAATTATTTATCCATTTAGGGTCATTGTTGTTTGATCTGAGTTTTTTGTATGGTATGTTCTGCCTTTGTGCATTAAGTAACTCACTATTTAAATTGTCGTGGAACTCGGCAATCTCAGATCTCGTTATCAGGTCGGTGTCATCTGTCAGGTTCACGGCCAAGCGCGACACCCCCTCTCTCAGCTGCCTCTTTAAACTGTCAAAGTTTGCCCTTCTGAAATCTGGTACTTTAGTGGAATTTTCCTTACGTCTGCCCTGAAAATCTAACTGGAATCGAATTTCTTTGTGATCGCTGTTTGCAAGTTCGTTCCCTACCTCGACATTGCTAATGAGGTTTTCTCTGTTTGACAAAACTAAATCCAATATATTATTACCCCGTGTGGGTTCGGTTATATGTTGACTTAGGAAACAGTCCTGGATCGTCTCGAGAAAATCCTCTGATTCTGAGTTACCCGTAAGGTCGGTCCAATCTATTTGGCCAAGGTTAAAGTCGCCTACTATACAGACTTTGTTGTGTATGGAAGCCCTGCGCATTTCATCCCAGATAAGTCGCTCATTGACTCTGTCAAGATTGGGGGGTCTATATATTACTCCTGTGATTAATTTTTCCCGACCGTCGCTTAATTCTATCCAAATTGTTTCTGTATTCCTCTCAGTTTTTATTTCCTTATTTATTTCACACTTCAGATTATCCCTAACATAGATTGCTACTCCGCCTCCTTTCCTGGTCTGCCTATCGGTATGGAACAGTTTGTAACCCGCAATTTGGTATTCGACTGGTAATTCACGTGTGTCTAGGTTGATCCATGTTTCAGTGAATGCAATTATATCGATTTCTTCGGTACATACCAAGGCCCTAATATCATCCATTTTGTTTCTCATACTTCTACTGTTCGCGTAATATACATTTAAGTTAGTCGTGTTCTGAGTCCTTCCCTTACCGCGTTTAGTTTTAAACTCCCTGTCTGATTTAGTTATGTCATCATTCCTAACACTATTTCCCTGTAATCTTTCGCCTTGTTTACCCGCTCCCACTGCAGTCTCCTCCACCCCCGTGCCCCTATGTTCTCTTAGCAGTTTAAAGACTTCGATATCTTTTGAACTGCCCCCTCTAGAGCCCCAGCCAGGGTTGCTACTCCATCCCTAGACAGGTGCACCCCATCCCTAGCATAAAGGTCCCTTCTGCCATAGAAGTTGTCCCAGTTGTCAATGAATGGGACTGATATTGACTTGCAATATCTGTCAAGACGGTCGTTAACACCAACTGCCCTTGACAACCATTCACTGCCAACTCTCCTTCTAGGCAGGACACCGCATATGATAGGGATCCCTCCCTTAGTCCTAATACGATCTATGGCTGCCTTGAACTTATCAAGAAGCTCCTCGCTCCTACACCGGCCAATATCATTGCCTCCTGCACTGAGGCAGATAATGGGTTTGTTCCCATTACCAGACAAGATATTGTCCATCCTGTCAATTATATCCCCCACCCCAGCTCCTGGCAAACACACCCTCATCCTATTTTTGTTTTTACCACAAAAGGCCCTGTCCATGTACCTTACCTGTGAGTCACCAACAATTAAAGTTTTTATACCTTCCTTGTCATCCCTGTCCCTGACTGTACTAACGTCCAATTCGTCTATCAAGGGACTGAACGGGTTGGTACACTTAGCTGTTGTTGTCGTTGTTGTCGTATCCTTGGTGTGCTTCTTCACCAAAAGCTTTGTCTTCCCACTACTCACAATTTTCCACTCGCTTGATTTTTCGTCAGCCACTGGCTTTACTCGTCCAGCCTCTCCTTTTAACATCGCCAGCTCTTCCCTTAATTTCAAGTTCTCCAACGTGGCCCTCAATTCTACTGGCCTTCGCCAATTCTTCAGTGGACCACTCCAGTTTGGTCAACAAACTCTCATACCCAAGACCGCACCTTGCTCTAGCCATATCTGATAATTATCCCTCTGGAGCTAACCCTGCCGTGACCTTTCCCCTAGTGAGGTCAGAACACAACCGTCCTGTCTTACACCTTCCACAGTGGTGAATCCCTCCCTGGCTGGGCTCACCAGGGTTCGTTGTGTGGCGATTCATTCCACACTCCTTAACTTCCTACAGTAGAAAAATATAACATCTTCTTAATCCTAGACCAAGGGAGGACTTGAAAGAAGTGGCCTGGTGTGTGGTGGGTTTCGTGCTGCATTCATCAAGCTGCTTTCACCATGCTGGTTCTTCTCTGCTCGTATGTACTGTGGTTGACGTCCGGCTGGCCATGGGTGGTACTGTGTGTGACATTTGACAGAGAAACAATCCTAAAGGGGTGATGGATTAGTTGGAAGTGTATTCGCAAAAAAAAAATGTTCACCTTATACGTTACGTCAATGTTTGGCAACTATCATTTCCGTCACGACAATGTTCTCATCAGGCTGGGTCGGGGAGTGAAGCTCTGTGCACTACACTGAATATCATTTATCACTGCGCGTCAAAGAGTACATCACAAATCATAATAGCATAAAGATACACTGAGTGAAGCTCTGCATTCATCGCAATATCGCGGTCACAAGCAACGAGGCGGAGCGGGTCAAAAGGAGGTCAGGTCACACGAGGTGGGTGAGGTGGGGCTGAGGCGAGGCGCGGCGGGGCTGAGGTGAGGCGTGGCGGGTGAAGTGGGGAGGAGCCGAGGCGTGGTTGATCGGGCCAGGCCGGGGCTGCAGGGCAGGGCAGGGACGGAAGGGTAAGGTTGAGGTAAGGATTAGGACAGGGAGGAGGATGTAGGTTAAAGACATGTTAAGTTATAACAGTTAGTACAGACACCGCTTTCATCACTGAAACACAATGGCTACATTTAACACTGACCAACAATCAAACTGCACTTGGGCTACTGAGAATGTCACAGATCGCGGGGGACACTGAGAAATTACGTTAAGCACTGAACATATTTCTATTAAAAATTCGTGCATACCACGACGAGAGACATTCACTTGAGCTGTAACAGAGACACACTAGGACACTTTTCACCCTACTACGCAGGAACTTCTTTTCACGCACTTTTGAACTAACGAGCCAGGTGTTATGGCTACCGGGGGAGGGCATGGGTTAACTTCATAGTTCGCTGCCACCAATATAATGAGACAAAACTCACAAGAAGAGAATTACATAAATAAGTAGGAAGTATAGAGAGTAGGAATGTAAAGATAGGAAACTTGGTAGCGTGGCCTGTATGTTATTTACTCAGCGTCACTACGCTCATCTTATCTCGTATGTCAATACACATACATCACTTCTTAAAGGGACAACTTGTTAAACACCTCTTTGATACAACTATTTATTACTTCACTCAATGACATGAACACATTAATATCACTTGTATATCGGGGCACTAACACATCATGCTTCACGTTACTTGACACTGACTCTCGGACACACCTGAATGAATACACTTCCCACTGTAGGTAACTCACCCTAGGACGTTCTGACAAAGACTCACGTGTACCCTGACGTAGGCCCAGTGAGTGCTGGCTGGGCTGCCTCCTATGGGAGAATCTGCTTAGCTGGCGATGCCGTGGTCTGGTCGGGAGGTCTCCCTCCCGACCTGGGGAGGGGACGTGTGTGACTCTGCTTAGTGAACCGAGTGACGACCCGAACGGGAGAGATATGACAGCAACCAGGATGATAATGGTACTACAATCGTAATGGTAATGCCCGTGGACGGGACTGCAGGGCCTTTATATGGGGTCGGCACAGCCGGCTTCTGACCTCTAACCAATTAGCACTAAACTGGTTTGATCTGGATAGCTGCTGCAGGTGTGGTCCCGGCCAGGTGTCTTGGCTAGGTGCGGCTGTAGGTCACCTGACTCACGTCATTAGCGGGCGAGGTCAAGTCACATGGGTCGACCTGAGGTGTGTCAACCCGGAATGTGGTGGTACCACGATGTCTGTAATGTACTTGCTGCTATATACGGCATAATTCTGGGCTGTAAGGTTTGGTCTGACAATCACTCATTACAGTTCATAATGGTGAGAGATAGTTCACCTGTGTTCATAGTGGTGAGAGATAGTTCACCTGTGTTCATAATGGTGAGAGATAGTTCACCTGTGTTCATAGTGGTGAGAGATAGTTCACCTGTGTTCATAGTGGTGAGAGATAGCTCACCTGTGTTCATATTGGTGAGAGATAGTTCACTTGTGTTCATAGTGGTGAGAGATGGTTCACCTGTGTTCATAGTGGTGAGAGATAGTTCACCTGTGTTCATAATGGTGAGAGATAGTTCCACTGTGTTCATAGTGGTGAGAGATAGTTCACCTGTGTTCATAATGGTGAGAGATTGGTTCACCTGTGTTCATAATGGTGAGAGATAGTTCACTTGTGTTCATAATATTGAGAGATAGTTCACCTGTGTTCATAGTGGTGAGAGATAGTTCACCTTTTGTTCATAATTGTGAGAGATAGTTCACCTGTGTTCATAGTGGTGAGAGATAGTTCACCTGTGTTCATAGTGGTGAGAGATAGTTCACCTGTGTCCATAATGGTGAGAGATAGTTCACCTGTGTTCATAGTGGTGAAAGATAGTTCACATGTGTTCATAATGGTGAGAGATAGTTCACCTGTGTTCATGATGGTGAGAGTTAATTCACCTGTGTTCATAGTGGTGAGAGATAGTTCACCTGTGTTCATTTTGGTGAGAGATAGTTCACCTGTGTTCATAGTGGTGAGAGATAGTTCACCTGTGTTCATAGTGGTGAGAGATAGTTCACCTGTGTTCATAGTGGTGAGAGATAGTTCACCTGTGTTCATAGTGGTGAGAGATAGTTCACCTGTGTTCATAGTGGTGAGAGATAGTTCACCTGTGTTCATAATGGTGAGAGATAGTTCACCTGTGTTCATAGTGGTGAGAGATAGTTCACCTGTGTTCATAGTGGTGAGAGATAGTTCACCTGTTTTCATAATGGTGAGAGATAGTTCACCTGTGTTCATAGTGGTGAGAGATAGTTCACTTGTGTTCATAATGGTGAGATATAGTTCACCTGTGTTCAAAGTGGTGAGAGATAGTTCACCTGTGTTCATAGTGGTGAGAGATAGTTCACCTGTGTTCATAGTGGTGAGAGATAGTTCACCTGTGTTCATAGTGGTGAGAGATAGTTCACCTGTGTTCATAATGGTGAGAGATAGTTCACCTGTGTTCATAGTGGTGAGAGATAGTTCACCTGTGTTCATAATGGTGAGAGATGGTTCACCTGTGTTCATAGTGGTGAGAGATAGTTCACCTGTGTTCATAATGGTGAGAGATAGTTCGCCTGTGTTCATAGTGGTGAGAGATAGTTCATCTGTGTTCATAGTGGTGAGAGATAGTTCACCTGTGTTCATAGTGGTGAGAGATAGTTCACGTGTGTTCATAGTGGTGAGAGATAGTTCATCTGTGTTCATAATGGTGAGAGATAGTTCACCTGTGTTCATAATGGTGAGAGATAGTTCACGTGTTTTCATAGTGGTGAGAGATAGTTCATCTGTGTTCATAATGGTGAGAGATAGTTCACCTGTGTTCATAGTGGTGAGAGATAGTTCACGTGTGTTCATAGTGGTGAGAGATAGTTCATCTGTGTTCATAATGGTGAGAGATAGTTCACCTGTGTTCATAATGGTGAGAGATAGTTCACGTGTTTTCATAGTGGTGAGAGATAGTTCACCTTTTGTTCATAATTGTGAGAGATAGTTCACCTGTGTTCATAGTGGTGAGAGATAGTTCACCTGTGTTCATAGTGGTGAGAGATAGTTCACCTGTGTCCATAATGGTGAGAGATAGTTCACCTGTGTTCATAGTGGTGAAAGATAGTTCACATGTGTTCATAATGGTGAGAGATAGTTCACCTGTGTTCATGATGGTGAGAGTTAATTCACCTGTGTTCATAGTGGTGAGAGATAGTTCACCTGTGTTCATTTTGGTGAGAGATAGTTCACCTGTGTTCATAGTGGTGAGAGATAGTTCACCTGTGTTCATAGTGGTGAGAGATAGTTCACCTGTGTTCATAGTGGTGAGAGATAGTTCACCTGTGTTCATAGTGGTGAGAGATAGTTCACCTGTGTTCATAGTGGTGAGAGATAGTTCACCTGTGTTCATAATGGTGAGAGATAGTTCACCTGTGTTCATAGTGGTGAGAGATAGTTCACCTGTGTTCATAGTGGTGAGAGATAGTTCACCTGTTTTCATAATGGTGAGAGATAGTTCACCTGTGTTCATAGTGGTGAGAGATAGTTCACTTGTGTTCATAATGGTGAGATATAGTTCACCTGTGTTCAAAGTGGTGAGAGATAGTTCACCTGTGTTCATAGTGGTGAGAGATAGTTCACCTGTGTTCATAGTGGTGAGAGATAGTTCACCTGTGTTCATAGTGGTGAGAGATAGTTCACCTGTGTTCATAATGGTGAGAGATAGTTCACCTGTGTTCATAGTGGTGAGAGATAGTTCACCTGTGTTCATAATGGTGAGAGATGGTTCACCTGTGTTCATAGTGGTGAGAGATAGTTCACCTGTGTTCATAATGGTGAGAGATAGTTCGCCTGTGTTCATAGTGGTGAGAGATAGTTCATCTGTGTTCATAGTGGTGAGAGATAGTTCACCTGTGTTCATAGTGGTGAGAGATAGTTCACGTGTGTTCATAGTGGTGAGAGATAGTTCATCTGTGTTCATAATGGTGAGAGATAGTTCACCTGTGTTCATAATGGTGAGAGATAGTTCACGTGTTTTCATAGTGGTGAGAGATAGTTCATCTGTGTTCATAATGGTGAGAGATAGTTCACCTGTGTTCATAGTGGTGAGAGATAGTTCACCTGTGTTCATAGTGGTGAGAGATAGTTCACCTGTGTTCATAGTGGTGAGAGATAGTTCACCTGTGTTCATAGTGGTGAGAGATAGTTCACCTGTGTTCATAGTGGTGAGAGATAGTTCACCTGTGTTCATAGTGGTGAGAGATAGTTCACCTGTGTTCATAGTGGTGAGAGATAGTTCACCTGTGTTCATAATGGTGAGAGATAGTTCACCTGTGTTCATAATGGTGAGAGATAGTTCACCTGTGTTCATAGTGGTGAGAGATAGTTCTCCTGTGTTCATAGTGGTGAGAGATAGTTCACCTGTGTTCATAGTGGTGAGAGATAGTTCACCTGTGTTCATAATGGTGAGAGATAGTTCACCTGTGTTCATAGTGGTGAGAGATAGTTCTCCTGTGTTCATAGTGGTGAGAGATTGTTCACCTGTGTTCATAGTGGTGAGAGATAGTTCACCTGTGTTCATAATGGTGAGAGATAGTTCACCTGTGTTCATAATGGTGAGAGATAGTTCACCTGTGTTCATAGTGGTGAGAGATAGTTCACCTGTGTTCATAGTGGTGAGAGATAGTTCACCTGTGTTCATAGTGGTGAGAGATAGTTCACCTTTGTTCATAGTGGTGAGAGATAGTTTACCTGTGTTCATAATGGTGAGAGATAGTTCATCTGTGTTCATAATGGTGAGAGATAGTTCGCCTGTGTTCATAGTGGTGAGAGATAGTTCACTTGTGTTCATAGTGGTGAGAGATAGTTCACTTGTGTTCAGAGTGGTGAGAGATATTTCTTCTTTGTTCAGCGCCCTAGGTAGATGTTTTGATTCTACATAAGTTTTTAATCAAATTTCTCTGTTTAATGTTATTCACGAATATTTATCTTTTCTATTGGTTTATTTTAAAGTAAGTTTTATTACTTGGATTTTCCTGGTGACTAGCGTAGGTTATATGTTCTTGGTTGAAGTTGTTTGTATTCAGCCTCCTCCTACTTACATGTATAGTTTGCTTTGATTCAATGAATAAGTGAGCCTATGAATAGGCTTTCTCCAGATGTAAACAGTACTGTCGTGTGAGCCTCCGGCACCTGTCTTCCTGGATCAGTTAACACCAAGTAAGCAGGACAACATCACCCGTCTATAGAATTACCGGCCCGGTTTTGTGTGTAAAAACCCCTTTAATATTTACTTATTCACACACACACACACACACACACACACATATATATATATGTATATATATATATATATATATATATATATATATATATATATATATATATATATATATATATATATATATATACTTATTTTGTTTATTAAATGTAAAGTGCCATTTTTTAAAGTTTTCATAGAAGAAAATAAGAGTGTTGAAAGTTTAAAAGGAAACACCCCGGAGAATTACAATGTAACAAAAACAATAAAATAAACAGTGTCAGTAAAGTTGTAATATAACGTTTGTTTACCACACCACCGACAGGATCTCCTACCCTCGGAGAAAGGAAAGCCTTTATTTGTTTTTTTTAAGTCTCCACTGAGTCCAGCTGCTTCAGGGAGATAAACAACCCATTGTGTATTCGAGGCGCTGTGTAGGAAAACGATTCAGCTGCGAGAGATCGTTAATGCAAGGGTCTGTGTTTGATCATGGCCACCACACGGCGCAATATTTGAGCCACCTGTCACAAATGACAGAAGGTCAATAATATTTTTTTTCTCGATAAATCTAGCGGTCTTAGAGGTCATAAAGCACAGTCTAGTTTTAAATAAAATTCTTCCTTAAATACGGAGTATATGCACTTTAATTTCAAATAAAGTAATGGGAGTTCGGGGGTGCTGGTGGTAGAGTGGTACCGCTCTTGCCTTCGCAAGCGAGATGTCACGGGTTCGATTCCCGGGCCGGTGGAAGTTGTTTGGACATACTTCCTAGCCCCATTAGTCCCTGTTCACCTAGCAGTAAAGTAGGTACCTGGTGTAAATCGAAAGTTGCGAATTCGTATTCAGGGACAAGTTGTTGGAGCTTCCAATAACTTGATGACATTAACTCTTCAGGCTTCTATGCCCTTGACTCTTCAGATTTCTACGCCCTTAACTCATGAGACATAAAGGCAAGCATGAACTTAGCATGCTTCCCTGTTGGGCACTGTAAACGCTTCTGCGCTTCACCTTACACAAGGATGTAGGGGAGTGCCCCTTATATAAAAAAAAAAAAAAAAAAAGTAATGGGAGTTCGTGGTGGGAGTGATAAATGACCCTAGTTACCTGTTGGGAACAATACGGACCTTCTTCGGTAGAAATTTAAATTTAAATTTAAATATTTTATTGACAAAAACAAACTATTACATCAAAAGGACAATGTAGTGTTCTTCAATAGAGAGCTTGGTAAGCCAACCCACAGAGCTACAGTAATCGATTCTGGATACAACCAATGCATGTACAGTACAGTGCAAGTGTCAAGAGTCTCAGTCGACTCAAATACCTCTTAATATTATAATAATCTCGGCTGTGAAAATAGTAATTCTTCATTAACGTGTTCATATATTTTCTGAAGCTCAAAGTTGAATTAAAAGTAACTTTCTGGATGATGATCATGATTAATTTTCCTGTCATATAGGCATTTGTTAGTTGTTTCCTCGTCTTCCAGATCCTTGTGACAGACAAATGAGATTCCGTTCTGTTCTTTGTATCTTCAGTGTTTATTATTGGCACACAGACCTGGGTAACGTTGCAGTAGAGTGATACTCAACATATGATATGAGCCTACGGCCGATCATTATGACTGCAAGGAAACAGGGCCAGAAACCGATTCTCTCTCTGACAACAGGGAGTCGGAAGTGTTCTGACAAATAAGACTGAGTATTCCCTGAACAACATTTCATGATCGACAATATCAAAACCAACCGAGACCACACAATACTAAAGGGGAGACTTCCTGGAACAGTTAATGATTACCAGATCATTATATATATTTCCACCCCCTCACCTAACCCCAACATCAAGTATGCGATTCTCTGTGGTGCCTTTAAAATATTTTTACAAAATCAGCCAATCCAATTTTCAAATTCAAAATTTAAGAGGGAGAGTGAATCTTTCTTTATGATTTAGGATCAGCGTCAATTTCCCTCATAGCACTCAACCTCTTCCCCATCATCCTCTGCTCTCATACTTCACCTGTAAGTTGACCTTCACCCACTACCTTTCCCCAGGGCATTTACCCTACTTACTTGGTTACCACACTCGGGGCATTATTTGTTTTGTGTTGTTATCTCTCTTTTTACCACTATCCTTCTTTTGTATCACAGTACTGTTATCAAAGAAATACTTTAGAAACTCAGGCGAAAAGAAAACAAATGCTTGATTCTCAAAGTATAAGCCGAGACATAATTTCTTCAGTATTTCTCTAAACAGAAAAATACCTCGAAAAAATACATATTCAATGCTATTATTTAAATGACTACATAGATAAAGTACACAATGTTGGACAGTGGGTCAGAGATTGAAAAAGACAAGATGAGAGTGTGAAGAACAGCGGAGAGAACAACGTGAAGGAGAGCGGAAGAAAGACTGAATAAGAGTGAAGTACAGTGGAAGAAGAAACAACGGAGGTTAAGAGTGATTAAGAGCAATGGAGAATGGAGGAAAGAGTGAAGAAGAATGGAAGAAAATGGATGTGAGAATGATGAGCAAAGAGGAGAGTGGAAAAGAGTGAGAGAGAGAGCAAAGAAGAACAATTAAGAACATAAGAACATAAGAATGGAGGAAACTGCAGCGGGCCTATTGGCCCATACTGGGCAGTCCCGTTTACACCCAACCCCTATTGCTCATATGAGCATCCAACCTATGTTTGAAGCAATTCAGCGTATTCGAGTTAATGATGATATTTGGTAACTTGTTCCATTCATCCACTACTCTGTTTCCAAACCAGTGTTTACCTATTTCACGCCTAAATCTAAATTTGTCCAATTTAAAACCATTGTTACGAGTTCGCTCCTGGTTGGATAATTTGAGTACCTTTGTAATGTCCCCTTTGTTTAGCCCTGCCTTCCATTTATACACCTCTATCAGGTCGCCCCTCGCTCTACGTCTCTCAAGGGAGTGCAAATTAAGATGCTTTAACCTGTCTCTATACTCAAGGTTCCTGATACCCGGGATTAGTCTTGTCATTCTCCTCTGGATTCTTTCCAAGGATTCTATATCCATTCTGTAATACGGTGACCAGAACTGGACTGCGTAATCCAGGTGTGGTCTCACAAGAGCAAGATACAGTTTTAGGATGACCTCGCTAGTCTTGTAACTAACACTCCTTTGTATGAACCCAAGTACTTTATTAGCCTTGTTTCGAGCAAAAACACATTGTTTACTTGGCTTAAGGTTCCTACTTATCATTACTCCTAAATCTCTCTCGCAGTCGGATTTCTCTATGGCATCGTTGTTCATCTGGTATCTGGTTTCCCTGTTTACATTCCCTATACTGAGTACTTTACATTTGTCAATGTTGAATTTCATCTGCCATTTTTCAGACCATTCGAAAAATTTGTTTAGATCCTCCTGTAGTTTTGCCGAGTCCTCGTCAGATTTGATAACACGTCCTATTTTAGTATCATCAGCAAATTTACTTATGTTGCTGTCTATGCCGATATCTATGTCGTTTATGTATATAATAAACAATAATGGTCCAAGTACTGAGCCTTGGGGAACTCCACTTGTGACGTTGCTCCAATGGGACTTAGTGCCGTTAATGCTCACTCGCTGTTTCCTGTCCTGTAACCACGCCCTAATCCATTTAAGGATGTCACCTTTGATGCCATGAGCTTCTACCTTTCTAATTAGTCTTTCGTGGGGTACTCTGTCGAAGGCTTTGCTAAAGTCGAGATATACCACATCATAATTGTGCCCCTCGTCCACTGATTCGAAAACTGATGAAAAGAATGTTAATAGATTAGTTAGGCAAGAACGTCCGCTTGTGAAGCCATGCTGGGAATCATTGATCAATCTGTGCTTCTCCAGGTGATTTCGAATAGAGTTTGAAATGATTGCTTCCAGTAATTTGCCTACTATTGATGTTAGACTGATTGGGCGGTAGTTAGAGGATAGTGATCTATCCCCCTTCTTGAAGATCGGTATTACATTCGCTATCCTCCAGGATTCTGGTACTACACCTGTTTTTAAGGACATGTTAAACAACTTTGCTAAGGGCATACTAAGCTCTTCCTTACATTCCTTTAATACTCTGGCAAATATCTCATCGGGACCAGGTGACTTATTAGGCTTTAGTTTGTCTATTTGCTTACTAACATCGTTACTAGTCACTACTATCTCACTTAATTTGTTTTCTTCACTATCTCTGAATAGAGTCGGTGCCTCGGGTATCATGTTTAAATTTTCGCTGGTGAAAACTGTTGAAAAATATTTATTCAAATTATTGCTCATTTCTCCGTCGTTATCAGTGAGCTCGCCGGAGTCTGACCGTATTGGTCCAATCTTTTCTCGTGTTTTAGTTTGGTACATTTGGTAGAATCCTTTGGGGTTTGTCTTTGCCTCCCTTGCTATCCTTACCTCATTATTCCTCTTTGCTTTCCTTATCTCGGTTTTAACCCTACTCGCCAATACCCTATAATAGTCCCGGAGGTGAATTTCGCCACGATTTATCCTTCTACCTATAGCCTTCCTTTGGCCAATGATGTTCTTTAAATAATTATTTATCCATTTAGGGTCATTGTTGTTTGATCTGAGTTTTTTGTATGGTATGTTCTGCCTTTGTGCATTAAGTAACTCACTATTTAAATTGTCGTGGAACTCGGCAATCTCAGATCTCGTTATCAGGTCGGTGTCATCTGTCAGGTTCACGGCCAAGCGCGACACCCCCTCTCTTAGCTGCCTCTTTAAACTGTCAAAGTTTGCCCTTCTGAAATCTGGTACTTTAGTGGAATTTTCCTTACGTCTGCCCTGAAAATCTAACTGGAATCGAATTTCTTTGTGATCGCTGTTTGCAAGTTCGTTCCCTACCTCGACATTGCTAATGAGGTTTTCTCTGTTTGACAAAACTAAATCCAATATATTATTACCCCGTGTGGGTTCGGTTATATGTTGACTTAGGAAACAGTCCTGGATCGTCTCGAGAAAATCCTCTGATTCTGAGTTTCCCGTAAGGTCGGTCCAATCTATTTGGCCAAGGTTAAAGTCGCCTACTATACAGACTTTGTTGTGTATGGAAGCCCTGCGCATTTCATCCCAGATAAGTCGCTCATTGACTCTGTCAAGATTGGGGGGTCTATATATTACTCCTGTGATTAATTTTTCCCGACCGTCGCTTAATTCTATCCAAATTGTTTCTGTATTCCTCTCAGTTTTTATTTCCTTATTTATTTCACACTTCAGATTATCCCTAACATAGATTGCTACTCCGCCTCCTTTCCTGGTCTGCCTATCGGTATGGAACAGTTTGTAACCCGCAATTTGGTATTCGACTGGTAATTCACGTGTGTCTAGGTTGATCCATGTTTCAGTGAATGCAATTATATCGATTTCTTCTGTACATACCAAGGCCCTAATATCATCCATTTTGTTTCTCATACTTCTACTGTTCGCGTAATATACATTTAAGTTAGTCGTGTTCTGAGTCCTTCCCTTACCGCGTTTAGTTTTAAACTCCCTGTCTAATTTAGTTATGTCATCATTCCTAACACTATTTCCCTGTAATCTTTCGCCTTGTTTACCCGCTCCCACTGCAGTCTCCTCCACCCCCGTGCCCCTATGTTCTCTTAGCAGTTTAAAGACTTCGATATCTTTTGAACTGCCCCCTCTAGAGCCCCAGCCAGGGTTGCTACTCCATCCCTAGACAGGTGCACCCCATCCCTAGCATAAAGGTCCCTTCTGCCATAGAAGTTGTCCCAGTTGTCAATGAATGGGACTGATATTGACTTGCAATATCTGTCAAGACGGTCGTTAACACCAACCGCCCTTGACAACCATTCACTGCCAACTCTCCTTCTAGGCAGGACACCGCATATGATAGGGATCCCTCCCTTAGTCCTAATACGATCTATGGCTGCCTTGAACTTATCAAGAAGCTCCTCGCTCCTACACCGGCCAATATCATTGCCTCCTGCACTGAGGCAGATAATGGGTTTGTTCCCATTACCAGACAAGATATTGTCCATCCTGTCAATTATATCCCCCACCCCAGCTCCTGGCAAACACACCCTCATCCTATTTTTGTTTTTACCACAAAAGGCCCTGTCCATGTACCTTACCTGTGAGTCACCAACAATTAAAGTTTTTATACCTTCCTTGTCATCCCTGTCTGTACTAACGTCCAATTCGTCTATCAAGGGACTGAACGGGTTGGTACACTTAGCTGTTGTTGTCGTTGTTGTCGTATCCTTGGTGTGCTTCTTCACCAAAAGCTTTGTCTTCCCACTACTCACAATTTTCCACTCGCTTGATTTTTCGTCAGCCACTGGCTTTACTCGTCCAGCCTCTCCTTTTAACATCGCCAGCTCTTCCCTTAATTTCAAGTTCTCCAACTTGACCTTCGCCAATTCTTCAGTGGACCACTCCAGTTTGGTCACCAAACTCTCATACCCAAGACCGCACCTTGCTCTGGCCATATCTGATAATTATCCCTCCGGAGCTAACCCTGCTG